>JAPKLW010000430.1:122994-229073 GCA_026898455.1 Plectranthus barbatus
CGGTAACCTTAAATATGGGGATTCTCAATTAATGCAACCCGTTCTCACAACGTGGTAATAAAGGGGTAGGTCAGTATTAATTCTGTGGTGAAAAAGAATTAATATTAATTAATTAATTGTCTCCTGGGTTGTGGACATGGGAATTAATTACTCCCTCCGTCCCACTTCAATTGTCCACCTTTCCTTTTTTGTCCGTCCCATTTAATTGTCCACTTACTTAAAAGGAAAAATAATACTCACTCACTAATAAAATACTAATTTCCTCTATCTCTACTCGCATTGGTTATTGTGCCAAAAGCAAAGTGGACAATTCATATGGGACGGAGGGAGTAATTTATAGGCCCACTTTATTATTTGCATTAGGTCCCAGGTCTGGCCCAAATAAGTGTGCTGAATTGAGCCCAAAATGGCCCATTAGGGATAAAACCCTAGGTCTATAAATAGACAGCTCTCTCTCATAAGTTGTAAAACAGTTGAAACACACTAAACCTAGAGAGAGAGGGAGGCGCCGATTTTGGAGAAGAAAAGGAGGAGAATTTTCGAATTCTGGTCCTGCTCAAGCCACAGATCTACGGAGTCCTCACCAGTAGTAGATCTGAACAGCGCCGGGATACAGATCTGAAGATCTAATCTGGAGAACAGATTTCTTTTCTTCTTTTCTGATTTTCAAATTTAATCTTGAAATTAGATTGCTAATTTCTGTTTCCGCAGACAAATTCGAATCGCGTGGTTGAATCGAAGTTTGGATTTCAAACGCGAAAGATCGGTTCAGAGACTACGGAATAACAGTAAACCCTAAATCCACAATCTTGTATTAAATTCATAGGAGCATGCTAGGGTTTTGTGAATTTGTATTATGAGCAATATCCATAGATCCGATCCGGTTCAGTTTGGTTTTGGTGATTCGGTTCACGTCAAAACCCTACATATTTAGGCTTAGAAAAATAGCATCTGCCTCTGAAAATCTTCTAGGAGGATGGATCTCCCTCCTCACTCTATCTCTTGCCAACCAGTAATTTGTTAGAGTTGACTGTCTGTTGATGTCAGACTTTTCTGCACCGGAAGTTTCAGGTTTTTGTTCTTCAACTTCAGGTTCATCCTTCACATCCTTGAAATCATAAGCTGTTTCAGATGCTTCTTCTTCAGATACTACACCCTTATCTTTCCTCTGCAAATAAGGCATCACCAGCTCATTGAATGTAACATCCCGGCTAGTAATCACCTTTTGTTGGTTTGGCTCTATGCACCATAACCTATATCCTTTCGTACCAGTAGGATAACCAAGCATAATGCACTTCAAAGCTCTGGGAGCTAACTTATCTTACCTAGTATGAACATAAGCAAGACAACCGAAGGGTCTCAAATAAGAGTAATGTGGTTTTCTGTCATACCACATCTCATCTGGAGTTTTAAGCTCCAAGGCAGTAGATGGGGACTTGTTTATCAAGTGACAGGCTGTAGCCAAAGCCTCACCCCAAAACCCCTTCGACAAACCAGCTCCAAGCAACAAACACCTCACCCTTTCCAAAAGGGTTCTATTCATCCTTTCAACCACTCCATTTTGTTGTGGGTTGTATGGTGTGGTTCTATGTCTCTTGATTCCCTTTTGTCTGCAAAAGGAATCAAACTCTTCACTCAGGAATTCCATGCCATTATCAGTTCTTAGGCATTTAATCTTCCTTCCTTTTTCATTCTCAACCAAATAGGTCCACTCTTTAAATCTCTGGGCAGCTTCATCTTTTGTTTTAAGAATATGAACCCACACTCTCCTGCTATAATCATCAACTATGGACAGAAAGTATCTTCCTCCACCAAGTGTTTCTGTCCTAGATGGCCCCCACAAATAAGCATGTATGTAATCTAAAGGCTGGTTGCTTCTCATTTGACTTGGTTTGAATGGTAACTTCTTGCTTTTGGCTAATATGCACTCCTCACAGCTGCTAAGATCAAATTCAGCCTCATAGTTGATTAGCCCTTGCTTCTTTAGTTCAATCAAGCCTCTGTGACTGATATGTCCAGTCCTCAGGTGCCAAAGCTTGCAGTCCACGGCCTTGACAACCCCAGATTCTCCACAAATTGTCTCTGCAAACAGGTAGTATATGCTGTTCAACCTTCTTCCTTTCAGAACTTCAACATCTCCCTTGCAGACTACGACGGTGCCTCCATTTCCAACAAACTTGAAACCTCTTGCTTCAAGTGTACCCAAGGATATGAGGTTCCTCTGAATTTGAGGGATGAACCTCACATCTGTTAGAGTTTTGACTTCTCCCTTATGATTTTGGAGTTTAACAGATCCAACACCTTCAATCCTGCAAACGTGATTGTTACCAAGGATCACAGTGCCCATGTCTTTCAAGGTTAGATCCACAAACCATTCCTTCCTTGGACACATATGGAAGGAACATCCTGAATCAAGGATCCAGGAATCATCTCCACCAGCCTCCATTACATTGAGAATTTCATCTGTTGAACTTACATCATCTGTTGAACTTACAAGGTTGGACCCTCTTTGTTGGTAGAAATTCTTTTGCTTCAACACATTGCAGTCCTTTATTAAGTGGCCTGGTTTCTTACAGTAGTGGCACACTCTAGACTCCTGAAAATTACCAGGAGCCCTTGCCTCTTGCTGCTGTGAAGCTCCATAGGGCTTCTTCTGAACATATGTTGGTTTGTAATCCTTCCCTTGGTTTGGATTGAATCTGTCTTGGCTTCCTCCTTTGTTGTAAGTCTGATTCTTCTTTTGAAACTGCCTTTCTGACCTTTCTTGATGTACAACCCCATTCCACTCTGATCATTCCTGATAATCACTGAACACTTCTCCATTTCCTTTTGTTTGATGGCTGAAAGTACATCTTCTAATGAGATTCCCTCTGATCTTCCATACACCATAGCATCCTTCACACTTGAGTAGGATTTAGGTAATGCATTTAGGAGGTGTATGGCCTTATCTTCATCATCGATCTCTACCCCAATACCTTCAAGCTCATCCACAGCCTTGTGGAAGTCATCTAATTGATCTAGCAGGTTTCTTTCATCATTAAACTTGAAACCATAGAGCCGTTGCTTCATATAAATCCTGTTTGCTATAGATTTAGTCATGTACAGCTTCTGTAACTTCTTCAAAATGTCTGCAGCAGTCTTCTCCTTGGAGACCTCGCGCAGAACCTTGTCATCCAGACTAAGGAGTAGAGAACTCATGGCACTATCCATCAACTTTGCCTTCTTCTCAGCTGTCTCTCCAACAAATGCTTTGTCAGAGTCGGGCAGAAGGGCATCTACCAGCCCTTCTTTAGACAGTATAGCTCGGATCTTAATCTTCCAGAGCCCAAAATCATTTTTTCCAGAAAACTTATCGATTTCAACTCGACTTGACGCCATAACAATCAAACACAGATAATTCCCTTTCTTCACAGAAAATTCGCAAACCCAGAAATTTCCCAGAAAATCCACAACTGAATCAGAGAGTTCCAATCACACAAATTCCACACAATTCGCAATCAAACGAACAACAGTTCTAATCTTCCCAAAACCGAATTCAGAAAACCCAGAAAATCCAAACATAAGACTACTCGATGTCTTATTAATCACAGACGAAACAGAAATACTCACAGAAACGAATTTCCTCAAAGAACCTCGCTGCTGCTCACACGAACTCTGCATGACAATTTCTCAATCCCAGAATTTGATCACCGTCGCCCCGATTCCCACAGACGGCGCCACTTTGTTACCGAAATGGACGACGAAAATGATCAACACACAAACAACAACACACCGATATACGTGGTTCGGCAATTGCCTACATCCACGAAGGGTTATACTATGATTTTATTGCTGGACAAAATTGGCTACACGATTACACACAGAAAACACACAGAAGATCTCTCTGAAACTTCCTCTCTCAGCTGAACGAAGAAGATGACTGTTTCTGTCTAACTCTCTAACTGCTAACTGTAACAGACTCTTCCAACTAATTCTCCAGATCTCGAACACGTGTCATCAATCTATCTGGTTACTTATAAAACATAACCTCCAAAATAACAGTCTTCAGCTTCACAATACTCAGACACAAACTAAATTCAGAACACTTCAACAAATCAGAACTCCAACATGCACAAACTTCAACATGTATGAAAGTCTAACATGCATGAACTTTAACATGCATGAAGTCACATCACTTCAGATAATAGAAGTGAGTAATATTTAGGATAAAAACTACAAACTATAGGGTTAGTAATATTTTTTATATCTATACAAATTCTCATACAAAAGGTAGATTACTCAATAACAATTTGATTCATTGTATTCTTTTAAGGATTCCATATATTATGGCTTTATTTCTGCTTTGTTATTTTATTTCAGCGTTTTTTGTTAAAGAAATGGAAAAGATACAATTTTTTTATGCAACCACAGGGTTATTTTCAACCAGACTTGTCTAAATTTTTACATTTACTTAAACATTTTTTAAAACTTTCACATGCTTGTTTCCATTATTTTGGCCCCTTTATATATCTTATTTCAATAATATTCTTGTTTTTGTTTTTGTACCATATATATTATGATAGAGTAATATTCCAAAACATTGGAGCCCTCCAGCTGGGTCCATATATATATAATCTGTCAAAAAAAAAAAAAGCTGAAGAGAATGTGAGGGTTAATAGGAAGGATGGAATGGTTGGTGTAGGAATTAGGGGAAGATTTGAAGAAAGCAACAAAAGGATAACATAATGCATGGATGGAACCCATCTTGGATTTGGATTTGGCTCAGAATTCATGAATGTGTCAGTGTGCAAGAGTTAAAGGGAACACCTCTCCCACACGTGCGACCTCTTTATTCATTGTTTATTTCTTTCATCTTCTCCTTCTGTTTAATGAATAATGAATCGTTGTTGTGTCTATTTGAGATTGATTCCATCCACCCACCGTATCTCCAACTCTACCCCCATTTTCAGCTTACGTCTCCTTCTGCCCCCTCCATGCTTCACATTTCTGTGGCATTTCATATTTACATTGTCTGCAACTTAGATATACTCTGAAATTAGAGTTTAAATGAATGGTTTTGACATGAAGAACGTATATTTTAATGTTTGTTCGAGTAAAATATAATTATTGGGTTGCACTAACTATTGATTGGTCATAGGAGCACGAGGGCATATCGGGCCTGGGTTATAGTCAAGCCCAGGCCCGGGAACTCCCCTTGCCCATTTCCCCCACTCCTTCCCCAGTCAGCGCCGCCGCCCGTGGATCGCCGGTGGGATAATTAACGGTTGAGATTGTTGTTTTCATATGATGATGTGAAGGGGCCCAGAAACAAGCATGATTGAGTTGAATTTGAGCAGGACTATAAGGCAAATTCAGAAATTTGTTATATGGGCTATTTTAGATTTTAAATGATTAAAAAAAATACAAAATTAGGAAATTTTGAAAGAAGCTTTGGCACTCATCATTCTCAGCTCCTTTGTGTTTTTTTTAATAATCAAACCCTTTTTTATTATTGGCGAAATAGCTTTTTCATGAAATTGGATAAAAAAAAATCGGCTGGCAAGCTGGAGCCCAGGCCCATCTAGCCTCTACATGCATCCACCCTTGCAAGTATGACCAAGCTAGCTAAGGCTACACACATTGGGGTCCTTTGGATTGTGGTCCTTTAGAAATTACTTAAAAAAAAAAAAAAAAAACTATAAAATTTGCGACTTTGCTTGGTGAACAAACTCTTAGCAGCCACTAATGCATTATGCAGCCTTCACTTTTTTATTAAATGCTTCAACTTTTTTTAATATATAATATAAATAATTAAAAAATAACATTAAAATTCCTTAAATTTTTCTATAATATATGGTATACACTAAGCAATATTTTATAAATGAAGATTATAATCTTTAATTAATAGTTCATGTATTTATATTTAAATTCTCATTTGTTATATTTGTATATTTAATTTATATTATATTTAATTTGGCTCGCATTTTTTCTTTGTCAAATAAATTATAAATTCTTAGTGTATAATAATTTATTTATTTTAAATGAATTTAAAATATTTTTTAATTTTTATATTATATTATAAGAGAAAAATTAATATAATATTTTAGTTAAAAAATTAGGTTGGATTGAGGTCACTGATGGGAATGTAAATAATATTAAATTGTAGGTTGTAAGGTGGATATAGAAAAATTAATATTTTATTAAATGATTGGGTCACGATCCGGTCACTAATGAGAATAGCTTAAGTACATATTATATTATTGTAGAATTTTATATTAATTTATGTAACACCCAAAACTTATATTAACTATGGGCTTGATTTTTGGACCTTTTTCATAGATTAAATTTCTTATTGAGCTTTTGGAAATATTAAGAGCTTATTATTTTTATTACTCCCTCCGTCCCGCCAGATTAGTCCATATTTTCATTTTCGTCTGTCCCATCAGATCAGTCCACTTTCCTAAAATGGAAAAAAAATCTCCTCACATCAATAAAATATTAATTCCACTACACTCACAAACATTAGTTTCTGTGCCGAAACAAAAGTGGACTAATCTAATGGGACGGAGGGAGTATTAGGCCATTTGGGTCATGATCCCGATAAGCTACGAGTTTAATTTGAAGCTCAACTCTAAGTGATTGGAGATGAATGCACCTTAGATATAGTATTGAATGATACTAAGCCCATATAATTTTAGTTTACTCCATTCAAAATTTATTTGACCATATTATCAATTTTCTTGTTGTTGCCAAATTAAGTAAATAAATTAATCTATTATTATTGTTGTTGTTTCTTTCCTCTTCCCAAACACAATAAAAATATTTTATCCTAATTTACTTTTCCCTCATTCTCCTTCCACCACAAGCAGGTACGCCTCTCTCCTCTTTTCTCCTTTTTCTATCTCTCTCACACTCGTAAATCCATCCACTACCACTGGCGTTGCCATTGTCCAGCCTCCCTACATATTTCGAGCTCCTCTCTTGATTTCTCTTCCTTCTAACCAATTATCTCCTATATATTTTGAGTTGTTGGGCACTTAAATTTTCATATTCAAGAAGTGGGTTTAAATCCTATCTACTAAAATCCTTTCTCTAACATGCTTACCTTTAGTTTTCTTGTTCTAAGCATGTTTAATTTCATGATTTTGGGGCTGTTTTATTAACAATAATTATTTGTTATTTTTGCTGATTTTATTTATGTTGTTCTAACTTAAATCTAGATTTTAAAGTTGATATTTACATGATTTAGTGATTTAGAGTTATATTTTTAAAACTATAGTATTAGTTTAAATTTCTTTGAATGTTGAAGTGTGTGATGTATATTTAATTAATCGAACCGAGTCGAGTCGAGTAGTGCCGTGCTCAAGTTTGACTCGTTTAGTATCGAGTCGAGCTTCGAGCTTTTTTGTCGAACATCTTGAAGTTCACGAACTTTATCGAGCTTTAATCGAGCCTAAACGAACTTTCTAAATATGGAATATATTTAAAATATCCATTATTATTTTGAAAGAAAAAGTTATTTATTTGTAAATTAATATCATATTCATGCTTAAATTCTAAATTTTATCATTATTAGAAAGATTTATCATTATTGTTACCCTTAAATTATGAAAGATATTACTTTAATAAAATTAATTATTTTAAATTTCTTACTAATTTTAGCTAACGAGCTTGCTCACGAGCTCACGAGTCGAATACTATGATGCTCAAGTTTGGTCGTTTAATAAATGAGCTTCTCAAAACAAATTTGAACGAGCTTTTATCGAGTCGAGATCCGAGTAGCTCACGAACAGTTTGACTCATTTACAGCTCTATATATATATATATATATATATATGTGTGTGTGTGTGTGTGTGTGTGTGTGTGTGGGTGCGCTGTGTGCTGGTGTTTGTATGTATGTGTTGGTCCCGAGATTAGAGTGCAAAACTGTGTAGCGGAAGGTATATAATATGTAGTGGAAATAAATATGACAGTTGCACTTGTTCGACGAAAACAGAGTATAGTCAGTTTTGTGCGTTTAGAAGACTTAAGCTTAGTTCTGTCCTGGTTAAGTTAGTTTCACAGTATATACTCTTCAATACTTAGAAGTATTGAAGGTTTCAAAGTCAGTTTGTGAAACAGAAAATCAGAGCAAGAAGTAAATAAAGCTGTAAAGAGCACACATGATTTATAGTTGTTCGAATCTCAATATCCTATATTCACTCTTCAGACCCAATGTCTGGATAATTCACTAAGTAATTAGAAGCCTCCTTACGATTTATACACAGCCCGTTGGCTCCTCCGTCCTTCAATCTGCTGTGGCACACACCTAGGAACTCCTTGTAGACTCAGTCTTCAGGTTGAAGTGAGGACGACACCCCGCAATCTTCTTCCCGATGGTTGTATGTTTACTTGTTCTTCCCAGAACTCAGGTGGTTGGCATACGCTCGTGAGAATTAGAATCTCACACTAGGAAATTGACTGTTATGAATACATCTCAGAAAGATATATTCACCAGGAAGAGCTTCAGCTTAAAGCTTCAGTCTCGTGCTAGGAGAAGTTAGCATGGTGGGTAACTTGAGTCGGAGACTCAAGTCTCGTGTTAGAAAACACGGAAACTCAGAGAGTTTTAGCAGAGAGATGGCCTGAAAGAATGCCCTTTGTCTTCTCAAGACTTTCAGATTTTGAATAATGTTCAGGTAACCTTTTTAGGTTGGGAGGGCAGGCCTTTACATAGAGGAGGACCTTTGGCATTTTGAATTTCTATTTGTTAGACTCATAAATTCAGACGTTAGACTCATGGATTATATTTTCCAATAGTAGCCCATGCCTTAGGTTTCCTTTCTGCTCTGCTATACTGCGTTAATGTACTATACACTAATTTTTTATCATACTTCTTTTTAGCCCGAGGAATCCAAGTTTGGATAACCTCGTACTGACTTGGGCATATATGAATGCCTGAGACTGATTGAGCTTCGATATCTTTCAAATTGCTCAATCTTTAAAGGTAGAGACTCTTATACTGACATTTGAGAGTTAGTACAACTTAGCCTTGATACTGACTTCCCAGGGTCAGTATGGTAAACCCTCATACTGACTGTCCACGGTAAGTATGGAAAATGCCCTCATACTGATTTCTCCTTATCAGTATGGAAAACCCTTGAATTGACTTCTCCTTAGTCAGTTCGGGAAAGCCCTCATACTGACTCCTCCTGGTTAGTAAGGATGGACCTTAAACTGAGTGCTCCAACACAGTTTTGGGTCAAGGCTAGGCGTGATGATAGTTAGTTCTTGAGCATTCTCCTTTGCTCGGTCTTCAGCCTAAGTTCTATTACAACTTGATCGATTCTATACAAGGATTACAATTTAGAACTCTAGAAATTGGAAAAACTGACTAAGATGACTTATAGTCTTTGACCCACCAAAACAACAAAAAGTAAGGAAGGATTTCTCTAACAAAAATCCTAACAGTATGCGTATATATGCAGCTATGTGTGTGTGTCGAGTTGAGTATGTGAAGGCGTGTGTTGCTGAATGTGTGTATTAAGTGATATTGTGTGTGTGATGTTGCATGTGTGGGTGCGTGAGTTGTGTGTTGTGTGCGTGTGGTGTGTATATGGTGTTTATGTGTGCTAAATGTACGTGTAATATATAAGTAATGTATATATTATTTTAATTAGTTTTGACAATTGCTAAATAATATTTATTTATAATCTATTACTAGATATTTAATTGAATTATTATGATATTTTTTAAAGATATAGTAAGATTTAGTGGTTAAATTGTATTAATTATACGAGAGGTCTTTTGTTTAAGTTCTTGGTTGATGCTAGGAATTTTAATTATTTTTCTTAATAAATTAAATATTTTAGCCCAATTTCATAATCATCTTTAATTCATTCAAGTTTCTATTCATGAAACTCCTTCCATCTCAATTCCACTTTCATCTAATTTCATATATTAAAATATTAATATTTAAGTTATTTTTATATTTTAGTTTGTTTTATGTCTCCAACAGATTTTTAAGACTTACATTCATTTATGTAGACCCTTTTCCGAGATGACAATATTAAGAATATCTTATAGAAAGTAAAGCTTCAGCTTTAAGTTAGGAGGTGAATGATTTCTAAACCAACACGTGACTTTCATTTTAAAACCGTGTTTATTTTATGAAATTCATGTCCATATCAAGCATGCTTTCAAATGTTTTCAATATGCTATGGAATGTATGAACTGTAAGGATATCTGAATATGGCGCTTCGGTGTAAATATGACGCTTCGGTGCAAATATGTTGCTTTCGAGCACAAATATATGTTATGATGTGATCACATTGAGTTCAATCCATTATGTTCTTCAAAGTTATGATATGGGCCAGTGATGTCATATAATATGTTAAATGTTTTAGCATGCAAAATATTTATGACTGAACATTATTGTTTAAAGCAAAAAGGGAATCACCCACTGAGTGCCCTTTACACTCAGCCCAAATATTTTAAAATGTTTTCAGGTACATGACGAGAGCAGGCTGCCGTGGTGGACGTTGGGAACTATTCTTATACTTCTAAGAAGTTGACTTAATCTTTTTGTTTTGTCTAGTCAACTTATGATGTATATAATTATTTTTTTTCTCATAACGAATTGATCAACAATATGTTATTGTATCTATGCTTCCGCTTACCAGGACTCTTGAACTTATGTCTTGAATGTTATTTGGTATGGCCATCTGGTGCTATTGGTTGTTGACATCAAGCAAATATGCTTCCTATGTTTATTGGTTACAAAAATATTAGTCGCTTCTGACTAGTCAATGTATTGATCTTTTTGTTGACTAGTAAATGCCGCACGAGCATTCGATTGGACTTTTATATTCTTGACACTTGGTTGTTGTTTAAATCATATTTCTATACCCAGGTTATTATTAGTTTTCTTTGACTTGTCAAATATTTTTTTCTTATTTGGAATTTTTACTAGTAAACTTTATATTTACTTAATGTGAATCATCCAAGTGTCAATTTATTGTGAAAATAGAGGAATTATTGCAGTTTTGATTCTTTTTGTGTCTGCTCGGTAGCGTTTGGATCCTACTTTTAGGTCGGGGCGCTACAATTTAAATGCACACATCCTATATGTCTTAATAGAAACCCGAACTCATGCTCTTTTAATTATAAAGTGTACTTTCATTGTTGTACACCAAATAAGGGTCGACTTTCATTGTTGTACCCCAAATAAGGGTCGACGACTTGACGTACATACTATATATATATATATATATATATATATGTGGGTGCGCTGTGTGCTGGTGTTTGTATGTATGTGTTGGTCCCGAGATTAGAGTGCAAAACTGTGCAGTGGAAGGTATATAATACGTAGTGGAAATAAATATGACAGTTGCACTTGTTCGACGAAAACAGAGTATTGTCAGTTTTGTGCTTTTAGAAGACTTAAGCTTAGTTCTGTCCTGGTTAAGTTAGTTTCACAGTATATACTCTTCAATACTTAGAAGAATTGAAGGTTTCAAAGTCAATTTGTGAAACAGAAAAGCAGAGAAAGAAGTAAATAAAGCTGTAAAGAGCACACAGGATTTATAGTGGTTTGGATCTCAATATCCTATATCCACTCTTCAGACCCAATGTCTGGATAATTCACTAAGTAATTAGAAGCCTCCTTACGATTTATACACAGCTCGTTGGCTCCTCCGTCCTTCAGTCTGCTGTGGCACTCACTTAGGAACTCCTTGTAGACTCAGTCTTCAGGTTGAAGTGAGGACGACACCCCACAACCTTCTTCCTGATGGTTGGATGTTTACGTGTTCTTCCCAGAACTCAGGTGGTTGGCATACGCTCGTGAGAATTAGAATCCCACACTAGGAAATTGACTGTTATGAATATATCTCAGAAAGATATATTCACCAAGAAGAGCTTCAGCTTAAAGCTTCAGTCTCGTGCTAGGAGAAGTTAGCATGGTGGGTAACTTGAGTCGGAGACTCAAGTCTCGTGTTAGAAAACACGGAAACACGAAAACACTGAATCAAAATCAAACCGAACCTCCGATTTCGGGTAGTTCGGGTTGAACCTAACCCTAAATATCCCTAACTGAACATAGATTCAATTTGGAGATTTTTAAATGAAACCTCAACCCAATCCGACCCAAATCCACAAAATCTTTCAGTTTGGTTCATAGTTTGCGGTTCGATTTTGCTCACTCCTAATTACGAGTTAAATAAATAGTAAATTTTTAAATGAATACATTTCTTTAGTTGCCGTTTCAAATTGTTTGTTTCTAGTAGTTTATAACAATGCATTAATTTAGGAATATGCAACTACTGATCTCGTTTTCACTAATTGTCCTGCAAATACTGATACACAATTGTAATACATTATGAAATGCATTTTGTGTATATCTGATTGAGAGAAATTACAAAATACCATAAAACTAGGGATGTCAATTGGGCCAACCCGTCGGGTTTCGGGCCAACCCTATTGGACTGCGGGTTAAATGGTCCGGGTCAAATCAGGTTGAAATTTTTTGGGGCTAAAAAATCTTGAACCTTACCCTAACGCATCGGTTTTCGGGCTAGCCCGTCAGGCCAATGAATTTATTAATTATTTTTATTTTTAGTATTTTAATATTTTAAATGTTGAAAAATAAGCAAAGTATTATTTATCTCTTATAAATATACAAAACATATCACAAATTTTTATATAATGATAAATTTATTTAATTAAAAAATATTATTTTTTTATTTTAGCAATATTTGAATACATTTAACTTCATAAATAAATAAACTTAACTATGTATTAAATACTTATTTGAACTAAATACAATTATATAACTTAAAACTTAATTAATAAATATCATTTTAAATATTAGAAGTAGATTTTAGTTCTATAATTATGAAAAATATATTAATAAAAATAATAATCAGGTTAAATTGGGCCAACCCGTCAGGTTTCGGGCTCAACCCTATCGGGCCTCGGATTATTTGGTATCGGGCTAAAGTTTTTTGGGCCAAAATATCTTGATCCTAACCCGTATTTTGGCTCGGGTTAATTGGACCAACCCGCGGGTATCAGGCTAAATTGACATCCCTGCCTAAAACACTAAATGGCATTTCAAAAATATCCAATTTTAATAACACATATAAAAAATACCCAAAAGTACACTTTTCTGTCAAAAGCAGGCTGTCAAGTGTTTTTTTTAAATAACTGTGATTTTTTATTTAAATTTTAATAGCTTTATGATTTAAATAATATTGAGATATTTAATAAATTAGATTCTTTACAAAATCAGACTGAATCCGACTGATGCCGATAGAAAAAAAAAAGCAAATTTTTTAATTTGAAATTTCTCTCAAATCCGAGTCTGAATCGGTTTAGATCTGGATCTGACCCGAGACCGACTCCTTTTATGCAACGATACAAACCCGATTCAGAACCGACCCCGACCCATCATTTTACCTATATATCGACTCGGGTCGGAATTCGTGTTGACGAAACCGATTCGATACCGACTGATTCTGACCCGGTCAAAATTATTACCCATTTTCATTGTCGGCAAACTGGTCCCCTCTCTTTTCCTTTCAATGTCGAAGCCGACTCACCCACCTGTTCCGATTTGCAATTTTGGTGATGGTTGACAATATTGAGCAAGTACTCTCGAATCCGACTCCACCCCTACCCATTTCGATTTTTCTTCATTTTTTCGGTTATTTTTTGTGCAATTCGAATGGGTGTATGTTAGATTTTTGGTAGAAACTCTTGTAAATTCGAATATTTGGATGTATAGGATGAAAAAAGTGTATGTTAGATTTGAATAATTTACATATTCGGATGTATAGGATGGAATGGGTGTATGTTGGATTTGAATAATTTACATGTTTGTTATGAATTATATCGAATGAAAAATGTTTGAGTTTGTTAATTATTTTTTGTTGTAATTACATATTGAATTAAACTTAATGTTTGGAAAATGTGAATTTCTTTCAATTTTTTTCGAATTACTTTTGTGTTTCAATTTGTTTCGTATTTCAATTTGTTTCAATTTTCAATTTATTTCAGATTTTTATGAATTAGAATTATGGTGATTATTTCATAATTGTTGGATTTGTGCAGCCACAGTGGATTAGGGGTTTTTTTCGTGGTCTAAATACTAAAGTGAACTTATACACTAAAGTGACCATTTTAGATACTATTAGTGAGACATTACATTCAATAGGGAGTCCAGGGTTGCTTAATCAATTTATTAATGGGCCGTTCTGTAACTTATTAATTTGGAAAAATAATGGTCCTAGTGCATCGCAGCTATTAGTAGAGCTATTAGGCTATCAAATTACTAGTCCAACCCTAATTCTTTATGGTTCAGTATTAATTGGCAGATTCTAGAATTTGGAGTGTCTGAATTTTCATTAGTTACAGGATTTGTTTTTGGTTCTAGTGCTTTTGATCCCTGTGCTGATCATGATCATTCCAGCACTTCTATTTTTCGTACATTTTGTGGGGGGTAAGAATCTTAGTGCTAGAGAGTTATTGCTGAAGTTTAAGGGTAAAGAAATTCCACGCACTAATCAGGATTTATACTTGAGGGTGGCTAATATATTAACAACGTGGAATTTTGCATTAGGACTATTTGAAAAATGAAAGATTGCGAGTTTGGTATATGTTTTGGTTGAGGATTTGGTTAGCTGGGTTTCATTTCCATGGGGGGGCATATGCTTTTCAGTGTTTTAATGTTACTATTTAGACCATGCCCTTACCAGAGCAAATGGAATCAGCGGAGATAGCTTTAATTTAGGCGGGCCTATTTGGGCATTACAGGTATAATTTATTTTTGTTAATTAATTTATTAAAAAAGAGTGTAATTTTTTATGTTTATTTTGTAGGTGTGGGCCTTTGAGGCCATTCCTCAGTTGGGTGCTGCATGCGTTTTTCTGCGAAGGCCTAATGCACTCCCTCAATTTGTGAAATGGGAGTTTAGGATGCTAGAGACGATTAATTGGAGGAATTCTTTGTTCAAGAAGAGGTATGTAATTTGTTGCATATTTAGATTATCTTTTAATATTTTTCTAATTGTTAGTTCTTTAATCCACGACTTCAAGTGAGTTCAAAGTAGGTGTCTCTTGCCGAAAGAGAAATGTTGTATTTTATTTCTTCCCAGATGGAGAATTCCATTGGGGTACAGTTCTGACTGTTTGAGAATCCAGTACCGGGTATGGCACGGGGTGCAGGACGGGGTGTCAGGAGAGGAGCTGGTGGGGAGAGAGAGGGAGGATCACAACCACCACATATGGGAGGATCACAACCACCATATGTGGGAGGATCACAGCCGGAGACCTCTACACCGTCACGTAAATGCACTCGTCAGAGACATCATACATCTTCTTCTAGTGGGGATTCTTGGGATACTAGGAGACATCATCGATCTAGGAATATATTTGATAGTATCTGGACCATTATTCATGAGGCACTGACAGAGAGGGTGATCCCCCTAGTTATAGAC
Organism: Plectranthus barbatus; assembly: GCA_026898455.1. Classification (NCBI taxonomy): domain Eukaryota; kingdom Viridiplantae; phylum Streptophyta; class Magnoliopsida; order Lamiales; family Lamiaceae; genus Plectranthus; species Plectranthus barbatus. The sequence goes on from JAPKLW010000430.1 coordinate 138,449, forward strand.
TTATTCCGTGCATCTAGATGTCGTAATTGCACATATGTAGATGATGCAGCCTTCAGAGAGGTCTTGGCTGGTGATAGGAGTTGTAATTGGAGTTCTAAGGCTCATATAGAGACAGAGCAGGAGACGGAGAGTAGGAGGAGTGTATCTGGTGGTAAGACCACACAGAGGCTGGAGGAGACGGAGAGGAGGAAGAGAAGTGTATCTGGTGGTGAGACTCGACAGAGGCTGCAGGAGTAGGAGGGACACAGGAGGGATACGAATATTAGTAGTGGTAAGAGACGGAGGATGAGTGTGAGAGTGTTTCTAGTGATCGGGATCAGCGACAAATAGTTTTATCAGATAGTTCTAACACTGATGCACCTACCTCGCACTCTGTTGGTCTTGGAGAGACCAGTAGCCAGCCGAGGGGTACTACTGATCGGAGTGATTTCCTATCCTTAGTAGCATACAATATTCCAGTTCTGACACTGATGCACCTACCTCGCACCCTGTCATGAAAATATGCATTTATTAAAATGATGAAATAAACATACACCTGATAACCAAACATGACAATTTACTGATTGTCCGGAACCCTATTAGGACAACTTCGTTTCGTATGACCATCTGATCTACATATGCTACACCATTTAGGGGCGCGATGTCTACTGGTAGAAGATTGAGCATGCTCTGCACCGGATGGACGTCGACTGTTTCTTGGGCGACTTGCTTGATGTGTTATTATTGGAGGCAAAACTACTACTGATGTTGATTCGATTGAAACATCCCATTCATCTTGAGGGGGGAGAGGATTAACAATCCCACCATATATCACACGCCAAGTCTCGGTCTTGTAGTAGGGATAAATATAGTCATACAGATTCTCGTCATTTGCCCTAATAAACAAAATTAAAAAGTGTTAGAGATTATAATTGAAAACAAAATGCTGATGTACTTCATACCGAATTGCAGCTATTTCATGAGCGCACAACATAAGATCGAGTTGAAACTCATGACAGTCACAAAAATGAGATTGCGGATCCACGTTCCAAGTCTGAGTTCAGTCATTGACCTTGAAGGCATGTTGCGATGTGGAAACCACATTGTATGTGTATGATTTTTCCACCAAAGGTGCCATTTTCGCTACAGCCTCCTCAGTTTACTTATCAGTTCGATTAGCAGCCTTAGCTCGTCTCTGATCAAACCACTATTCTACAATACTCCTATAAGCTTCAATGAGCGAGCATATTGGCAAACGTCAAGCAACCAATAATCTTGTATTGAACACTTCGGCTGCATTTGAAGTCAAGAAACTATACCGAAGTACTGGACACTTTGATTATGCCCACTTTTCAGGTCCTACATCGATTAGCTTGTTGTAGACTGCCACATGGGAATCTTTAATTTGATCCATAGCCTGCTTCAATATCTCCGAACGGTAGGCATACGCAACACAATGGTACAACAAGACTATGTTGGGACGGAAGCTAGTCAATTTATTTTGTAGATGATAAAAACAAAGTCCGTGTGCGGTACCTGGATATACTACGCTCATAGCATTCAAAATGCTGATGTGCTGGTGGGAGACAATCAATAACTGATTGTTGCAGCCAAAAGCCATCCGAAGTTGAGTCATAAACCAGATCCATGACTCATCATTCTCTATCGGACCAACACTTATCACCAGTGGGAAGACCTACTCATTGCCATTTTTCGCAACAACAACAAATAAAACTCTTTTCTTTCTTCCCTTCAGATGGGTGGCATCAACAACAATAACTTGTCTTAATAAATACTCGAAAGCAGTTCGGGAAATACCAAGGACCACAAATAAGTGTCGGAAACATCCATCAGGTGCAATACCAAGATCTGTGATCGTCGTGCCAATGCACTGCTTAAGTACATAGAGGTACTGTGGGAGCATCTTGAATGAATCTTCGACACCGCTATATAACATAGAAATGGCTGCATTCCGAGATTTGAGTGCAACACCATAACTTATCCAGATGCAAAAAGTTCACTGTAGTTCAGCCATAATCTCCCTCAGTTTGATTAGTGAGCCTTGTCGACACATCTTTCTCGCAAAATAAGCATCCACAGCTTTTGAACGAACATTCCGTGATCCAGTTTCAACAACATTCAACATACAATTATGATCTGGTACGAACTTGCGTACGGTCCAACACTTAGCTTTGCAAGTCGCACGTATACCAAAATAATAGCTCTCTTCTCGTTTGCACTTGTACTCAACACGAGTACTATCAGACGTGCCACTTTAAATTCTTGTCTCTGTTCCATATGCCAAAGACCAACAGCGATGAACGAATCATCTCTACTCCAAAACATGGCACCTTGTGACAACTCCTGATCCAGAATGGTAGCGACATCTCGCAGGATGGGTGAATCAGATGTATCTAATGGAATCATTGGAAGTAACCAATTATTTAGTTGAACTTCCAACCCTTCTGGTAGAGGATGAGTCGATAAAAGATTTGAAACAAAAGCACTCATACCTCCGACTGATTGCACCCATGCAGAAAATTCTGCCACAGTACAATGCATCAATGAATTATTGAAATCTTTGTCCTCTGACTCTGACTCTGACACTGCCTCCTCGACATCATCTCCTTCATCGGCTTGCTCGTCATCATCAGACTCCACGACACCACCCTCGTTTAAGTTAGGACCCTCATTTAAGTTAGGAATATGTGAACTCCTGCTTGCACCTTCAAAAGGTTGATAAAAAAATATTGAGGAATCAAATCTTTGAAGGTCCTCCAAACATGGACTGAAACTGGCATGCGGTTATGGACTGAATAAAGATATGAACGGTCTGTAAGGGGATGCGTCCAGTTGTGAACTCCCACCACCAGTGTTGATTATATTATTCATAATAATATAAATATTTGGCTCCTAATAAAGAGAAAAAAGCCGTTGGAGATCAACATTCGTCGCCAACAAAGATCTTACAATTCGTCCACATCGGCTTTGGGATGTATAATATATTTTAAAGTTACAATCTTACAATGTGAGTAAATATATTTTACTTCACAAATTAATCTATTGGAATAGATTATCTTTGCCGACACTTTGTATTGTAGGTAAAAAATACTTAAGCATTCGTTGTTCCATGTTAGGAAAAGCTTATCTACATGCATAAGAAAAGTCATATAATGATTATACTCATCAAATTCATATTTTGTATACCAATTCAGTGTCAACACCAATAAACAAAATAAGTAATCAAAAAAATAATTTTAAATAGCATATTGAAAAATTAAACTTCTAATTCTCATAAATATATTTAACAACGTTTACAACATTAGTTACTCATTGAGCTAGAAAAGTACCATTATAAACCAAAAACATTTGCTAACAACTCCCTAACTTCTAAGAAATTATTGAAGTTACTACTAAACAATCAGAAAATATCTCTGATCTTTCTCTCCATTATTTTCCAACGATCTTCATCATTCATCAAAGTGAATTGAAATCAGCAAAGAAAAATAATAATGCCACATTTCAATATGCTTAATATTTAACATATGGTCATTTTTTAATAATAAAAAAATAACTTGCTCCAGATAAAAATCATAAGGAAAATAAAAGTTTACAATTCAAAATTAGCTAGTTTCTTATATTACTATGTTTTTATAGTTCCAATACATCAATAATTAAGAAAAAATTAAAAAGTGAGTCAATTTAGTTAAGTACCTCATTTGGGTGCTTTATCGGTCTTGCAATCTTATCAAGATTCCAAAGCTTATTAAAACAAGCATCAACTTGAATTTTATCTACAAAACCTGTAGATTATATCATACCATAACACAAACATCAGAAAATAATTACTAAAGATTGAGATTGAGGAAATTAACAATGAAGTGCTTGATCTAAAGGAGTGAGCCTCATGATTAGAAGATTTAATGTTACAAATGTTATAATAACGCTTGCATCAGAGAGAGACAAGATATGATAAAAGTTGTGTAAAACAACCTGCTCAACTGGTTCATAGAACTCCAACAACTTCCTTATTTTGCCAGATATAATGAATCTAAAGAACATCATGCCTAGCAAAAATGACAAATAGCAAGTTGAAAAATTTTGAGGAATTCAGAATCAGCTAATTGATAGTTTTTAGATGCCATTTTTGATACCATAACAACTCAACGCAGTAAGATACAGGCTCACCTTTGCTTCTCTATAGAAGTTCCTCATCGCTGAAACTATGAAACAAATATTAGGCATTGAAGGAAATTTGAAAAGCTGAAAGTGGGTCGTAACCAAGAAAAGTCATAAATAAGCGATAAACCCTCTGAACCACACGGAAGCTTCTTTCCCCAAGAGTGCACTTTTAAGTTGCTCAATGAACAACTGAAAATAAGTAGATAGATTCAGGAAATTAGCTTCAGGGTGCTGATTAATTAGGTAAAACAAAGACTTCCAAAAAAATTTTAGCTCTCCATTACTAACTAAAAACTTGTGAATACATGTCAATTTCAGTACGTCGTATACATTATTATTTTATGTATAAGTGAAATAATTTTTTCATGAATTACTAGTAGGGAATATGAATGCATAAATGGTTCATGCTAATAAGTTTTGGCATTAGCATGTCATCATTCTTAAGAAACTCTGCTCACATGAGAATGCATAGCAACATTGATCCATCATGTATCAGTAACTAAGTACTCATTTGTGGAGCTACCAAGCTAATGCGTGAACGAATCTAATAGCAGTAGAAGAATGAATAAGGTGAGGCCGAAACACTCAGTATATTTGTATAGCCCTCCAACAAACACAACAAACAACTAAATATGGTGTTGCAGAAAATTTGAAATCACTAAAATATCACTACATCATTCTTGGAAAAAGCACAAATATGACTAAGCATTTAAAATTATGGGAAAATAAATAAGTAAATTAGAATGGAAAAGAAGTTAATATACTACATAAAAAAATGGTAGCATAAGTCTCTAAGAGCAATAATGAAGGCAAAACTAACAAAAGCATTCTTCATATTTTTATCACTTTCAGCATGGTGGAAGGGGGTGTAAAATACAACATAAATGCTCCTAAAACATGAATCCATGTGCATAGTATCAAACAAACCCATATCATCCATTATAACTCCAACAGATAAGCTAAATCAAACTCCCTCGAAATGATTGAAGCGACCTCATAAACTAGAAACAGAAATTAAAATCAATATATTGAAATTTAGTACGTGACATCGTGTAATAACTGGTAATTATGTCAGAAATTTTCCCCCATTACCCCCACCAAAATTTAAAACAAATGCCAGAAAACAATGATTTTTGCATACCAATTGAACAAAAAACTGAAAAATTGAGCGAAATTCTACAAACAGCAAAAGAAGATTAATCGAGAGTACCTAAAATACAATGAAGAAAAGGATCAGTGACCGAGCGGTGGTGATCGAGAGTGGAAAATATTACAAATCCCTAATCAGAGATCTTTGAATGAATTTTTACAAATAGGGCAAAACACCAATTCGTTCGCCGATGGAAGAGAAAACTGAGTGGTGAATGAATACCACGACTTTAATATTTTGCTTTTAATCGCACGACTTCATGGAAATCATGTCGGTGCTTTTAAATTTATGCACATCATTCTGGTGCGCGAAATGGATGTTCAACAACACCCGGTGCACTACGCCAGCAAATCCTTGCTAGACGCAGAAACCAGGTACACCGCTTTAGAAAAACTCGTGTTGGCCCTCGTGAACGCTGTCCAAAAGCTGCGACCTTACTTCGAGGCGCATCCTATCAAGGTGATTACGGCCTATCCCATAAGGGCCGTACTGTCAAAGCCCGACTTATCAGGAAGATTGCTCAAGTGGGCAGTAGAGGTAGGCGGTCACGGAATTCAGTACGAACCAAGAACTGCTATTGAGAAATTATTCCTGAATCTCCCTAAGGATCACATTGTAAAAGGTTTTATTGGATCAAACCTTACTAGATTGATCGATCAAATGCTGAATTCTAGTATAGTCTAGCATATCTTGTAATGTCCTGTATAGGTCAAGTATTGAGTTGTAATAGACTAGTTTGCTAGGAGCTCTCCCTGCAGACACCGAAGACTATATGCTAGAAGAGGTGTGATAGCAGAATGCTAAGGATTTAGCATTTGCTAACACCTAGCAGATTGCTAAAGATAACAATCAGAAACCTAAAGAAGAAAAGGCTTAACTTTGCTGAGGCTTCAGCAGTCAGATACGTGACTAGCAGAATGATAAAGACTTAGCATTTGCTGATATCCAGCAAATCGCTAAAGGTACTCATCTAGCAGATCGTGTTAAAAGAGCTTAGCAGAGCAAGACAGACAACACCGATCACTATACCAACGTTCTGACGACCGTACATGCAAGGACAAGACTTTCAAGAAGCAGATCAAAAAGCACTATATGAAGCCAGAAAGTAAGTTGAAAAACGAACCACTCTCGGACAAAGAGACCGTTGTGTCTAACGGATATAAAGATTCAAAGTTTGAATCTTCAAGTATAAAAAGACAGGTCCAGGAGAGTGAGAAGTGCTGCTCATTCAATACTCTAACTTACTTTCAAGAGATTCCTAAGACAAAAGCGAAAAGCACAAGAGCAGTCATTTGAAAAGCAAATATTCGAAACACATTCAAAGCTTTCAACTACCAGAGTGTCCCCATTGAATCACTGACACTCCATTGAAGAGATCCTTGATTCTATTCAAGATTCTTCAATCATTAGGATACCTTCCTTTGCTGGAAGAATCCAACAGTCGAACACCTGAAAAGGACTAGACTAAGACGGGCGTTTAGCCGCATCTGAAGAAAAGTTAGGAAGTAACTATAAAACTTCCAAAGTAGGAAAGGAAAGTTTTACGAAGGTGTGCCCTTGACTCTGCCAGACCTACACCTGAGAAGTTCAGAATATCGGAGGATAGCTGTCAAGTAGCCAGGTCGAAAGCTTACTGCCTACTTAACGTTAAAGGCAAATCCTTGTACTCTGTATACTTACTTAGTGAATTCTTAGCATTTCGGCTAAAGAGTGGACGTAGATCTATTTGGATCAAACCACTATAAACATCATGTTCATTTACTATTTTATTACGCACGAGGCTTTAAACCTAGCAATCATATTGCTAGTGTATAACTGTGAAGAAATCTTAATCAATCCCTGAGTTTAAATAATCTTTAAAGGAAAACATAAGTGTAAGTGACGTTAAATCATTCCGCTGCATTTCGTGTTCTTGTTTAAGCACGACGACTCTGATATATCAGGACCAACAAGTGATATATCCTTGCACTATTACTTGTTTTCTGTGTCTTGTCTGTGTAGCTCAGGAAACTACTTTAGGTGTGAACAATATGTAGAATCACTCACTTCGGAAGTACTCAAAGGAGAACTTCAAGTCATGGAAGAAGCTTGCTCTAATACAACTTCAAAGCATACATCCTGAAATGACAAATGTACTTGAAAGAGGTCCAATTAAAATTATCAAACCTAACACTTTTTTAGGTCCTGCTGCTGCTGGAGAAGAACTAAGACCTCAAATGGTTCCAAAGCCTTATGAAGAATACACAACAGAGGATAAAAAGAGAGCCCAGTCGGAACACGTGGCAAAGAAGCTAATCTATGACTCTCTACCAAAGTTGATGGCTGATAAAGTGTCTGACTTTGATACTGCCAAAGAGAAGTGGGAATATGTCTGCGAATCATCCCGAGAGACAGACCAGATGAAGCGTAACAAGCTACAGGTAGCTGTTGACAAATATGAATCATTCTCTATGATTGCAGGTGAATCCATACAAGACATGGAAGAACGATTCAATACCATTATATGAGAACTTCGCAATCTGGGCAAAGAATATGGAAACGGGGAGATGAACAACAAGATTATCTCTAAACTACATCCAATGGATGATTGGTTCGCAAAGATGACAAGCTTGAGTGAAAAGGACCTCAACAACATGTCTACATCCGAGGTATTTGCTCAACTCAAATCTCACGAGTTTATTATACATCAGTCGAAAAAGAATGAAGCGGTCGTGGCACAAGCTTCATCAACACTCGCTACTAACTCTGAGGATTTAGCGTACTTCGCTAAAGGACTTCAACAAGTATAAGATGAAGAAGCCCTTCTATAAGCAAGAAAGACCAGCTCCAGCGTCACCAGCAAAGGAGGTTGTCTCAACCTCAGGCTCTCAACCTGTTGATCTGAAGATCAGTGAGCTGGAGGAGCAGATGAAGAAACTTCAGAAGTTGATGATGGTAGCTAAAGCTAAGAAAGAGGCCAAAGAAATCCAGCAATCATCATCATCTACCCGCTCAGCAGAGCGAAAGCCTAGGACGTGCTTTGAATGTGGTTCACCAGACCATTTAAAGCATGAATGTCCAAAAGTCAGCAAAGAAGAGAGAGAGCGTCTGAAGCAAAGATTTGAAAGACGTGCTGTCAAAGCAGTCACCAGGGCGCTGCTGACAAGGACGGAGGCTTCTGACATTTCGGAGAATGACGAGGAGTACTACTATTCCTCAAAAGAAGAAGATAACGAGGAAGCTCTGTTCGTACTAATGGCAAATATTATCGAAGATCAGTTTGCTGATGTTGATACCAATGCTGAGCAAAGTAGTGAATAAGCCCTAGCCGCTGAAGAAAATGAGGTATTAATTACCAACACTTCTAGCAATACAGTCATGAATGAATCGGAAGAATCTTATTTTGATTCTGAGGAAGATTACTTGACGAAGCTTTCAATCGAGTTCTCTAAGATGTATGAGATCAAAAATGCTATTATTGGTGAAAATGCCTCACTCCAATCAAATATTCAATCTTAAACCGAGGAAGTCGAAAGACTGAGGTTAGAAAGTGAGGAACTTTTAAAATTGAAAGCAGATTTCTTTTAACTTTCAGAAAAATGTCAAAATTTAGAAAAAGAAAATCTTGCTTTGGAGAGTACACCTAGAGAGAACTGCATTTGTATGTATGCATCCAGCAAGGCAGCCCTCAATGCCATTGTAAGCCGACAAAGACATCATACAGATAAGTCTGGGCTTGGATGTGAATCTTCTAAAAGGATTCCAAAATCTTATGCTAGTTCCTCTAAGCAGAATCCAATCTTGTTTGTATCTGCTGGAACTATCACTGCTGAAAAGGGAAAAGGAATTGTCATTGCTGAATCATCCAATGCTAAGCCAATTGCTAAGCAAAAGAATGGACATCCGCATAATGCGTCTGTAGGATCTCAGCAGAGGTCTTCCGCAGAGACTGCTAAGTATTCGTCTGCTAGACCTCAGCAGAGGCCTAAGTCAGAGTCTGCTAAACATACAACTACTGGACCTCAACAGAGGAACCTAAAGTTGAATGTTGTGCATGAATTTGCTAGGCCTCAGCAGAGGAACAACAGGACGAATACTAAGTACGTATCTGCTGGACCTCAGCAAAATCCGAGATCATATGCTAAACCACATTCAGCAAGACCAAGGTATGCCGAGCATTCTGTTTCCAACGCAAGGACAACAAATCTTACCTTTCACCAAAGAAAGCGAGATCTCTACAATTCAATAATGCCAACATATCAGCAGAACACACTACATAGGAGGAACACCTATGTAAGGCCGGAGCTCAATTCATTCATATTCCAAAGGGCAAGGAAGGCTAAGCACACCACTACACCTAGATATAAATATGTCAGACATGTTAAGCCAAAAGTTGAGGAAGTGGTAAAAAGTGAAATCAAGAAGAAAGTCTTGAGGATCACTATGATGTGGGTTCCGAAAGGAACTTTGATCCATGCTAATCCTGCAGAACCCAATGCTAAACGGGTACCTAAATCAACCTGACTTAATTGCAGGGACAGGATCCAAGTGCTATGACAATGAGCATATTAAATGAGTGGGTCCTGGACAGCGGTTGCTCCGCACACATGACGGGAAATGGAGACTCATTCTCAGATATACGAAGACTATACAATGATCCCAAAGTCAAGTTCGGAGACAACAACGAAGGGGAAGTTGTTGGGAGAGGGTGCATTGAACGTAATGGATTGAGGATCATCAATGTAGCACTTGTCTCCAACCTGAAACACAATTTACTCAGCATAAGTCAACTATGCGAGAACGGGTACACTGTATCCTTTGTCAATACCGGTTGCTCTATTGCTGACGCCATTACAGGTGAAGTGAAGCTCAGAGGCATCCGCAAGGGTGGCCTATATATTGTTCATTGGCAGAGTGGCCAACAACATTCTTGCTTCCTAGCCTTGAATAAAGAAGAGACAACATGGCTGTGGCACATGAGGTTTAATCACTTAAACTTTAAAACTATTAATTACCTTGCCAAGAATAAGCTTGTTGTAGGTCTGCCCACTGAAACTCTTTGCAAAGAAGGAGTGTGCAAAGCTTGTCAACAAGTAAAGCAGACCAGATCTTCATTCAAGACCAATCCTGAGAAGGGCACGTCACAAAGGATCCTAGAACTACTACATATGGATCTTTTCGGTCCTGTCAACCCACCCACTGTAAGTAAACGATTGTATACTCTCGTGGTGGTCGATGATTTTTCTAGGTACACTTGGGCACGTCTATTAAAGACCAAAGATGAGGTTAAGCTCATTCTACCGGAGCTAATCCTCAAGAAGCAAAACAGCAAGGAAGTTACTGTGAAGAGGATTCGTTCCGATAATGGAACAGAGTTCTGTTATGGAGTACTTATGGATTTCTGTGCTGAAGCTGACATTGCACATGAGAAATCTACTGCTAGGACTCCTCAGCAGAATGGGCTAGCTGAAAGAAGGAATCAGACATTGAAGGAGGCCGTTCGTTCAATGCTAGCATACTCCAAGCTACCTGCTATTTACTGGGGTGAAGCGGTGATGACGGCTTGCTATAAACAGAATAGGAGTGCTGTCACTAGCAGATTTAACAAGAGTCCCTATGAAGTGTACAACGGTCGTAAGCCTTCTATAACTCATCTTCGTGCATTCGGTTCTACATGTTATATTCATAATAACGGAAAGTTAAAACTTAATACTTTTTCACCTAAGTCAGATGAGGGTGTACTTCTCGGATATGGTCACCCCACTCACAAAGGTTATCAAGTATTAAATAAGACTACCGGTATTGTGGAAATAACATGCAATGTTATTTTTGATGAGTCTACTTTAGTGCGCAGAGCTGTTAAAGAAAAGGAGGATAGCAATCATGAGACTAATGATGTCAATGATCAAACGTTCTTAAATTCTTTCAAAAATATGCGTATTGTTCCGACTAAGTCTATGAATGACAGCAATCTAAACCAGACGCACTCAGCAGGAGACCAGACTGCTGACCAGGCCAGTGATGCTAATGATCATGCTGAGGCCACACCTACTCATCTCAATGATGGACCAGATATCTTGGAAATGCTTGATGACGAAGAGGAGGAGACATCAAAGTCTACTCCAAACGGGGAAGACATAGCTGCGAATAAAGGTCTTGGCTGATGTGCTGCTGAGATTCCAGCTGCAGAAAGACCTGTTGAAGAAGCTCCCGTTCCTGAAAATCCTATAGCAGAAATTCCAGTTGCTGACGTACGCGCTGCTAACAATCCAGATGCTGAGCACCAGGAGGGTGCTGCAAAGAACATTGTACCAGACGATGATCGCGCAGGGGAAGGAAATGTTGCCAGACCAGTCAGACCAACATGGTTGCGTGCTCATCCTCTTGAAGATGTTCTAGGAAATGTCAATGATCCTATTTTGATGAGACAAGGGAATGCTATGCTAGCATGTTACATTTCTCATGAAGAGCCCAAGAAAGTTGAAGAAGCCTTACTAGATCCAGATTGGGTGAATGCTATGCAAGAGGAGCTTGCTAAATTCACACGAAACAATGTGTGGGAGCTAGTGGACAGGCCAGAACATCAAAGTGTTATAGGCACGAAATGGGTGTTCAAAAATAAGAAGGACGAGACAGGCTTAGTATTCAGGAACAAGGCACGGCTCGTGGCCAAAGGATATAGACAATGTGAAGGCATAGATTATGATGAGACCTTTGCTCCAGTAGCAAGGCTTGAGGCAATCAGATTATTTCTGGCGTATGCTGCATATCACGGATTTGATGTGATGCAAATGGATGTAAAAAGTGCCTTTTTAAATGGTGAGCTCAAGGAGGAAGTCTACGTTGAACAACCACCAGGCTTCGAACAAGGAAACCAGGTCTATAGGCTCAGGAAAGCCGTGTACGGTTTGAAGCAAGCACCGAGAGCATGGTATGGGACTATATCTAAGTTCTTACTTGCCAGTGGATTTAAGAAAGAGAGGATTGATCAGACTCTTTTTCGCATCGAAGACGGAGCAAGTATTCTGCTGGTACAAATATATGTCGATGATATTATTTTCGGATAAAAAAACTAAGAGTTATGTGATAAATTCTCCAAGCTCATGACCATCAATTTTCAAATGAGTATGATGGGAAAGATGTCATATTTTCTCGGATTGCAAGTCCAGCAGTCAAACGAAGGAATCTTTATTCATCAAAAGAAGTATACTCGCGACTTGATTGCGAAGTATTGTCCAGAGAAGACTAAGAGCTTAAGAATTCCAATCAGCACCACATGCATTGCTGCTCTTGAGAAGGAAGGAGACCAGGTGAATCCCACTCTCTACAGGGGTATAATTGGTTCATTGCTATACCTCACGGCAAGCAGACCAGATATATCATATGTCGTTAGATTATGTGCGAGATATCAAGCCAATCCCAACAAGACTCATCTTGATACTGCGAAGAGGATTGTTAGGTACTTGAAGTGCACAGAAGGATTAGGAATTTGGTATCCAAGATCCGATGGTCTAGCACTTAGTGGATATTCAGATTCAGACTTCGGAGGATGCAAGATCGATAGAAAGAGCACTAGTGGCACGTGTCAATTCCTTGGACACAAGCTGATAAGCTGGTTCAGAAAAAAGCAGCATTCGGTAGCAACATCAACCACAGAAGCAGAGTATGTTGTTGTTGCTAGTTGTTGCTCGCAAATCCTATGGATAAGGCAACAATTGCAGGACTATGGGATATCTCCATAATGTGTGTCAATCTATTGTGACAACAACAGTGCAATGTGCATCACCAAGAACCCAGTCCATCATTCAAGGACTAAGCATATTGACATTCGTCACCACTTCATCAGAGATCATTAGGAGAAGAAGGACATTGACGTTCGTTATATATGCACTGAAGATCAGATAGGAGATATATTCACTTAACCCCTAGCAGAATCCATATTCGAGGAGTTATTCATTAAATTGGGTCTCATGGAGTTAGACAATGCTATGGATGAATGGAATGCTACTTTCATTCTTTCTGAAGTTATTGGATTTCTCCTAGAACATGTTTACTAAGTGCTGAATTCGTCTGATGTGGAAAGATTGCTATAATAGAAAATTGCTAGTGAAGAGACTGCTAAGCAGACAACTGTTGATTATACAACAAATTTCAAGTTGTAAGAATTTACAGATAGACATAAATATGGAATAAAGTTCAGATGCTCGATTATTGAGAAGAGAAAGTTCATTTCATTACTTGAAGATTCATTTACAAAAAGGATTGTGAAAAGCAAAAACAACAACAACATAATTCCTTTAGGAGGAACGAGGCTTGTACGGGAAGAAGTCAGCTTCCAGAAGGTTAGAACGGCCTTCTGCTATCCGAGGAAAGCTCTGCTCCAGCAGCCAGCTGAGCTACATTCCATTCAGCAGAGGCACCGAAGGATAAAGCTGAACGCAGTCTCGAACGCCGTCGAAGATGTGGCCCGCCCAGTCATCTTCAGCCTCATCATCAATGGCCATCATGGCCTGCCATACTTCCCGCAAGAAGAAGAGGTCGTCGAGACTTTCGCCTAACAACATGTTATGGGCGATGCGGAACATCACCCGATATGGAGTTTGCAGGCTAGACGCTGAAGCGTAAGGGGTAAACTCAAACCGAGCATAGCGTTGCCATTTTTGCCATCACGTCCATTCTGGGGCCACCTTTGTTGTTCGGTAATCCAACACCAAGATTGGACCCCTGGGAAAGCTGAAACGACGAGCGAAGAAATTAAGCGACCAACAGACAAGCTTGCCGCGGAAGGACCTATAGATGACACCTTCCTCGATAATGCAGTCCTTGATGAACTCTCGGAGAAGATCTCCATGATAAAGCCGTGGGGTGGCGGCAACAAATTTCGTCAATCCGCAACTATTCATCTTCTCCATGACCTTTTCAGCCACAGCATAATCTTCATCGTAATAAACATATAAACCAGACTCATGGAGAATCTAGCTGCGGCGCACCTCTAAGGACTGTCTTGGAGAATCCATATTTTTTTCTAGAAAGGATTTGAAAAGGAAGTTATGAAGGGATATGCAGATCAGAGCACTTGTGATATTAAGGTACATCGCAAGAAGGCTATTTATAGAGAAAATAGTCATTACTTAGCACTTATGACCGGTTGGAATTCTAGTGAAAGGTCATGATGATTCATGTCTCGGAATACGACACGACGAATATAGATGGATCGTCATGGAGGTCAAATTAGCTCAGCCGAGACGCTTAATGGCCATTTGCTAACGAATATCTGCTATATCAAAGCTCAAAGTTGGGAGATTTAATTCAAGATTGACAAGATCCGATAAGGTGCATTTAATGCACGCAGATGGCTGCGACGAGTGAAAAGGTGGCGTCAGACGCGTTCAAACTTTTCTCGGAGCATGGGAGGATATACGAAAGGACATGCTAATCATAAGCCGTCGATCTATTCTTTTGACAGAAGACCCCCAACTGTTGGATCCCATATCTAAAGTATAGCAAATTCTGCTAGAGATTGGGATATGGATTATGCTACGTATTCAGCTGAATTGATGTTAATGCAAGATGATCAAGCTGCTAGGATTCTAGCAGTGGTGCAGATCCTGCTAAGTTTTTCTCTGACAAAGATCTACTCAGCAAGTCAAAACATTCAATTAGGATTTCAATCCAACTTAACATTATTCGAAGTCATTGTCAATACTTTGCATAAGTATATGGACGAAATAGTGTCGATTTGTCAAGGATCGAAGAAAATGACATAATCAGATTACGAGTCATTTGAAGAGAAAATACTTATCTTTTCATATACATTTACAGATACAAAAACAACAATTACATTGAAAAGGAGAATTACAATGGATTAATAAGGAGGCAGAGGCCTAAAGGGATAGAAATCCCTTCCCATGAGATTGGAGGGACCAAGAGTGAGGTCTGGGAACCTCTGCTCAAGGAGCCAACTCAGAGGCATCCCATAGGGAAGAGGTCGATGTGGAAAGTTTCGCACGCACTGCCGCACCCCTTGGAAGACGAAGGCTGCCCCCAGTCTACCTCCGCCTTGTCGTCAAAAGTCATCATTGCCTTCCATATCTCTCACGAAAAAGTCATATCGTCAGGACCTCCCCGACGATCATGCCGCAGATGATGTGGAAAATGACCTTTTATGGGGTCTGAAGGCCATACGCTGAAGGAGTGGGAGAAAACTCGAACAGAGGAGTCTCTCCACTTCTCCCATGCTGTCCATTCTGGAGCAGTCTCCTTACCACGATAATCCATTACAGACAATGGACCCCTTGGAAGGCCGAAGTCCGCAGCAAACGAGTCAGGTGTCCACTTGACAAGTTGATTCTTGAAGACGCCATAGATGGCATCCCCATTTGTATCACACGACCGAAGGAAATGTCATAAATGGGTTCTCTGAAAACTATGCGGCGTAACACACACAAACTTTCCAAGACCGTTGTGATGAAGAAGAGACATCACTGTCTCAGCCACTCTATAATCTGTCTCATACTCGGAGTAAAGGCCAGATTCACAAAGAATCTGATTTCTAGGAACATAGAGTGCGGAGGCTAGATCCATACTTTTAGAAGGAAAAATCGGATAAGTTAAGGAAAGCATGTAAGTGTAGCATGAGAGTCTCCATGTGTGCTACTTATAAGCACATTTGCCTCATGTTCACTAATTAATGGAAGAGACATCTTCTTTTGGAGGATTACGTAAGATCATCATGCCTCTTGGAATTCGAGCAATCGCTCACAGAAAGAAATCATCATATAATGTACATGTTTTATCGGAGGCAGGATCACTCAAGTTTAAACAGAAGACGAGAGGTCGCAAATATTTTATTTGAAGAGAGTGAGATTATCTACTGAGTGGGATTACTCAGCAGTCCGCAATCATTATTCGAGACTAGGGTCTCTTGCTATTAAGCCTATATACTTGACTGCTGACCTATGCTACTCAGACGCAGGACGTTTTTGAATTTCAAGAGAGAAGCATTTAATGCGCGCAGGCGGCGGCGACAAATCAGGACACGCCACATCGTTAGTACTCGAGTTCGTGGAACGTGTACATCTACGACGTGCTATATACAATCCAGCCATCGATTACTATTGAAAACAAGTGATCCCAACCATCGGATTCCTACGGGCAATCAAATATACTTCAACATTTGACTCACTTCACTATACAGAAAATTCGAATCCCTAGCCCTCTGAAATTCTCACACTCTCTCAAATCTCTCTCAAAACTCCCATCCGAAAATCCGCCATTCTCAAACATGGATACAAATTCTTCGAATCCCAACTCTCCTTCCACCAAAAATCCATAACCCAGTAGTTCTACATCTCTACTTCAACCACCCACCTTCATATTTCCACCCATTACGGGTTCATCACTGCATGTGCGACATGCACCCGGCTTCACTGGGATTGTAAAGAAGGAAGATATTGATGATTCTATCCCTTATGGTCAACTAGTAGTTATGGCCCGGAAGAAGGAGTTGTCTGGTCATTCAAAGGAACAGCGGCGTCTGGCCCAAATTATGAAAGACGGGATTCTCTATATGCCCCTTGCCGCTACTCACATTCCAGAATGGATCATGAAGATCCTTGACTCCAGATTACTGGTAAAATACCTTTCTGCTGAACCTGATCACTTCCATCCCCATATGGTCTCTGAATTCTATGCAAGGGCAGTGATGAATGGTGAGGAGAAGTCATTAAAAACTTCTGTTTATGGAAACATTATAGAAGTAAGTGCCGAACTTCTTACGAGGACATTTGGACTTAGGAATTATGGGGAAAGAATCTCTCAGTATAAGGTGAATGATATTGCTGAGATGGAAAGACGCTGGAATCTATGGAAAAAACCTGGAGAGTTAAAGGACAAGAAGGGGCAGATTATCACATTCAAGGTTGCTACCCCTATTAAGACACTGATGGATATTACAAGATCCTTGTAGAGATAGTGATTAAGATGCTCCAATGTGATGTTGGATCTTACTCAGAACTATTAGCTAAGAAGTATGTTGTTATGATGGCGTTGAACGACAACATCAAAGGCAATTGGGCTGAATTCTTCTTCGAGCGATGGGCTGAACATGCTCGGAAGAATGATCACATGGCCATAGATGGGACGTTTTCATCTAATGTTAACTTTGGCTTGAAGATCAGCAAATATCTTTAGATGTTGTTTACAAACAAAGGAGTTGATCGAGGTTTGAAGCTTCTACCCACAGACTACATTCCAGTGACAAGGAAGGAGGCCAAACCCTTAAGTTTCAAATGGCCTCGTCAACTGACTGGAAAATCAAACGTAGATAAGGATAAACCTATATCTCCTGAGGAATCAGATGAATGAAGTCTGGGATATCAAGTACTGCAACCTGCCATCCCTATGTCTGCTGAAGAAGTTGCTTTACTGAAGAAGAATGTCAAGACAGAGCATTGCTTTCGAAATCTCGAGGAGATTGTCAAATTGGGGGATCTACCAGCGGATCAGATCAACGAGATCATGGCCACAAAAGAAGCACAACAACCTTCTCTTGTCCTTGGTGCCTTGGCACTTGAATTTCCGATGAAAAAGAGGTCTGACATCACCTCCCCAGAAAAGAAAGCACGAAAGCGAACAAGAAGAAAGTTAGTCCTACTTACAGAGGAAGAGGAATCAGAAAAAGCCACAACAGAGAAGAAGACTGCTGTCACTACTGAAGAGAATCTGGACAACACTCATCTGTCCTCCAGATGTCTGGATGAGCGTCTAAAAAGAAATACGAGAATACAAAAAGTTTGTAAATGAGTTGACATTCGAAGCAAGAGATCGAAGATTTGAACAAGTCAAACAAGCTGCTGAGGAACGTGCGGCTCCAAAGAAAGCTGCTCAGATGCTAGTAGAGGCATTTACAGAAGAAAATGCCGCAAAGAAAGGGAAAGGTATAAAGGATGGACGGATCACCATTTCCATTCCCCTAGTTGATGCTGAAGGAGCAATCATACCAGAACAAGAGGCCATGTCAGATAAAGAGTTAGAGGAAGTACTTCAAGGTGGCGGATTCAGGGAGCCTCCTCCGCCCCAAGGCAAAAATGTTCAAATCTGTGACCCTATTGACGAGCTATACTGTAGTTCAGATGAGGAGATCCCACTTAGAAGATCACCCAGAAGACTACCGGAAAATCCGGAAGCCGGCCCTTCTGGAGCAAAGAAGCAAGTTGATGGTAAAGCAGGAAGTGCTGAGGACTCACATGCTGAGCAGATCGCTCACATGGATGGGAACTTAAACGCTGAGCAAGTAATTAGCTCTCCGAAGACTGCTGAGGTACGATCATCTGCTAGGATAGAGGAAGCAAATCCTGAGGAAGACCCTGTCACTAAAACTCATTTCGAAGAAGATGAAGGCTCCCTCCCCACATGCTTCTCTGAAACCAACTCCGACGGAGAATCCAAAGATGTATATGACGCAAAACATTGAGGAAGATCTCCACAGAATGCAGTGATCAACTTCGACTGCCATTCAACGGACTTCCCGCTCCCAGATTTAAGTTGAGAAGATTCTCCCAATGGTGTGCTGAGATCACACATGAGGAACAGGTAAACTCCGATTTTGAATTCTTTGGACAAGAAATTGAAGAATTCGTGAATATGATGGTTGAGAAGGATATAAAAGAAGTTTTTTCTGGAGAACTGGAGGAAGGCACTGAAGATGGAGAGAGACTGGGACGCGAGTTAACGCGATGGAAGAAATATGACTATATTTCACGGGAACTCTGCGTGGAGGAAAGAGAGATAATGATGACATGGAAGAGTCTGAACTTCTGGCGGCGTGAGGATCAATGGTCAAACGAATGGATGGATCAATCCCCTTGTACTAAACAATATCATGATAAGGATGTCATTGCGAGACTTCAGATCATCAAGGCTCACCGAAGAACATCCTCTCCTCATTCCTTGCTAAAGTCAACATTCGCTCCTAATGGACTATCTGATGCTCACATTCAATTATCAAAGTGTCAAGCCAGAGCATCTGCTGCATACCAGAGGCATCAAGACGAATATGCAAGAATCACAGAAGAAAGATTGCGGGCTCGGTTATCTTCTATTCGTGAGGAAGAAGAGCGCAACACTCAAAAGCTTGAGATGGTCACGTACCGGAACAGAGAGGAGGAGTTGTGGGCCTATATGTTGGCACAATCACTAGCAGATGCATGGAAGCTAGAGGAAGCTAAAGTTGCCGCTGCTGAAGCAGAGTATCTGAAAGAAATCGTGGAAGCAGTATATCTGCTAGCTACTACCGATAGAGTTGATACTGCTGATACAGTAAGCACAGAAGTAGCGATGGAAGAAATCTCCACTTCCACAGCTAGGAGTCAAGCAATCATTATTCCTACTACTTCATCCTTCTTTGCTACTCCGGTTAGCTCTCTCAACTTCCCATCATATCTAAATTCAGTAGTTCAAATGGTTGTCCAAAATGTTGTGTCCACCATGTCTGAGAGAATGGTGATGGAAGCAACGGACATAAGGAGAGAAATTGCCGAGGTCAAGACTGATGTCGCTTCAGTCAAGACCGACATTACTTCTGTGAAGACCGACGTAAAAAAAGTAAAGGAAGATGTAGCAGAACACAAGCAGCACGTCGATCACAAGTTTAATGCCTTCTCCTCCACCTTTTTGGATGCAATCAAAGAGGGGGAAACAAGGAGGATTGATGAGGCTGCTGAGAGGAAGAAAGCAGAAGAAGCTCGTGCTGCTGCTTAAGAAGAAAAGAGAAAAGCTCGAAGAGCTAAGACAGAGAGAAATGGAGCTGAAAATCAAGATGCTTGAAGAAGAAAACGAGAGAATTGTTAACGAACTTGAGATGGAGGCCGCTGAACGCAAAGCAAGCAAAGAATTTTTGGATATATTCATGCAGCTAGCATCGAACAAATTCGATGAATTTGATAAGCTTAAGAAGCCTGCTCCAGACTCTTGATGATGTCTCTCTGGTATTCTATTTCTTCTCTTCTCTATTTCTCCTTAGTCTATCATTTTCATTGTACTTGTAATGAACACAACGTATGAATGAAAATTGATCAGACTTAGACAACCTCTCATTGTCAATATCTGACTTTTACTGCGTGTCCTGGTTGAGTTACACTATCAGTGTACTCAACACATCTACGTCCTTATGACAATCACGTTAAAATTGGTAAGGTAAAATGCTTGCGGAATTATTTGGGTGCTAGAATTTGCAGCATATTACCTTTGCAACATTTGCTTATATGATTGAACGAGAAATATTTCCCAGCACTCATTGAGGGGGAATTACACTACAACCATTTCTGCTCGAACTAAGATGGATAAACTCTGTGTTAGATTGCTAGATTATCATAGTTTTGTACTTAGAGAATTTCTTGTAAACACAGACATTCTTCCTCTTAGATTCAGCAACGTGATAGTAAGCTTTGATCGCACCAAAAATGGGGAAATTGTTGGGAAATTATTCCTGAATCTCCCTTAGGATCACATTGTAAAAGGTTGTGTTGGATCAAACCTTACTAGATTGGTCGATCAAATGCTGAATTCTAGTATAGTCTAGCATATCTTGTAAGGTCCTGTATAGGTCAAGTATTGAGTTGTAATAGACTAGTTTGCTAGGAGCTCTCCCTGCAGACACTGAAGACTTA
This sequence comes from Plectranthus barbatus, assembly GCA_026898455.1. Lineage (NCBI taxonomy): Eukaryota > Viridiplantae > Streptophyta > Magnoliopsida > Lamiales > Lamiaceae > Plectranthus > Plectranthus barbatus. The sequence goes on from JAPKLW010000430.1 coordinate 159,407, forward strand.
GCATTTGCTGATATCCAGCAAATCGCTAAAGGTACTCATCTAGCAGATCGTGTTAAAAGAGCTTAGCAGAGCAAGACAGACAACACCGATCACTATACCAATGTTCTGACGACCGTACATGCAAGGACAAGACTTTCCAGAAGCAGATCAAAAAGCACTGTACGAAGCCAGAAAGTAAGTTGAAAAATGAACCACTATCGGACAAAGAGACTGTTGTGTCTAATGGATATAAAGATTCAAAGTTTGAATCTTCAAGTATAAAAAGACAGGTCCAGAAGAGTGAGAAGTGCTGCTCATTCAATACTCTAACTTATTTTCAAGAGATTCCTAAGACAAAAGCGAAAAGCACAAGAGCAGTCAGTTGAAAAGCAAATATTCGAAACACTTTCAAAGCTTTCAACTACCAGAGTGTCCCCATTGAATCACTGACACTCCATTGAAGAGATTCTTGATTCTATTCAAGATTCTTCAATCATTGGGATACCTTCCTTTACTGGAAGAATCCAACAGTCGAACACCTGAAAAGGTCTAGACTAAGACGGGCGTTTAGCCGCATCTGAAGAAAAGTTAGGAAGTAACTATAAAACTTCCAAAGTAGGAAAGGCAAGTTTTACGAAGGTGTGCCCTTGAATCTGCCAGACCTACACCTGAGAAGTTCAGAATATTGGAGGATAGCTGTCAAGTAGCCAGGTCGAAAGCTCACTGCCTACTTAACGTCAAAGGCGAATCCTTTTACTCTGTATACTTACTTAGTGAATTCTTAGCATTTCGGCTAAAGAGTGGACATAGATCTATTTGGATCGAACCACTATAAACATTGTGTTCATTTACTATTTTATTACGCACGAGACTTTAAACCTAGCAATCATATTGCTAGTGTATAACTGTGAAGAAATCTTAATCAATCCCTGAGTTTAAATAATCTTTAAAGGAAAACATAAGTGTAAGTGACGTTAAATCATTCCGCTGCATTTTGTGTTCTTGTTTAAGCACGACAACTCTGATATATAAGGACCAACAACTGCCGTCAAGTCGCAAGTGTTAGCCGACTTCGTTGCTGGCTTCTCCACAAACCTGCAACTTAAAGCGGAATTACGAGGTGGCACACATGGCAAAGGCCGACAATGACGCCGGAATTTGGTCTCTAAGGGTTGATGGAGCAAGCAACGTTCACGGCAATGGAGCCGGAGTGGTTCTAACAGACCCGCAGGGAGAGAATTACGAACGAGCTATCCGACTTGACTTCCCTGCCACGAATAACGAGGCTGAATATGAGGCGCTCGTCCAAGGGATCCAATCAGCGCTAGAACTTGGGGCTCGTAGAGTTCGTGCGGAGAGCGACTCCCAGTTAATAGTTAATCAACTAGATGGTACTTACGCCGTCAAAGAAGAATGCCTAAAATTATACCATTCCCTCATCGAGGGACTAAAAGGAAAGATGGACGAGTGTGACCTCCGTCATGTTCCTTGGGAATCGAACGCTCGGGCGGATGCCCTGGCTAGTTTAGCTACAACCAGTTCCACCCATAATATCCGACCGAACCCCGAAGTCTGGTTGTTAGCACCATCAGTCACCGCGCAAAACAACGTCGCACCTGTCGGCCGCAGCGGAGACGATTGGAGGCTTATTCTCATCCAGCACCTGACTGGAGAGACCCTAGCTGGCGACAGAAATGAGTTGGCAAAGATAGAAAGACTGGCCGCCCGATTCGTCCTAATTAATAACAGACTGTACCGAAAATCATTTGGGGGACCCCTCCTCCGATGCATCGCCTCACCAGAGATTGAGAACGTACTCGCAGAGATATACGAAGGTGATTGCGGAAATCACGCCGGGGCTCGATCGCTGTCCCACAAAGTGGTCACCGCCGGATTCTATTAGCCTACCCTCAAGAAGGATGCCACCGATTATGTTAAAAGATGCGATAGCTGCCAATGCTTTGAGGCGTCAACTCATAAGAACGCAGAGCCACTCCACGCATCAATCACCCCCTGGCCATTCATGGTCTGGGGTATGGATCTAGTGGGGCCCCTCCACAAAGGGACCAGGCAGAAAGATCACATTCTTATGGTAACAGACTACTTCACCAAGTGGGTAGAGGGTGAAGCTTTGGGAAAAACCTGAGACCTCAAGGTCATCAAGTTTCTATGGAAACATGTCCTGTGCCGCTTCGGGATCCCAAAGGAGATACGCACTGACAATGGATGATAATTTGTCAGTGAAAGAATGCAAACCTTTTGCAATACATACGGGATAAGACTAGTGTTCTCAACACCACGGTACCTTGAAGCAGATAGCCTAGCTGAATCTACAAACAAAACGATGATCGCAACTTTGAAGAAAAAACTGAGTCCGCACGACTCCAAGTGGGTAGAAGAACTCCCTGCAGTTCTTTAGTCCTATCGAACTACCCACAGAACCGCGATCGGAGCCACACCTTTCTCCTTAGCATATGGAATCGAGGCCGTGACACCCGTCGAGATCATTGCCCACAGCCCAAAAGTGGAATTCGCAAGTGAAACGAAAAACTCAAACTTGCTACAAGCCAATCTCGAGCTCATAGACGAAGTTAGGAATGCTGCAGCAACCAAGGCCGCTCAATAGCGACTCCAGGAAGAAGATTCTACAACAAGAAGATGAAGCTCAGAAGTTTTCAAGAAGGGGACCTAGTCCTAAGGAGGGTGTTCCAGAACACGAAAGAGTCCGGAGCAGGAAAACTAGCCCCTAATTGGGAAGGCCCTTACAGGGTAACCAAAATAATAGGACATGGGGCTTACCAGCTTGAAACGTTGGAAGGGAGAAGGGTGCAAAACAGTTGGAACATAAATCATTTAAAGAAGTACTACTGATAGTACACAGATACGCATGCTCTAACTTATCCTTACATTCATTTCACCTTTATTTACTCAAAAAACCATTACTAACTTGAGCGTCGGAGGGGCGATGCTCACCCTGACCATCTATTGCTTGTTTCGCAGTTAAGTTCAAGGATCGCCACCGAGGAGCTCTAATGCTCGTCACCGACCCGTTATACTCCTCTATATCGACCCGCTTGGTCCGACAGAAACGAGGCCAAACAAAGGGGAGCACCCATGAACGAAGCAAGCATTTCAACATACAAATATTCAAACACTCAGATGATTGAGCATACGACAATTTACTAGGCAAAGGCAGTAAAAGACAGAGAGTATACGAACAAAATGGCAAGCATTCATTCCAAAAGTCGATTGAAAAAACAGTAAAAGTAGCAAAACCAGAAAGAGAAGTCGTGTAGCAATATTCGGTTACAACCAGAAATCTATATCTAAAAACAACTTTAAGAAGCAGTCGCGTCCTCACCCCCCTTCTTCTGACCCTCTTCCTCGATGCCATCGTTGATGAAGCTGTCGGCCTCCCTCTCCTTGAAGCTTCTCGAGGCATCGACATTCGCAACCTGAGACTCAGCGACAAGAACCGGCTTAGGCTCGAAAACACGAGTTCTCACTCTCTCTCTCTCTCTCTCTCTCTCTCTCTCTCAGTATTTTAACTTGGCTGAACTCACTTTCTTCAATGTGAGCAGCAAAATTACTTTACGCTCTATTTGTAATAATCGAGAAATATCTCTCCTATTCAGGGGGAAGATCAAATAGAGTAGGTCAGAATAAGGACTCGTGTACTGAGTAGTGTCTTTGTAAATTTAGTACACCATGCTTCCTTTTCTTATCTGACTTAAGTAAGTAGTATTGACAATATCAAAACGGGGGAAATTGCTAGGAACTGGTTTTCAGTTCACCTCTTAATTTGGTATTTTGATATGTGAAAACTTACTTTAGTGCTAAGTTTCTAGAGTCTTTAAATGTAATCATTGCATTGGATTGTTCGAGTTGTAATAGACTAGAAACTTAGATGCTGATGACCAAGCGGAGCAATCAGAAACTGAATTTCTGAATATAACAGAGCTCGAGATATCCAGAGCCAAGTTTCCATGCTTAAGAGAAAACTCAAAAGAAACTTGAAGTTCTGAAGAATTGTGTTCGTGCTTAAAGCTTAGTAAGGCAAAAAACATAGTTTTCTGGAAACTGAAACTGAGTTTCACTAAGTATGGCGGATGCCTATACTGACTTTGGAATGTCAGTATGGAGGTTCAATATTTCAAAAGCACGTGAAACAACAAGTGTTCAAAGTTAGACTTAAAGGCACTTCAATGCTAAGTCAAAAAATCAGTACGAGAATGTCTCATACTTGGATTCCTCATAATGAAACTTAGTCTGACAAGAGTAAGTGGAAAGTACACTGCCAAAAGCAAAAGCAGACGGCAGAGCACACAAAGTATGGGCTATGATTGAACGACATTCTTCATGTCTGTAACCACTTGATTTATGAGTCTAACGGGTGGAAATTCAAATTATCCCCTGAATATTACAAATAGCCCAGCACTTTGAACGAAGAATAGATCTGAATCCTGTGAAAAAGCTAAAACAACACTCTGCTGAACTTTCTACTCAAAGCTCTCTGAATTTTCGTGAGTTCTATCACAAGACTTGAGTTCTTAACTCAAGTTATTCTTTTTTGCGCTAGTAGTTTAAAGCACGAGGCTAAAGCGTAAAGCTGAAGCTATTTCTTGGTGAAAGCGTAAAGCTGAAGCTATTTCTTGGTGAATATAACTTTCTAAGCTATATTCATAGTAGTCAATATCCTACTCTGGGATATTGATTAGCACGGGCGTTTGCCAACCATACTGAGTTCTGGGAAGAACGAGAAAACATCCATCAACCAGGAAGAAGGTTGCGGGGTGCGTCATCACTTCAACCTGAAGAAGAGCCAGCTTACAAAGAGTTCTTAGGTGAGTGACGACAGCAGAATGAAGGACGGAGGCTTCCAACAGGCTTCCATAGATTGTAAGGAGGCTTGTAATCTGAAACTTAGTGGATTCCTGATTAAGTTCGGAAGAGAGGACATAGGATTTTATGTCCGAACCACTATAAATATCATGTCTCATTTACTTGCTTTATTTAAGTTTCTCAAACTTACTTTGAAATCTTCAATACTTGTCCAAGTATTGAAGTGTGTAATCTCAAACTTACTTAATCATTTCTGAGCCTAAACTGACTTTTTGTAATCTGAAACAGAGTCTCAGTCAGTTTCAGTGACAAGTGCAAAGTATTAAACTCATTTACGCTGCACATTATATTACTCTGATTTCGGGAACAACAATAGTTTAAGGATTTTAAAAAATAAATAAAATTTAGGAAAAAAATAAAAAAGAGATTGTGATATTGAATAGTTTAGAGTTTATCATTGATTTCAAATGATTAAACGAAATGTAGGAAAAAATAAAAGTCATATGATATTGCACAGTAGAGAATTTGTACTTGTACCTTTTGAAATTTAAAGTCTAACTTGAACCACTACACTAGATGTATTATATTTATATTTTTAGTACAATATATTATTTAAATATTTATTATTAATATAAACAGTCCGGTCCGGTCCAAATACCTGTTTCTCTATCTATATATTAAAATAGAATAGTCTCAAAAAATGGTTCGTGCCTAATATATAAAACATGATGCACATATATTTTTTCTATTAAAAACTGTCAAAATAGTTTCTAAGGCATAAAATTCACGAAATCAATTTTGAATTCTCAAGAGAATGTTGAAGATTATGTTAGGAAGTATTCCTATCTATTTGTTGTTTTGATGTGTCAAAAGATTGTATAGAAACCACCAAGTTAGAAGTATTCCTAGCAAGTTTGATTGTATATTAGCTTAGTTTTTAATTGTAGTTGTAATTTACTACTTTCTAAAAGTTATAAACAAATCAATGAAAAATCATGAATCTCTGCTTATTTTAAAGACAATAACTTTTTGCCTCAAAATGTTTGCCTCATCTCAAAATTGATGCTACACATTCAGGTGTAATCAGTTTTTCGCCCTTAAACTTAATCGAGAAATATTTCTCCAATTGAGGGGGAAGGTTCTTAGGGCAGACTGAGTAATCAAGGTGTTCAGTTCCTACCTATTTGTTCATTTGATGTGTCAAAAATTTGTATAGAAACCACCAAGTTAGGAGTGTCTCTAGATTAGCTTAGTTCGTATAAACTTGTAAAGTCTTGTTAGGATATATCGAGTTGTAAGAGAATCGACAAAGCTGATCAAGACAAACTGGGTGGAAATACAAAGTCCTAGTTTGGATCGTGTGGAGTAAGGAGAGACCAGCTACCAATTTGGAGCTGGTGACTCAGAGAAACTAACAGAAGACACCACCCTGGATCACCTCCAATTTACGAAGTCAGTTCCTACTCTCACGAAGAGACAAAGTAGAACAAGTTAGAGGAATCACCGAAGATCAGTCTTTAAGAATGCATATTAACTAAAGAAAGATGAAGCACTAACCAGTTCAGATTCCTTGGACTGGTAGAGCTGTTCCGACACAAAAGCAGATTGTCGATATCCTGTGTAAAAAAAGGACGTAGCAGGTGTCGAACCTCAGGAAAATCACCCTACTCCCGTCAGAAAAGGGATGCATCATATTGGACGATGCTCAAATGTCTCTAAACGGCTAAAATTTGAATTACTCAAACTTCGTCTATAAATACACAAAGTATTCGGAGTAATAAAATATAGAAATGAGAAATAGCACTGAAACTCTGCTCAAGTAAATACTCGACCATTTCTATCATCAAGGCTATCTCTCAGCCTTTCGTGTGTTATCGATTGAACTTGAGACTCGTAGCTTCTCATCTCGAGTTATTTTATTGGTGTTTTTTCTCTCCTAGAAAGAACACAACAGTCATTGTAGATCTACAGTATTCATTCTTACGGGCGTCTAGCCAATCAGTTTGATAGTTTGGGAGGAACTTTAAAGCTCTCAACTCCAGAGGAGGAGGCTGCATGGTGTGCCCTCACTCCAAATCTGCAAAGTTGAAGGGATTAAAGGCCTAGACGAGTGAGCTAGTGGACAAGTAGACACTGGCATCTAACAGCTAGCGATAGATCGCGAGACCCATCTGTAATTGAAGCTTCGTGAATTTTCAGACCAAGGTCTGAAGTGAAGACGTATGACTTTAGGCTCCGAATATCTATAAATTCCTTATTTTTACTGCTTTCTTACATTTCTGCAAGGTTTTTAAAATCAACACATTCTAGTGTTGAAGTATATTCGAACTGAACAGTAATCTCTCTGCTCGCTAACAAAGTGTTTTCAGAAGCACAAACTCATCAAGAACCACCAGTTTTTAAGTGCAAGTTTAGATCTCAAACTATCTGCTGGACACTATATATACTCTAATCTTGGGACCAAAAATTATAATAGTAATATATATTAGATATTATATATAGGGAGCGGATCAGGTGAGAAAAACCCCCTGTGAGAAAAAAGAATGAATCATGTCCATTAGATTTGAAAAGATCAATGGTTGATATGCAATTAAGCAACAACTGAAACACAATCAAGCAACAAAATAATCAAGCAACAACTAAAACGCAATCAAGCAACAGTAATATGTTGTTTGATCATATTTTAGTTGTTGCTTGATTGCATATCAACCATTGATTTATTTAGATCTAATGGACACAATTCATTCTTTTTTCTTACATGAGGATTTCTTCTTATTTGATCTCATATCATTATATATGTATATATATGTCCAAATAAAAGATTTAATTCCTAACTAAATTTTACAATCTCCTACTTGGACTATATATATATATATATATATATCCATCCTAATAAATGTACTTCATGAGCTCAAAACTTAATATTATATTGTATGTATTTTCGTAATAATCTCGTCCATCAACTACGTTCGTATGGGATAAAAGAAGCTTTCGTCAAACTATTTATGATTGACTCATCAATGGTCACAAATAGAAACATAGTCAAATGACATAGATCAACTATATTGATACTTATATGCAACATTAAACCTAACGTGCATAATATCAATTGGTTCTCCTTAAACTTAATTGAGGTCAAAGGCAGAGTTATAAATTGAATACTTTATTTTTTATCAGAAAATCTAAAAACTAAAGGGTCAGAACAAAAATTTAAAGCATTTACAAATTTCCACTAAACCTTAATATCATCAAACACACCCACATGAGCATCATGCTCATGAAAGACTATGGGTGGTAAACCTTTAGTAAACGGATCTGTTATTATGTAGTTTATCTCAATGCACTGTACTATGGATATTCGTCCACTCTGCACTCTTACTTTCACAACAAGTAACCTTTTGCCAATATGCATTGACTCAATTGTTATTTGAATATAATACTAATTTATTGTCACAAAATTACTTGAATGGTCTTTGCAAGATTTTCTCTATAACTGGTTTATTAATAGAAATTAAATATTATATTTTTTTAAAAAATATATTTTTTAACTGAATAGAAACGAAATTTCTATTGTAAAATTTAGCGACGAAAATTCTTCTCCATTCTGTTGCAAAACCCTTGAGATAGAGGAATTTCATTCCAAAAAATTTGCGACGTCGCAAATCCATCACAAAATAACAATTTGCGATGGTTCCGTACCCTTTAGTAACAGATTTTTTCGTCCTAATTGCTCGAGTTTTCTTAGTGTAATTCTTTAGTTGCCGTTTCAAATTTGTTTAATTCTATTAATTTAAAACAATGCATTAATTTAGGAACTTGCAAATATGGATCTCGTTTTCACTGGTTGTCCTGGAATTAATGATACACAGATGAAATATATTGAAATGCATTTTGTTTATGTCATGATTTTGATTTATACGAATAAATTAAATAGTATAAATCAATTAGAATGCGGAATAGAATAAAACACAAAGCATGCTATTTTTTTAAATAATAATATATTTATCTAAATTCACGCGTTCAGATATCTTCGAGGAAGTTCGAACTCATGATATTTTTACTAATGCACCTCGAGGGGCACAATGCATGCACGTTTAACGCTCTTGAATTGCTAAGACAAACACACACACACAGAGACAATTACAGAAAGAGGCCTAAGGCCTGAAGCTTGAGGCCGATTGTCTGATCGATTCGGTGTTCCATTTCAGGTGTCAAATAATTCTTCCAATCTCCAACTTCACCTTTCCTGAAAAAGGAAGCGTTGGGCACATTCAAAAAACATGATCCATTCTTATTCACCTCCAAACTCTTCATCCTCTCCAAGCTGCACCTCCACAAAACCTCCTCCACTTCCCCCTCATCTTCAAACGCCCGCCCCAAAAACCCAGCAATCCTGGCCACCTCTCTCTTCGGCTCCGCCTTCATCTCCTCGTACTTCACAAACAAGATCTTCTCCGGCCTCTTCAGGCTCTCCACCCAGTACTCAGCCACGTGATCCACGAACGGCCCGTACGAATGCACGCCGGAGCAGAAGCAATAGATGGCCTTCTCGAGCGGGAAAGGCTCTTGATTCAGCCTCCATAACGTGTTGAAGAAGTGCCACATCGAGATGAATGTGTCCTTAGGGTTCCTCGCCACGTACACAATCTTGCAGCCCGAGTCCTTGACCGAGTCGGGCAGCAAGGCGTAGGGCAGGTGAGTGTGGAGGAGACGTGCAGCGGAGGCGTTGTAGATGTCGACTTGCAGAGGCTTGGTTGTATAATGCGTGGCTTCGATGGTGGGGACGTGGAAATGAGGGTTCTCCGTGGTTAGCATGTCGTGTTGTTTGGAGTTTTTCATGATGCAGAGGGAGAGCGACTTGAGCCAGGTGGTGCCGGTTTTCATTGTCGACGCGAGAAGAACGTCGTCGTTTCGGGCATGGAAGCTTGACTTGAAGGTGATGGATGGCTTCAGAAGGCCCGGCTCGAACCAAAAGCCTTCCCACTGAGTGATGTCCACTGCCTCCCAGAAACGCGCTTTTGGCAGCTCCTTTTCCCATCTCTCCTCCTCATCGCTCTTCGGCTTTGATGAGTTTGCCATTTTCACTTTATTTTTTGGAGCTTCAAATTAATGGTTAAGATTTAATGGTTAAGTATGCATCATTGGTCCCCCTCCAAACGCTAAAATGATATATAAACACCAAATATACAGTTACAAAAACAAAAAATTTATCAATAATCCACATTAATGTATATTAATAAGATGACACATCTTTGCATCATTTATTTTGTAAAAAAAAAAAAGCGCTGCTTCACGAGCTACATTAAAAATTGAGACGTGATGTGAAGTGTGAAAAAAAAAAAAAAAAGCGCTGCTTCACGAGCTACATTTAAAATTGAGACGTGATGTGAAGTGTGGAATAAATAATCAATATGTTTTGATCAGATAATCAATATATTTTAGCCTAGTTGAATTAATATTTATTAATATAAGAGAATTTTTTTTCCATTTTAGAAAATAAAATTAATATAGCGAGACAGACAAAAATAAAAAATGAAACTAATCTAATGGGACATGAGGAATATATTTTTTGGACAGTGCATATAGGCTTGAGATCCTCTATCTCATTCCCTGTTTCATTCCCTGTTCCACAACTAAAAAAATTATTTTTTATTTAATAATTTATTTTAAATTTATTTTTTATCAAACAAAATGGGAATGATTTAGCAACAGTTCATAGTTTTGCACCTTTTCTTTTTTTTTTTCTCTCTCTCTTTTTATAATAAATTTAATTTTAGTTTTTTCAATTTATATTAATGCTATTTTAATCATTTCAATTTTATTTTTATCTAATTTTCTTAATAAGAAATAAAAATTAAATACAAGTAGTAAAACTAAAACCATTTAATATAATTTATAAGTAATATACATTTATGTTTTCCTAGTTTGATTGTTTTTTAAACTAAACACATAATAAATTGATATCAAATAAATATAATAATTAATAATCGAATCCTCGCATATCCAAGAAATAATTTGATTATTAAATAAATTGATCATTTTATGAGATTTTAGTTATTTGATATGAATTTAAGTTATTTAAGATTTTAACTAAAAATTAAAAATATTAAAATAAACATAAATATATGTGTATATATATCAAAATATATAATATAATAAATTAATAATAAAAAATAAATAAACAGTATAAGGAATGAAAATGAAATATTATATTTTAAATAAAAAATTTAAAGTTTGGATTGTAAATGAATATGAAAAATTTGGGAAATTTGACTGAAAATTTTGGAAAACCGAACTGGAAAATCATGTGAATGGCTGGAGATGTGAGGATCCGATTATTAATTATTATAAAATCATGTGAAAACCGAACTGGAAAATCATAAAATGATCAAATTATTTCTTGAATATGCGAGGATTCGATTATTAATTATTATATTTATTTGATATCAATTTATTATGTGTCTAGTTTAAAAAATAATTAAAAATAAAATTGAAATGATTGAAATAGCATTAATATAAATTGAAAAAACTAAAATCAAATTTATTATAAAAAGAGAGAGAGAGAAAAAAAAAAAAGAAAAGGTGCAAAACCATGAACTGTTGCTAAATCATTCCCATTTTGTTTGATAAAAAATAAATTATTAAATAAAAAGTAATTTTTTTAGTTGTGGAACAGAAAATGGAACAGGGAATGGGATAGAGGATCTCAAGCCGTGCATATACCACCTACTGCAACGGCCATAAATTATATATTTGTGATCAAAAGTCAACGATATAATTGAATACTTATATTAGGGGTGTTTGCAATACGATTTAACTGATTTGGAATCACAAATTCGGCTAAATGTGCAATTTGAGATTTTTCTAAATTAAATCGGTCAAATAATTTATCTAAACCAAATTGTCCAAACCGTATAAAATATGGTTTGGTTCGGCCAGTTTAACAGTTTGAAATGAAATATGTTTCAACTTTCAACAATATACTATAATGTATCAAGAATGGAGATTTTAATTGATTGGTAGAAAACAAGGGTTTACATATAAACTAGTTGATCTATTAATTTTTATTACTTATTATAATATAATTTTGATTTTAAAATTTTATATTTATAATTTAATGTAAAATCAAAATAGGCACATGAGTCAACTATATTTTAAAGTTATAAGATTAAAATTTCAAATGTGAAATTGAAAGAGATATGTAAAATCTTAAACAAGTTAATTACGATTGCCAATTTTATTATTAACCACAACTAGCTACTAAACACTAGCTCCAAAATTAATGTGTCAAACTGAAAAGGGCCTATTTAAGCGGGACGGAGGGAGTAATATTTAATTTTAATTCTTAATGCTTATTACTTGATTTTCTATTTTTATTTAATAAATTAAAACTAAAATTAGAATAATGTTAGCTAGCCAATAGATTTGAAGATTGGTCAATTGTATAAAATTGTATCAACTTACCAAGTGAACTACAACTTATAGTTAAAAATTATAATATATTTAATTATATATATATATAGTTGTAATTATATATGAATCACCTCCCAGATGAGAGATAAGAACTACATATCAGCCCTTTATTTTTTAAAATCAATGACTCAGATTAAATTTTAGATGAGATTTATTTTAATTTAATTATCTTTTTAATTAATAATACAAGGTATTTTAGGTATTATAATTTTATGATTTTTTTTCCCATAATTGTTCCCTGTTATTTCTCCATGATGATTTCCTATATCTTTTTTCTTTTTTTATATGTATGAATCGATTTCAGTTCTTTGTAAAGCAAGTAAGCACGTCACACATATGCTCTATTTTTGTTTTCATTGATACTGTTGGTTACAACAATTGGTTCTTCATCCGTCCATTTAACGTATATTTTTATTGAGTCTTGAGATCTCTCTAGCGTATATTTTATTGAGTCTTGAGATCTCTCTACAGATTTATATTCAGACTTTGCTTTTTGTGTTTGAAACGTCTTATCGTTTCTAGCCATGGAGATATATTATTTGATGAAGGTATGTAATGTTTGTTTTTTTGTTTCTTTTTTTGTTTTTATCATGTTCACAATGTTCAACAACATTCTAATAACACATTAGCTTTTTTTGTTAGAATTCTTAGTATATGGTTTCATTTATGCAACTTACGTAAAAAAATTTATGTTATTATTCACAGTGTATTCGCCAATAAATATGCATTACAATAATATAATAGTTACAATATTTCTACCAGTTACAATTCATACAAAAATTTCTTCTTTCTTTTTACGTATACAGAAATTATGACTATATAAAAATATGCACCTTTTATCCTTGTATATTTACGAATTTTTTGTATTCTTATATGTACATAGTTATCGTATTGTTCATTTGTTGAATGTTTGTTTAATATTAATTTTTTTTCTAAAATATTTATTTGTTGAATTATTGCAGTTTTTGCGCCTGTATTTTTGCAGTACAATGATACAATAGTTGCAGTATTCTGTTAATTCGAATTCTCATAAATTTTTTTTTATGTAAACTAAAATTATTACTATGTAGAAATATGTATATTTTTTCCTTGTATATTTGATTTTTAATTGATAAATAGTTATAGGAATATCCATTTTTTTATGTTTTTGAAATTTTAATAATTTGCTATATTGTTTCATTTTTTGTTTAATGTTATAGTTGTCATTATCCCGGTATGTGAGGGCTCATTAATAGATGGAAGAAGACGCACTTGATCAACAATATTCATGAATTTGATTATGAGAATCTTGACCATTTTGAAAATATTGATCAAAGCAAGAGGTTGACAAATAGGATTACTACGTCCATGTATGAATGGTTGCAGAAGTTTGATGATGATGTTAGTAAGCTGTCAGATTTTCTTGTTGCTATTGATATTGCTGGTAAGAATTTATCCGGGCAGGACCACATTAACTCAGTTGGTGATAAGAGACATATATTTGAGAATTATTACGGAGCAGAAATCCCGGATAAAGTGATGTTCATCAACCTGACGTGGTTAAGACCAAAAAATAGTTGTAGCCGCATCATCTCACATAAAGAGAAGGCTATTAGAATGACGAAGAAACCTCTTAGGCTTTGCAGAAATGCAAGCAAATGGCAAATCATGATTCGCAAAATTGTGGCAAGTTTAATGATGCTAGAATGCTGGTGTTTAGTCGTTTTTTTAAAAAAATGTTCGTAGTGGCTTGTTATGATTATTTTAGTTTACTTTATTTTTAAATTCGAATGAGGTTATTCTGTAACATATTCGAAATGATAACTGTAGTATTATGCAATGATAAACTACTAATAATCCATAACAAATTCTAATCAAAAGCAAACATAAAAAACATGACAGTATTTCTTTGGGTCACCATGATCACTACCTAAAATTCTCCAAGTACATGTCCACGTCAAACTTCTTGACCGTGCAGTGTCTTACAAAGAATTTTGTAGCATTCGTACAAATTTCTTCACCTGTTTCATTGTAGCCTGATCCAATGAGCTTTCTGCAGATTTCCATTCTGAGTCGTTTAATTTCATTCTTCGATCACTGGGTTAGACTGCTGTCCCATTTATCTGTTGATTGTCCATGAAAGTCTCTATGTGTCGTATTGCAAAAACTCCACAGTCAACATGATTTGTGGATGATCTTCATTTCATCTTCATACGATCAATCTTAGCATTCCCCATCATCACTGCTTTATTTTAAAGGTTCATACCATTCAAAAAGTCAATGAATAGTTTAACATGCATGTTGAAATGTTGTTTCATTGTATTTAAATTAAGCATATGAATATCACATTTTTATATTCATCAAAAAAGAAAATCACTTGTGCAGAAAATAAATAATTGCATTACTTCTTAACAAAAATTGCAGTGGACTACTCCCTCCGTCCCACCTCAATTGTCCCACTTTCCTTTTTCGTCCGTCCCACCTCAATTGTCTCATTACTTAAAAAGGCAACTTTTTCACACTCAACAATAAAATATTAATTCCACTCAATTTACTTTACACTCACACTCCTTGATTATTGTGCCCAAAGTTACCGGGACAATTCAGCCGGGACGGAGGGAGTATATGAAAAATTGCTATTAAAACATATATATATACATATAATTAAATAAACGAAAAAAAATTTATGCATTTTTTTACAATTCAACAATAAACGCACAAAAGTAAATTATACTCTTTAGTGCATTATTATATTAAAAAACTTTCATTAAACATACAAAATTCTTATATAGGTTCCAATTACATGATTAAATTAATAAACAAAAAAAAATGCATTTTTTCACACAAAAAACTATCATCACATCTAACAAAAATTTCGCATATAAATCATACAATCAAATATACTAACAGGAACGTCAATTGTCCAGAAAATAAGAAATACATTACTTCACAATAAAATATGCATTGAACTATATGAATTGATGCTTTAAAAACAGATATATGTGCATATAATTTAATAAATTAAACTAAGTTTATGCATTTTTTTAAACTGAAAAATAAACACAAAATTATACAACAAAAAATTGAATTATTCGCGACCAAAAATGTGGTCGCTAAATCAACATATTCCGTCGCAAATAATCATTTTGCAACGGATTCGCGACCAAAAATCGTCGTTGCGAAAACAGTGGTTGCTAATTTTTTTGCGACCAACACAATGCCGTTGCAAACAATTTTGTGACGAAAATACGACGACATTCTAGTCGCAAAACTTTGCGACGAACTAGCAACTACATTTACCGTTGCTAAATTTTGCGACCAAAGTCGCAACTAATGTTAGTTGCAAATATTTAACGACCAAAATATGGTTGCGAATCCGTCCTCATTTATGGGCATAATTTTGCGACAAATGTTGGTCGCAAATTTTTAGCAACCAAAATTTGGTCGCGAATTCGTCTTCATTTATTGGCGTATTTTTACGATAAAATTATTGGTCGCAAATCCATCGCAATTTCTATTTTTTAAAATTATATTTAGATATAAATATTTCGATGATGATGTAGAGAAGAATTAGTCTCCATAGTGAGATTGGCGGCATTAAATATCAGAAATCTTGTACAAGTTTAAATTGAGAAAACAAGTAGTATTAAATGATCCAACTCCCTTCAAGTCCTTACAATAAACAAAATCATCTTTATTTAAAACTCTATTCTAAGTTTGTTGTGAAGCACACGAGCAGATATTCACACAAAACGATGAGGCAAAAGTGTTCTACGACCTCACTGCTACTTTGGAAATCATCCCATCCATGTAACCTCATGCAAACACCTGCTGATCAATATGAAGCATTTCCTGCAATTAATCAATATGTCACTCAATTTGTTAGTTTATCACCGTATGAGATAAAAAATGAATAAATCACTTAGAAAAATAGGCAAAGATTAATCCAAATCACTCACAAATCTAATCAGTACCAAAATCATGTTTATCTCTTGGGACAACACAAATAGGTATTCAACTATTTCACAAAAACCAAATGCAAAACAATGAGCAAAACAATGAGCAAATTCTCTATCAAGTTTATTGTTACACGACTTCATATTAATGCTAACATCATAGGAAATAAACATATTTTGTCCAAGAACTGCAAAGAATAATTCATTGTAAATGGTAAATACTCAATTAGCTAGCATTATGTAGAGGTGATATATTTTTTACCTTTGCATTATAGCCGTTGGTTGATGTTTCAGTTTCAGGAGTGGAACTACTTATATATATAGTTTCAGAAACATAATTATGCTTCCTTCTTCAATTTTGTTATCTCTAGAAAGTTAGAAGATAGAAGCCCTATAGCTTAGTTCCTCCTTCATCCTCTGTAAAAATCATCTCAATAAAATATTTGTGTTCTTGATTGAGTCTAACCTTCCAAGTCCTGACATCAGCACAATTAGCTAGAACGACCACCATTCAAAACTACCTAAAGTTTCCAATATATTTAGAAAATGGAACCCCTAAACAAACCAAAATGATAACACATTGTAGAAGTAGTTACCAAATCATAACAACATTCCAACTTGACATGCAGAGATTGATTCAACTCAGTGAATCTCTGCAGCTATTTTGAACACAAAACAATTTCATGTGCACAAATTTGGTAGGATAGTAAAATGATTGGAGAGCACCCTCTGATCTTATCATACCAATGTTGTCTAAGGATAAACTAATCTGGCGTCTGGCCTGAGTGCATACTTTATAAATAAGCCAATTGAAACCAACCGACAAAAAGATCAACAAAGCACAAATTTAAAATTAAAAAAGGTCTCTATCTAATTTCTGAATAAGGTAGTGAATTTCAAATGTGAAGTTGGGGGATGATATATCAAGGATTGAAGCTACCTTTCCATAGTCTTCCACCCTACTTTATCAAAGAAGATTCTGTTGGTTACAAGATCTGTGAAGAAGAACTGAAAACACCGCAAGTAATTATGTCTAGTATAACAAGTTTTTACAACTATATTTGCAGATACTGCTAGTACGAGAACAAATAAAAGAAATTAAATAAATAAAAATAAAATGGAATAAATCCCAGCCGAGTCGAGAAAACCCTCTTCCCGCAAGACAAATTCGCCGACATACTGCTCGTCTAACGGCGGTTTGTCCCCAAAGGTAAAACGGCTCCGTCCTTTACGAGGCAGCACCGCAAATCGCAAAGGCTCCGACGAACTGAACAGAGGCAAAATTGAGTTGCAGAAGAGCAACAAAAAAGAGGCAGCAATATGTGGGAAATATTGCAGTATCTCTGGCTAAGTGAGCTTGTCTCTTGTCTGGTGACGGGGAACACGTATGTTCAATATCTAGCCACTAGGGACAGCTCCTATGCATGCCTATTTATAGACATGTCCACCAAGGGGGTTACGATCGATAATTAAATACGATCTACGGTTACAAACCGAGCATTATGGTGTCGACGGTTACGTCTCTCATCACTAATGTCGTGACGTTACAAACCAAATATTAAGTGCTCGTGACGGTTACGTTTCGACACTTAATATTGAGATGTTACAATGTCATCATTATCTTGTCGGTTACAGACCGATATCATTAACACGTCGGTTAAAAACCAGAATCATTATTATGACAATTACGAATTATGTCGCACATTATCGAGCACATAATATTCTTGTCCCCGTATGTTGTAACTACTGTGTTGACTGAGTCAACTACGTGTGCATGCACAATATAAATGTTAATCTCGATGTTTGTTAAACATTCGACAAACTTAACAATCAGTCCATGTTAAAACTAACATGTACATCCAATGCACACTTATTGTTACATACATACAAGTCTCAACTTGTATCAATTTGGGACATTAATTAATCACATGTTTAATTATTTCATACACCATAATATGCCACCTGTGGTTTAATTTCTCACTCACCGAAATTCAGATTTGAGAATATATATACACCACATAAAATATTTAATTACGACAAAATTAAATATTTATCACTAGGAATTTAATCAATTAACCCCGAATTTCCAACAATCCTCCCATGAGTGGAAATGTCGAAATGCATGATGCATAGCCAACTCAGTTTCGAGAACTGTTAATGCACCTAAACAGGTAGCTTATGGCTTTGAACCGTTCATCTTCAATGTCATCAGGCACACTGGCGGCTTAGTGGTAGGGATACCTTGAACTAATCCTCCATCGTGTGTACCGAGTTAACAACATTGAAACATTAACATTTCAACCTCTATTCGTTCTCACGTTTGGTTCCATTACTGGCCATGGACACCCCTTTTGGTTTCATAAGTGTTCATTTGAAGTGGCCCCCACTTCCACTTATATAGGTGACCTCCTATTCGGAGCATTCCTGTCAAGCTCAACCATCGCGAGGTTTTCAGGAGTCATTAAAAGCCACTAGGACTTAACATATACTACATGCAGATCCATAACACTTTAGTTGCTCTCTTTAGGGAAGGGTAGATAGGTCATCTCCAAGACATCGCCACTAGAGAAGATATTATCTTGTCGGTGTTATCACTCGAACTTGTGTAGTTTAGTTGTCCCATTGAACCTAGTTCTTAGGATCTTCAATCATCTAGGTTTGGTATCCACTACACTCATTCATATTGTGGATTTCAATCCCATTCCCTTTAGCAACTTGATCTCATTCTTTAAACCTATTGTTAGTACTAACATTCTAGTCTAGTACTCAACTTTAGAGGTTTTAACTCAATATTGCGGCCGCTTCGGTTATATTTTATATTTACTTAGCCAAGTAAATAAATATAACCTCAATGAGACCAAACCAAACATGTTTTATGACATTATAACAAATTAACATGTTTTTTACCATGTCATATTACATCATCTCAATTTACATTAGTTAATCATCTTTGAGCAAGAAACTTGCATTCTTTAGCTCATTAAATGTGCATTAACTATGTACAAAAGAGATTACTATGTCTAAAAGTAGACATTTACAAATTCACCTTATAGTGAATTATTTATAATGCCACAAACAATATTATTTTGGCATTATCACCACAATAACCCCCACATTGTGTTTAATTTGATCACCTAGAGCTTGAAACTCTTTCATAGTTCAAAAGATGTTTCTATACACCTTTTCACCACAAATAATTGAAGAATATTCAAATAAAATTGCATGATCAATTTCAAATTTTAATTCTTCAAGTATTACTACTTGAATAACAATGTTCAATATCACATTTAGCAATTTGATTGAAATATTCATAATTCTTCATCACATTGAACTTGGTCAATTCTCTTAGTCATGTCTTAAAATATAGACATACCAAGCAAAACTAAATGGGTATGCTCATAGTTTCTTAATCAACATTTTTTAGCATTTTTCAACACTTTAACAAAGAATTGATACAACAATTTGCATCATACTTTCTTTGGCAACAACTTTTATTTTTCTTGATAAAGTAATAACTTTATTATAATAAAAATTAAAAGCACGAGACTAACACATAAGTCTTCTCATTTGTTGTCTTCAACAACTTGTACAACAACATTGCCTTTGCTTGGCTTAGTGCACTTGCTAGACATGTGACAACACTTGCCGCAATTGTAGCAATGCTACTTGAACTTAGGCTCACCCAAAGGTCTTTTGCCATTGTTCTCAACATTAAGCCTTTTACATTTGTTAGACAAATACCATGCTCTAACAAAATTGGCTTTAGCATCCTATTCAATCAAGAATTTAGGATTACCATTCTTATTGCCCTCTTCAATTTGAAGTTTGACAATAACGCCCTCAACAGTCAAACCTATGCTTATGCAAAAGGTAGCTCTTGAAATCCTAACACGAAGGATTCACTCATCACAACAATGGTGAACTCATCTGGTAAGACCATCTCTTCGACATAAACATAATGCACAATGCACTTGTTTCATGACCGACCGAGAGTCTACCATTTTGTACTCAAGGTACATGGCCACGCCATACATCCTCATGCCAACATTTTTTCCCTCTTTCATAGTGTTTTGAATTACATTACAATAGATCATACACTATGAATCTACCAAAATATCAAAATAAAAATTTTGACAACATGGAGGAAAATAAAATCAAAGCAATCACAACTTCTCTTCCTCCAATATCCACCCTCCTCCATTTATCCTCTTAATCTTTGGGGAGGTGATGGACTCATCATTCCACTTTCTTGGCTACTACTAATCATATTCTTGAGTGGCCCATTTTCAACAAATTCCCACAATGCACGATTGCAAGAGATATTGGAAGAACACACACATGCTCCAAATTCAATCTTGAATAAGAGTGGAGCACTTGTTGCCCCTTCAATCCATAGCATTGACATCATCCCACACAAGGAACATGTCAAAAATTAAATAATTTTTTTTCACAAATATACAAAGAATAATAATCAATGTGAGATTAAATATCAAAATAATCATTCGATTGTTGTAGAGTTCATCATCGACACATGACTACTTATTTTCTTTGAAGTAGTATGAACCCAATGATTGTGAGATAGTAAATCTCTTTTGTTGCTATTTCTTGAAGTCCACTCAAACAAACTTGAATGGTTTTTCGGCTTGGGTATTCGGAGGGAGTTTATGACCGTTGTTAGAGTTGCTTCTCCGGCACCATTGAGAGAGTAATCAGTCATCTTGGATCTTGAGAAGTACTAATTTGTCTTGCGATTGTTGGTTACAAGATCTGTGAAGAAGAACTAAAAACACTGCAAATAATTATGTCTAGTGCAGCAAGTTTTTACAACTATATCTACAGGTACTGCTAGTACGAGAACAAATAAAAGAAATTAAAAATAAAATAGAATAAATCCCAGCAGAGTCGAGGAAGCTCTCTTCCCGCAAGACAAATTCGCCGACGTAGTGCTCGTCTAACGGCGGTTTGTCCCAAAGGTAAAACGACTTCATCCTTTACGAGGTAGCACCGCAAATCTTAAAAGCTCCGGCAAACTGAACAGAGGCGAAACTGAGTTGCAGAAGAACAACAAAAAGAGGCAGCAATATGAGGGAAATGTTGCAGTATCTCTGTCTAAGTGAGCTTGTCTCTTGTCTGGTGACGGGGAACACGTATGTTCAATGTCTAGCCACCAGGGACAGCTCCTATTCATGCATATTTATAGACATTTCCACCCAGGGGGTTACGATCGATAATTAAATACGATCTACGGTTACAAACCGAGCATTATGGTGTCGACGATTACGTCTCTCATCACTAATGTTGTGGCGTTACAAACCAAATATTAAGTGCTCGTGACGGTTACGTTTCGACACTTAATATCGAGACGTTACAACGTCATCATTATCTTGTCGGTTACAAACCGACATCTTTAACATGTCGGTTTAAAACCAAAATTATTATTACGACAATTACAAATTATATCGCAAATTATCGAGCACATAATATTCATGTCCTCACATGTTGTAACTACCGTGTTGACTGAGTCAACTACGTATGCATGCACAATACAAATGTTAATCTTGATATTTGTTAAACATTCAATAGACTTAACAATCAGTCCATGTTAACACTAACATGTACATCCAATGCACACTTATTGTTACACACATACAAGTCTCAACTTGTATCAATTTGGGACATTAATTAAACACATGTTTAATTATCTCATACACCATAATATGCCACTTGTGGTTTAATTTCTCACTCACCGAAATTCGGATTTGAGAATATATATATACCACATAAAATATTTAATTACGGCGAAATTAAATATTTATCACGGAGAATTTAATCAATTAACCCCGAATTTCCAACAGATTCCAAGTAGGAATTCTTCTTCTTTCGTAGTTCCTGTCATAAAAGACCATGACGTTTCCATTAATTCATTCTAATACAAGAGAAAAATGTTAATTAATTCATTATGGAAATCAGTTTTTACATATGCACACACGCCAATATATAAAAGAATTGGAAGTAGAATTTGCTAGAGTAGAAAGAATGGTTACCTCTGGTTTGCTACCTTCTCTATGTCGGCAATCTTGGTATCCATAGATGCATTGTTGGTTTCCCCTTTTTTGGTCTTGCCAATAGTTGAAGCATCAATACAGATTAACATAACAATTATCAAATTTTGAAGAAAATTGCTTACTGGATGGGCAGAAGGGTTATCAAAAGATATTATAATTCCCAATGTTAAGACTGTAAGACATAAAGAAGCTATAGTTATAACTTCGAGTGTATATTCTACGTGAGGATGTTAAGAAGATTACCATGGCCTAAGTTTAAGTAATACAAGATTGAAAGAACATGAACGACAACCGTGGCATTTTTCAAGTTAGCTGTCCAAAGGATCAATATGGTGTTGTACCATAGCTCACTCTAGACTGTCATCAAAGAAATGAGTAAGTATGCATAAAATGGTCATTCAACATGATCCAGTTAAATTAGATATATACAAATAAAGAGTTCAACTTATTAGTGTCTGAAACTTAGATGTTGTGTCATTAGCCAATATTCTACACAATAAGCATATGCAACAACTGAAAATTTCATTTATTTTAGTCACACCTTTCCTATGCTTAAATTATTGTAGAGGCAGGGCTTCTCCTCCTACTTTGAATTGATAGATAATGCAAATGAAAAAACCAAGACAATAAATTAATTAATATTTCTGAGCAAATACAAAATACAACCTAAACCCTTTGGAATAATAGAAATGTAAGATTTAGGAAGAATGAAAGAATCAACCATGGTTAAATAAGAAAAGAAATGGAAAGAGTCAGAGAAATGAAGCAAAATTAAAAAAAAACTAAATTAAAGCATTGCATGAATGAAGTAGTGCTGCATACAGTTGTAGTTCACCAAATAAAAGATGTAAATATTTCACCAAATCAGTCTCAACTTCAGCTGCAACAAATCACTCAAAAATTTACAAAGCAATGCAATTGGTAGAAGCAAAATACAAAAAATAAAACTCAGAGATTCAGGATTGATGTTTCAAACAATTTAGGTTTATAAGCTGCAAAAATACGAAAGATTGAGCCTGAAGTATGCCAAAGCTGCAGAAATACGAAAACACACAGCAGAGAAACCTATAATTCTAGCATCAAATCTCGAAAGGAAACCTACACAAACACACCAAATCAACAATTCCAACAAAGCATGCGCTTGACAAATGTAACTTAGAAAATTAAATCAAGGTGAAGCTTCCGCAAAAGTAGGATTACTGAAATGAAGTGCCTACATTGAAAATCCAAAAAGAAAAACACCAGTAAACAAGCAAAAAAATTAGGGTTTTCAAATTACCTGGGATACGTGAGTTCCGCCACCGCCGGAATCGGGAAACTCGAGAGTCTTCGGCGACCAGCTAGGCTGCAGCCTGTAGGCTTAGCAGAAAATATTTTGAAAAATTGGAAAATAAATCTGTGTGCGCGAGGCGAGGAGAGATATTTTGGTAATTCAATTAAGATAGTTCGAAAAGAGAGGGACCGAGAGAGAAAGGGAACTAGGATACCGTCCAGAGCCGGTGATGGACGGAGGCGAGCGCGAGATTTCAATCGGAGATGCAAAATGAGATTCGAGAGAAAATGAAAATTCGCGCGTTTCATATGCTAAAATCCCAATGTTTAGCGACTAACATTTTGGTTGCAATATTAAATATTAAAAAACAATAATAAATTAAATTTTGCGACCAAATACCAACCAAAATTTTAATTACAAAATACTGAATATTAAAAAAAATAATAAATTGAGTTTTGCGACCAAATAAAAACAAAAACTTAGTCACAAAATATTGCGACCAAAATCATAATCATGAAACTGTCTTTAAATAAAAAAAATTAAAATACTTCGCAAGTCTGTCGCAAATTAACTACCAAACTTTTTTTGGTCTAATCCTTCGCGAATAATGAATTTTGGTAGTGAAAAGCAATTTGATTAATGAAAAAAAATTAAATTTTAGATTAGAAAAATACAATGTTAATACACAAAAGTTGCATTCATTAACTAAAACATTTGCAATACATTAATTGAAAAAATGACTAAATCATACAAACAGCCGCGAAATATTCCAAAATCTAAATTAGGTATGGTTGTGCTCATACCTTAATTATCGTCGCCGTTTAATGCGCTTTGAATTAATCCGACCAAACTCCTCTTTGTGCAAAAAAAATTGTATAAAGTCGATCTGGACAAAAACTACATACAAACTAAAAAAACCCATTCACATACGTTGTTATTCATACCTATTATTCTTCTTATTTCTGCCGATTTCTCACATATTATCCACCTTTGTTTTGGTTTCTATCGGTCCAAAGGAACTAAAAAAACTAATAAAAAAAATTAAAAAAAACACAACTTTGTTGAAGTTTATTAATGTGTTTGCAAATTTGGGTTAGATTTTACCTTTGTCGTCTTCTTCTTTCCACTGTAGGTTCCCGCGCCGACAACTGTTTTCTCACATTGAATGAGAGTAAAATTGGTAGAGCAATTTCAGTTGGTAAAAGTTTATGAGGTAGATAGGTTAATAAATTAAAAAATCGTATTTTTATGCAACCACTTTCCATTAAATTCGGTAAAAAAAATCATGGGAATATTAAATTTGATGAATAAAGACACTAATATCCTTATATGCAACTTTTTCACTCTTTAGATGCACCAAAATTTTTTAAAAATAAAAATTGATCTTGTGCATTCATTCATTTATTCAATGGTCCAAATTAGATCTTATTTCACATGTAAAAGGTGGTTGCCACTATAACGCCCCCTATATATATATTGCTAAAGTTGTCTTAATGTAACTCGTGAAAGTGGTTCGAGTGGGTCGAAGAGACTGGTTCGAGATAGTGGGTCGAGCCCGTGTAGGTCGAGGAATTCAATGAGCTGTCCGAGTTGTCTAGATATGGAAAGATATGATGTATATCTTATTTTTTTGTTGGACAAAATTTATCCTTATCAGTATTAGACTTGGATATGAATTAATCTATTTTGAGATAGATTATAATTTAGATATATCATACCATATTTAGATTTAAATTCCTTTTCTATTTATGAATCTCTTCCTCTAAATACACCTGCTCCCCATTAATTGTAATTTGTTTAGTGAGGTTCAATGTTAGGATTTTCTTTAGAGAAATCCTTTCTTACTTTTTGTTGTTTTGGTGGGTCAAAGATTGTAAGCCATCTTAGTCAGTTTTTCAAGTTTATAGATTTCTAAACTATAATCCTTGTATAGGATCGATCGAGTTGTAATAGAACTTAGGCTGAAGACCGAGCAAAGGAGAATGCTCGAGAACTAACTATCATCACGCCTAGCCTTGACCCAAAACTGTGTTGGAGCACTCAGTTTAAGGTCCATCCATACTGACCAGGAGAAGTCAGTATGATGGCTTTCCCGAACTGACTATGGAGAAGTCTGATCACTAATTATTTTATTAGCAATTTAGCTAAGCTAATAATACAATGGTGAAATAAAATTATCGTATCCCAGAGGAGCGAAGTAACGAAAAAACCCTAGCTATCAAAATAGGAGTTCTCGGACCATTGTTTAGGAAATTCGAAAATAGTGAAATTGATTTATTATTCTGAAACTAATCAAAACGAAGAATTAAAAGATTTAGATTCAAATGCGAAGAACATAGATCCTAGGGTTTTCTACCTATTATGCCATACATGTATTTATGAATTAATTAATTACCAAGATTAATTCCTTTTTGAAGTGGAATATCAGAAAATTATTAGGAATTTCGGTTTAGGACAATTCACAAAGTTGATCAATTACTTATCTCTACCTTTTCAGTCTTGAGAAAATATAATTAACTCCGTTAGATCTACAAATTTATTCTTATAAATTAATTCCCTCTTTTCAGACAAGAAAACTAATTATATTATGAAAACTATTTTCCATTGAAATTCATTACCTTTTGAGTCTCTGGATTCCAACTAAAATTAATCCTAAATTATGGCCAGTAACTTAAGATTGTAATTAATCCTAGTTTTCATAAACTACAAATTGGAAAGGCAATTAAATTTAATCAATCATACATGCAGGCATAATATTCGAAACCCTAGAATCTACTAAGAACTTAAACTCCCCCAAACTTATGCAGACACAAGTGTGCAGATACAAGTGCGCAATGCCCTACAAGTCGCTTACTCTCCAAGTATCACTTATCCACATAAATCACACAATCCAAATATTAATTAAATTATCAGATTGTTTGAAGAGGAACCTCACAGGGCAATGTTTGCACTCATCGCTCAAATGTTTACAGGGTTTGATTTTCACTCAACTTAAGGTTACAACTCAACTTACCATAAGTTTGACAAGTTTCTCCTCTCTCCACTGCTTGGTAGTGTAGTTTTCAAGGAATCACATAGGTCTTTGTTTGGTTGTAACGTGACTTACCTAAAAGGAGGGATATATTTGGCTAAGTGACTTAAAATCTCAATGATCCTCAAACCAATCATACCACAACCACATTCAACTCCTATTGATTTCTCTCTTTTTTTTTTCTAGGGTCCCCCCCCCCTTTTTTTTCTTATCATAGAAGTTTGTGAACTCACATAACCATAATAAGTTTTTTCTTTTCACTCATGTTCATTTTTCTACTCATGGGAACCTTAATTCATTTTAACACATGGAACTCTAAAATTTAGTTCCCAACAAATTTATATTACTCCAAAAATTCTTAACACATCCCAACAATCCAAATTTCCAACCAACTATTCTTCATTTTCATCAACCATCCTAATCAAGAAAATGCATTCAAGGCTCAAATAGGCTACGAGTAGAAATCAAGGGTTAGTGTATGGGAGATGGGCTATGAAAGAACATTCCTATATATAATCACTTTCCCCTATTACTACATTTAATGCAGGCTCGAGAGACAAACTTGTCAAATTCTAGAAGTTTATTGCTGAAAACCTTGTCCCACATCAAACGAAAAAGAAGGCTCAAATTCTCACTCAGGGTTCAAATTTTTTTGTTACTCTTCACAATCTTTCGATTTAAAATAGTCTATCATGCACAATTCATGCTTCAAAGATCAACCCATCAAGCAATTAAGTCCTATCATTGGCTACTTTATCACACAGATTATCATACCATATCCACAAAAGACCAATCACAAATCAATTATTTTCATTCCAGGGAAGGATAAGTCAAATTCTCAAAACCAACATAATCAATTAATTCCGACTTTCCTAGGTTCAGAGCTCCAAAAAACTAACCTAAAGACTAACATGATACCTAATGACTACATGCATCAATTGTAATTTGACTACGACATATGATGCATAAAATAATAAAACTTAAAAATAAAGTGATAAAGACGTTTCCCTTTTTCATGTTCTCATCCCCCCAAACTTATTTCACTCGGAGGAGTGAAAAAGTTTGCAAGTCAGACTTGAAAAAGATAAATGGTACCTCAAGACTGGTCGGAAGGACCAGTGTCATCCTCACTCCTCCATCTCCTCTGTCGCTGGTAGGCATTCATGGGCTCGATGTAGATATAGATCTCATCCATGTGCGCGGTCATGTGCTGCAGCTGTGCATCAACGGACTCCCAGTGGGCTGCGCTGACTGCACGTTCCTCCTCAAAGGATGTGCATACCCCATCGATGGATGTGCACATCTCCTCGAAAGATGTGCGCTGCTACTCCATGAACAGATGCTGCTGCTCCTGAAAGGCACGCTGCTGCTCGACCATCTGCTGTTGTTGCTGCATGAAGGCCGCAAACTGTGTCCAGTCAGGTTGGGCGGATCTGGAACTCTCTCGAGAAAAAAGCTATCCCTTGATCCTTGGGATATCCTCCATCGCCTCCTCGGCCTGTCGCCGGAGTTGCCGTTGCCGCTCCTCCTCTCGCTCCTTCTCAGTTGTCATGATGCACTGGTCGGGCCTCAAACGTCAACTCCGATGACTTATGCACAGTAAAAACTAATACAAAGTTTCCAATGCACACAAGGTTTAATTATCAATCCAGGTACTTTCTTATTTTGCCCATTGAACTACCATTTAATCATGCAAAGATTTATAGCTAGGTAAGATCAATATCGTTGAGTGATTTCTATCAAACTAGGCATTTAATTAAAACTAAGCTAACTATAATTTCTAAACAACAAACCAAATCAACATTCATCATACTGCATTCTCAATACAATCAATCAATTTCCTCAACACGTTGGTAGAACAAGACAAACAAACACTCAAATGAGATAGAAAGGATGTTGAAATGAACGTAGATGCAATCCAATTAGGTTAGTCATCGATGCAAACGCATTTTAATCACTAGAAGGATTATCAATTCTCTCATTTCTAGCCAATCCCATTTGTACCGACGAATCGACCGTGGATGAAATTAGAAATCTTAAATAGTTACGTTATCAACCCCTAACTCACTCCAAAGAGCTCATGAATTTTAGACCTATACACTTCCTCAGTACATGGATTTGATCGAGATACATATGAAGACATGTTATTCACGACACGCCTATTCACGTATTGGTTGCACTTTGCTCCTCGAACAACAGCTCCCTGGCTAACTCAACACGCGACACTCGACAACAGCCCAACAAAACCCAAATGTTCCTCAGAGTCCATCAACCAGTTGGATCTATCCTCAAAATTATCAATCTCAGTCAGTGCACAATGGGGCAATTCGATCACCTTCTCCCCAAATTTATAGTAATAACAATCTCCACGCCGAGAAAGAACCAAAAACTCATCAGCAACCAACACAATAGTATCAAGAGGCAATCCAGGAGAAAAACACTCGACATATTAATACCAAAGACTTCAAAATTAGAGTTAACATGCCACCACTACAAATAAATGGAGTTTCCAAATTATATGCTTTGCTCCAACCATCCATCAACAAACCTCCTATTGAAAACTTCTTCCCATTCAACAAAGCAAACAGAAAATAAAGCTCAGAAAGAGCCATATTTCCAGACACATCACGACCACAAGTCAACCCCCTACAATCTTATGAAGAAACCGGATTACAGGGTTTCTAATCGAAGATGACTTGCAAGACTTAATATAAAAAACACTTAAAGTTTTTATCCCTGAAATTGACTCCCGAAATTTGGCAGGATTAAGTTCTTTAAAATTAAACATGGAATCTTCATCACACCCAAAAATAGCATCAATTTCTTGCCTACTCAAAAAGAGCTCATTACCTCTGATTTCGAACTTCACAGAAAAAAGGATCACCATTCATGCCCTTCATGACACACACAGAAGCCATGAATTCCTTCGTCACTTCCATAAAAGCTGCCCAATTCGCAGTCAAGAACTTTTTCCATTCAATGCCAATCAGAAGGCTCCACACATATTCTTTTAACCCTAAAGCCGCCAAAGCATCCCTACAAAGATATCTCGTGCCGACCGCTTGCCTATCCTCAAGGTTTTTGAAATGTTGAAATTCTTCATCATCAAAGTTGGACGGACGGCGAAGAACGGGCAAAGAAGAACTCCACAAGACTTCCAACTAGCCACAAGCAACAAAATATGGTAAGATTCACAAGAAACAAAGTAAGTAGGAAAAAATTCAAACTTGATGCACAGTAAAAACTAATACAAAGTTTCCAATGCACACAAGGTTTAATTATCAATCCAGGAACTTTCTTATTTCGCCCATTGAACTATCGTTTAATCATGCAAAGAGTTATAGCTAGGTAAGATCAATATCGTTGAGTGATTTCTATCAAACTAGGCATTCAATTAAAACTAAGCTAATAACAATTTCTAAACAACAAACTAAACCAACATTCATCATATTGCATTCTCAATACAATCAATCAATTTCCTCAACACTTTGGTAGAAAAAGACAAACAAACACTCAAATGAGATAGAAGGATGTTGAAATGAACGTAGATGCAATCCAACTAGGTTAGTCATCGATGCAAATGCATTTTAATCCCTAGAAGGATGATCAATTCACTCATTTCTAGCCAATCACCTTTGTACGGCGAATCGACCGTGGATGAAATTAGAAATCTCAAACAGTTACGTTATCAACCCCTAACTCACTCCAAATAGCTCGTAAACTCTAGACCTATGCACTTCCTCCGCACATGGATTGGATCGAGATACATATGAAGACATGCTATTCACAACACGCCTATCCGCGTATTGGCTGCAATAATTGTGTCCATTATCAACTAGATTGGCCCTTACCTACATCAAGTTGAATGGAAACTAGACCTAGCATGCTTCAATCACGAAGAGGGAGGTAAACAAATAATAATCCAACCTAATCTTCATACATCCTTGTTCAAATCAACATCCAAATGGAATTAGAACAATGTACCTCTTAATTGTATCAATACAAAGTTAAATTGAAATAGATCCATTACAATTGATAAGTAGTAAATGATTTCTTCACCAATTGGATTTGCTTGGTCTTGATCTACCCCTCTAGTCTTGAATCCTTCACCAAGGTGTGGTAGATTCGCTCTTGGATACCTTGAATTAGGGTTGGAGAAAGACGGGAAATGGAATTGAAAAGAGAAACTATGTAAATTTTGCCTCAAATGTCAAAGGTCCACAAAAAAGTGAGTTTCCCCTTTTTATAATGAGTTGGCAAAGCCCCGGATCGCCCGGGATGGTTTGAAAATGAAAAACCACCAAGGCAGCCCATTTCGGATCGCCTGTTTTGGATCTAGATCAACTGAGATATCTCTCTGAACAGACCAGATCGGTAAAGCCTGCACATGATCTTTGGAGCATCTCCTCTGAACTGCCAGATCGATCGAGCCAGCACAAGATCTATCGATCATCTCCTTTGAACTGGCAGATCGGTCGATCCTGCACAGGATCAATCGATCATGCTCTTTAAAGTCCTTCCTGCTGCTCCCATGCTCATCCCAGTCGATCCTCACATCCTTTGCAGCTCGGATCGGTCGATTTTCCACCAAAACTTAGCCCAAAATGATGAATTATGCTCCAAACCTATCCTACACTCTCCAAATCACACAAAACATGAAAACACAACAAAAACAACCGAAAAAATGATATGGGAGTAAAATGAACGCAAACATGCATGCACAAACATCGAAATATAGGTCATTTTACGCACATATCAATGACTGAGGTCGGAAGTGGGAGCACCTCGGCCCCATTGGCCTACCGCAAGCTGCATGTGGGCCTCCGTCGCCATGAACCAATTGTCACGGTACTCCAAGTCCGTGACGTTTGTCAAATCAGGCTAAAGGAGTGGGAAGAAATCTTCATTCCAGAACTTCCAAAACCACCCGCCTTGTGGCCGACGAGCAATGGCCAGCATCTGAATGAGCTGCAAGTCGTCAAGGCTAGTAGGTGGTGGACATGCTCCCAAATCCACCGTCGGTATCCCGAGATACTCGGCAATAGGGGTGATCAATCCCCCACTCGAGACTGTGTTAGCCTTGGCCTTCACCTGCCTCTCCCAGTTATCCATCACCAGAGCAGCCATGCTCACCGGGGTCCACGAGAGCATCCCGTACAATGCCAAAAGCTCTAGGAATATCACCTTTCCACTTTCATTCCTTCCAGCAAGGGACACCCCCATGCACCTCTGAAGGTAACAAAACACGGGATTATTGATGGAGGAGGCTTTGAGACCCCCCCGAATCGAGATCTCCGCTGTCCTCGGCCTCCGAGGTGATCTGTCGCCAGAATTTCACCGGATTGAAGTCCTCAAGGTGGTGGTAGGCTCCTCCAATTGGACATCCCAAAATCTCATCAAGTTGGTTCCGTGTCAAAGAATGACTCTGGTTGCCGAGCTGGAAGTGAATATCAGTAGGCTCAACATTCTAGGGTGACTTCTCCACCGTGAGGGTGGCGAAGAACTTCCTCACGAGGGAAGGGTAAGTGACCCAATGGGCTGTCATCCATCTCCTCCAATTGATCCTCCGAAGGAGAGCCTCCACATCTGCACGGATCCCCAACTTCTCCATGGTGTGTGGGCAAGGGTATCGGGACTGGCGAATCGTGGCGTGGAGGAACTTGGTGTAGGCTGCCGCCTCCTCATTGGTCCGGAATGCAGGTCTTTCAGCCATGTCAGTACTGCAAAACGAAGCAAAAGTAAGGGCAATTTCAGCAACAATCTCAAATTTACCAAGCAAAACAACACAAATTCCCCTAATCCAAAATAAAAAATCCCCTCTTCATGCAATACCCATTCGAAATTGACATGACAAACAAGAAATTTGACCCTAATACAAGCAAAATCCAATCATGTAGCCGCCCAATTCAAAGGTTTATCAATTTGGTCCAAAATCAAAACCAAAACCAAAATAGAAAAAGGGTTACCATAAAAAAATTCAAATCTTACTCAATTATGTTCCAAATCGAGAAGAGGCAAGGATATAAATCGACTAAACACATAACCTATATCGAATACAAGCATGGAAAATGAATTTCAAGTCCTAGTGTCAACTAAGCATGAACTTAACAATCCAACGGTTCAAAACCCTCAAAACAATGAACTATAGTAAAAAACCTCAATTAATGCGAAAGGGGAAGGGATTAAAAGCCATACCTTGCGTGAAATCGTCGATTGAAGGGAGTCGGTCGAGGGGTTTTTTTTCTTTTCTTGAATGTGGGTTGTGTGTGAAGTGAGGGGGAGAAGGAAAATTTAAGTTAAAAACTTACCGACCCGCACGTCTGAAGCATCAACGTCGATCAACACACGCGCGCGTCGATCGATGTTGACCCAATTTCTGCCCTTTTTTGTATAAAAAATGAAATTACAAAATCATATCGTAAGCGTCGTATGGAGGGCTCAATTGGTGGGATGATTTACGTCAATTGACGTGTCATGGTGTCGATCGACGTACGTCCTTGTCGGTTGAAGTCGACACGTTACTTGTTTCACGGGGTGTTTAAGCTGCATACGAAAAACTAAGGCAAACACTCCATAATTCCTAGTTTGTATAAAAATTAAAATTCAAATACTTAAATAAAATAAAAAAAAGAATAAACTGAAAGCTATTAAATCGTTGGGTTATCTCCCAACAAGTGCTTGGTTTTATGTTGCTAACTAGACAATACCTGTGATCATGGGCGATCTAGATAGTACACCTCCACGACACCAATCTGAAGCGGAGTGTAGTATTTCTTCAGCCTCTGCCCATTGACTTTGAAGGTCATGCCGTCTTGACCAGCCAGTTCAACCACGCCGTTTGGAAATCGGCAGACTACGGTGTATGGGCCAGTCCACTTTGATTGCAGCTTGCTAGGCATGAATCGAAGGCGGGAGTTGAAGAGGAGTACCTTATCGTCAGAGTTGAAGACGTGTTGGCGAATCCCCCAATCTTGGAATCTCTTACCCCTTGTCTTGTAGATGACATTGTTTTCGTAGGCCTCATCCCTAAAGTCCTCCAGCTCATTCAATACCATAGCTCGATCAGCAGCAGCCAACTTCCAGTCCAGGTTGAGCTCCTTCATTGCTCTCCATTCCCTATGCTCCATCTCATCCGAGAGGTAACATGATTTCCCAAACACCAGCTGGTATGGGGACATCCCTATGGGCATCTTGTAGGCAGTGCGGTATGCCCACAATGCAACATCGAGCTTTACAGCCCAACCTCTCCTTTGCTTCACCGTCTTCTCTACAATCTACTTGATCTCACGATTAGATAGCTCAGTCAAACAGTTCCCTTGAGGGTGATATGGTGTAGTGACTCGGTGCTTGACTTCGTATCTTGCAAGTAAGAAGACCAATATCTTATTGCAAAAGTGAGATCCCCAATCACTCACCAGAGCTCTAGACGTCCCAAATCTTGTCACCAACTTTTGCAGAAAGTTGATGACGACCTTGGAATCATTGGTGGTTGTAGGGATTGCCTCCACCCATCGTGATACGTAATCCACCGCCAACAGAATATCGGAGAACCCACGAGATGGTGGGAAAGGTCCCATGAATTCTATCCCCCAAACATCGAATATCTCGACTTCGACCACCGGGGTCAGTACATTGACGCCACAGGTAGGGATCCTCCCAGTATTAGAACCTGACGTCATGCAAGAATTTCTTCTTGGCAGACGGGGAGGAATCTGGCGGAAATACTCCAATCACCAGGTAATTAGCATAGTCTGTATACCATGGTGTCTTCAACTCATACGTCTCTTGCAGATCCTGAATAGCACAGATCTTCTCATCAAGGAAGGTCTCTCGGATCCTCATCTGCTGATCATCCCCCTCGATTGGTGGCTCCAATCGTGATAAGTGATCGACGATCACATTCTTGCTTCCCTTCCTATCTTTGATCTCCAGGTCGAATTCTTGTAACAGTAGTATCCACCTGATCTGGGGGGGCTTTGCATCCTGCTTTGCGAACAAGTACCTGATGGCAGCGTGGTCAGTGTAGACAATTGTTTTCGAACCTATCAGATAGGACCAAAATTTGTCAAATGCGTAGACCACTGCCAACATCTCCTTCTCCGTAGTAGTGAAGTTGCACTGCGCCAGATTCATGCTCTTGCTGGCGTAGTGGATGACGTGGAATAATCTGCCCTTCATCTTCCCCAGGGCAGCTCCAACTACAAAGTCGCTGGCGTCACACATCAGGATGAATGGCTTTCCCCAATCTGGTGATGTCATAACTGGTGCAGTCACTAGGGCCTTCTTCAGTCTCTCGAAGGCCTGTAAGCACTCCTCATCAAAAACGAAGGAAACATCCTTCTCTAATAGGTTACATAGTGGCCTGGAAATATTCGAGAAGTCCTTGATGAACCTCCTGTAGAATCCAGCATGCCCAAGGAAACTCCGAACGCCCTTGACATTTGTTGGCGGTGCCATCTTCTCAATGGCAGTCACCTTTGCTCAGTCTACCTGGAGGGCTGCCTCATCAAGGATTTGGTTTCGGGAAATGTCAAGGATGTTACTTGGTGATTCCATTCATCTCGAAGGATTTCTTTTAACATTGGAAGAGAGAGGAGTTGTGATATCAAAATAGAATCACAAGAAGCCCTTTTATAGAAGAGAAAACCTCTTAGCATTTATGATTACGTGGAAATCTTTAAAAGATCGTGATGATTCATATTTTGAAATCTGTATCGTCACAAGAAAAAAGAACGTCGTGACTGCATGGAAAATCTAATCGGTTCAGCAGTGACGGTTGGTAGTCAGATCAGCGTTTGGCTCGAGGAGATCATCATTATTTGTGATCTACTAAATCCTAGCTGATCTTTGATATGCCGATGCAATACGCAAGAGGGTAATATATATTAAGGAGAGGAGAACGTCTGCTGGATAGAATATGCTGAGTCAAATCCTTCTTTTGCCACATCATATTCGAGGAGGGGAGATGATATTAGGAGGGGAGATGATATCAATGAAAGACAATCTGATTAGACCAGTTAAATGCATTTAATGCGTAGAGACGGCTATATCAAGTTAGAAAGTGTCACGTCAAACTACTCAAGTGTTTCTTGGAGAAAGGAACGACGTGTGATGGGACATACGCATTCGAGGCCGTTCGATCCATCTCGCTGGCAGAATAACTCAGAATCGTTGGATCTCACTTGCTGAGAATCCAGCAGAGATAGAGAATCTACAGCAAACAATCTGACGAAGTGATGAGCTTGCTGGAAATTTGGCCGTTAGGTGAAGGTCAATATTTTTTTTATTCGTTTGATTAACTTGCTGAAATTCATGGAAGCTATGCTAAGGCATGAAAATGCTAAGGCAAAATCATCATACGAAAAGTTATGTACATTCCTTATGAACAAAAGATACAATATTGGTTACATTTCAAATAAGGGAGGCAATGGATGAAAAGGATAGAAATCCCATCCATGAAGGTTAGAGGGACCTATAGCAAGGTCGGGAAACTCTTGCTCGAGTAACCAGCTCAACTACATTCCATAGGGGAGAGGTCGATTTGGACATTCTTGTATACACCTCCGCACCCTCTGAAAGACAAAAGCTGCCCAGTCCACCTAGGATCTATCATCGAAGGCCATCATCGCCTTCCACTTCTCCCTAGTGAAGGTCGTACTCTCAGGATCGTCTGAAACTATCATGCCACTGATAATACGGAAAATGACACGGTATGGTGTCCGGAGATTGTAGGCGGAAGCAGTGGGAGAAAACTCGACGTGAGGAGAAGATCTCCATTTCTCCCATGCGGTCCACTCTGGAGCTGTCTCCTGTGAACAATAGTCCATCACAGCCACTGGACCCCGAGGAATACCAAAGTTCGAAGCAAACGTCTCTGGCGTCCATCTGATCAGCTGACCCCTGAAGACGCCATGGATACCATCTCCATTAGTATCACATTCCAGTATAAAATGCTGAAGTTGAGCATTCTGAAAGGAATAGGGAGTTATAGAGATGAATCTGTCGAGGGCATTATGGCGTAGACCAGACATTACTGTCTCCGCCACCTGGTAGTTATCCTCGTACTCGGAATATAGGCCTGGCTCACTAAGGATTTGGTTTCGACATACAAAAACAGAGGATGCAGGATTCATCTTGCTTAGAAGAGGGAATGGTTTTCTTTCGGAACAGAGTAAACAAAACAAAGAAGAAGCGCCAAAGTATGTAGCGAATGAACATCCAAGGCTTATTATTTATAATCATGGGATATATGCTCGATGAGTCACGCGGGAGTAGTCAAAGGGTTAGGAGACTGCCTACGTTTGCTAAGATGTTTGGCTGCTGATCCTAATCAAACAGTTGTGAGACATCTTGACTTTCAAAGGATGAAGCATTTATTGCGTGCAGACGGCAGAATCGAATCAAGACAAGCCACGTCACCAGAGGACAAGATTGTGGGAATGTGGACATACACATGATACCATAATTATGCCCAGCCGTTGATCTCAATTGAGAAGGATATAACCCCATCCGTTCGATTTGTCCCTCTCAAAAATTCAATTCCCTAACTCTTCTGAAATTCGCACATCTTCTTCAAACCCTCTCCAAAATCTCTCTCTCTCATTCAAAATCCCCAATCATGGCAGCCAACCCTAACTCTCCGAATACCCAAAATACAGAACCTAGCGGTACCACTCATCCTGAATCATCTCATACGGAAAACCCAGAAAATCTACTCCAACCACCCACTTTCATTTTTCCGCCCCCTACAGATTCGCCGCTGCATGTTCGACATGCACCAAACTTCACCGGAATTATGAAAAAGGAAGACATTGATGAATCCGTTCCTTACAGTAGATTGGTGGTTTTGGCTCGGAAGAAGGAGTTATCCTCTATATGCCTCTCGCCGTCAAATACATTCCACAGTGGATTTTGGATCTACTCAACTCAGAATTACTGGTAAAATACCTTTCTGCTGAGCCTGACCGATTTCACCCCCACATGGTTTCAGAATTTTACGCTAGGGCTGTTATGAATGATTATCAGAAGTCGTTCAAGACTTGTGTATATGGAAATTTTGTGGAAGTGAGTGCTGATTTACTTTCGAGGACGTTTGGGCTTCGGAACTATGGGGCGAAGATATCTCAATACAAAGTCAATGATCTTGTAGAGATGGAGAAACGCTGGAATCTTTGGAAGAAACCGGGGGAGCTGAAAGATAAGAAAGGGCATGTGATTACCTTTAAAGTTACTACACCGATTAATATTCTGTCTGATGAGTATAAGCTCCTTGCGGAGATCGTGATCAAGATGCTCCAATGTGACGCCGGTTCCTACTCAGAACTCTCTGCCAAGAAGTATGTCGTCATGATGGCATTGATTGATAATATTAAGGGAAATTGGGCAAAATTCTTCTTTGAGCGATGGGCTGAACATGCTCGGAAGAATGATCATATGGCAGTGGATGGAACGTTCTCTTCGAACGTGAATTTTGGGTTAAAGATCAGCAAATATTTGGAAATGTTGTTCACCAATATAGGAGTGGATCGTGGTGTAAGTCTGCTTCCTACAGACTACATCCCAGCAACGAGGAAAGAACCCAAACCTGCCAATACCAGGAATCCTCGAAAATTGACAGGGAAATCTAATGTGGACAAGAACAAGCCCACATCCCCCGAAGAGCCCGATGCAGCCACTACGGCAGTTTAAATACTACAGCCGGCCATTCCAATGTCTGCTGAAGAGATTGCTCTACTTCAGACAAATGGTGAGACAGAACACTGCTTCAAAAATCTTGAAGAGATTGAGAAACTGGGTAACTTACAAGCACAGCAGATCAATGAGATCATGACTGAGAAGGAAGCTAAACAGCCTCCACTTGTTATTGGGACCATGGCTATGGCCATTCCAACGAAGAAGAGGTCGAACATCACCTCTCCTGCCCATAAAGCAAAGAAGAAAACCAGAAGAAGGCTGATTCTAGTCTCGGAGCAGGAAGAACTCGAGAAAGCAGCAGCAGAGAAGAAGGCTGCTGAAGCCAATCCAGATCACATCTCTTTGTCATCTAGATGTCCGGAAGAGCGGATTAAGGAAGTGAGAGACACAAAGAGAAAACGAGACACTCAAAGAAGGGAGCTTGAGAAGAAGCAATATCAGAAGTTTATTGCTGAAATCACGTTCGAAGGAAGAGACAAAGAATTTGAACGGATCAAGAAAGCTGCTGAAGATCACAAAGCTCAGCAGAAAGCAGCTCAACTACTTCAAGAGGCATTTCTGGAAGAAAAGGCCGCCAAGAAAGGAAAAAGCATCGAAGACGGAAGCATCAAAGACGGAAGGATTACTGTCTCAATTCCCTCTATTGACAAAGAAGGAGCAATCATTGCTGACCAAGATGCAATGACAGACGAAGAGCTAGTTGAAGCAATTTAATCCGGCAGATTCGATAGGGTGGAATCGATTGTGGATTTGGAAGACAGTTTCGATGAAGAACATTTCATCCGAGAGTCTTTCAGACGAATTCTAGTGAATCCGGACGAAGGTCCTTCTGGAGTCGAAAGAGAATCCGAAGCCAAGGGAGATGACGGTGCTGAAGATGAATCTGCTGAGCAGATTGGACACACAGAGGAGCACTCGGTTGCTGAGCACTCATTTGCTGAGGAAGGTGTCCGCTCTCCGCAGATCGTTATCGAGGAATTATCTGCTAAGGATGAGGACGCAAATCCTGCTAAAGGTCCTCAAGCAGAAGTTACTTCCGATACTAGCATAGGTATCCATGAGGATTTCTCTGGAACCGATTCCGATGGAGAACCCACAGACGTGTATGATGCAAATTCTCTAAGGAAGATCTCCACAGAATGCGGGGATCGACTTCGATTATCCTTCATGAAAAGTCAGGTAAATTTTGAATTTGAATTGCTTGGACAGAATATTGAAAAATTCGTGACCTTGATGATTGAGGAGGATATCAAAGAAATCTTTGCTGGAGTATTGGAGGAAGACACTTCAGATGGTAAGATCTTGGGATGTGAGTTCGGACGATGGAAGAAGTATGATTACATCTCTCGAGAACTTTGTATGGATGAAAGAGAGATAATGATGGCATGGAAAGGCTTGAATTTTTTGAAACGTGAGGAGATATGGGTAAACGACTGGATGGACCAATCCGCCTATTCTAAACAGTACAGTGATAAGGCTGTCATCGCCAGACTCCAGGCCATTAAGGTTCATCGGCTAACATCTTCCTCACATTCTCTGCCCAAGTCTACATTTGCTCCAGATGGACTATTTAACACGCACATTCATTTATCCAAGCGTCAGGCACGAGCAGCAGCTGAATACAAGAAACGTCAAGCTGAACTTGTGAAGTTCGAAGAGTCCATGTTACAAGCTCGGCTAGCTGCGCTTCGTGAGGCAGAAGATCGAAAAGCTCGAAGGCTTGAAGTTGTTGCATACCGGAACAGAGAAGCAAATTTGCAGGATTATATGTTAGCACACTGTCTAGCAGAAGCTCGGAAGCTCGAGGAAGCTGCAATTGCTGCAGCTGAAGCAGAGTATTTGAAAGACATCGAGGAAGCGGTATATATGCTAGCCACTACCACGCAAATTACTACTGCAGGGACCACAGAAGAAGTCATGGAAGAAATCTCCACTTCCAATGCTAGGAGTCAAGCTATCATCGTGCCTAATACTTCATCTTTCCTTGCCACTCCGGTCAGCTCTCTCCAATTTCCAACATATCTGAACTATGTAGTTCAAATGGCGATTCAAAGTGTTGTATCCACCATATCTGAAAGAATGGTGATAGAAGCCACGGACATACGTAGGGAAATTGCCGTGGTCAAGACGAATGTTGATACTGTCACGGCCAGGGTGAATTCCGTCGAGTTTGATGTTTCCTCCGTTAAGACTTCTGTGCAGGAGGTCAAGGCAGATATAGCAGAGCATAAGCAGCAGGTAGAACATACAGTCACATCCTTTTCCTCCAAATTTTTGGATGCAATCAAAGAGGGGGAAGCAAGGAGGATTGCTGAGGCTGCTGAGAGGAAGAAAGCAAAAGAAGCTAGAGCTGCTGCCAAAGAAGAGAAGAGGAAAGCTCTTGAGGAGCTAAAACAGAAGGAAATAGAGCTAAAAATCAAGATGCTCGAAGAGGAGAATGAGCGGATTGCTAAGGATCTGGAGTTAGAAGCCGCTGAACGTGCTGCTGCTAAGGAGTTTTTGGATTCGTTTGTGCAGATGGCATCAAGCAAATTCGATGAATTGGAGAAGCTAAAGAAACCTGCTCCAGACTCCTGATTACATCCATACCTCTGGTGATATTTTTTTTTCTCTCGCTTGTCTCCGTCTATCATTTTCAATGTACTTGTAATCGATATATCATATGAATGAAAATTGATCAGACTGAGACAACCTCTCATTGTCAATCTCTGATTTTCGTTGTGTGCCTTAGTTAAAATACACTATCTATGTATTCAACGTATTTGAAAACAATTGGATTGAGATTGAAAAGTAAATGTCTGCTAATTTTTCTTGGGTGCTAGAATTTCTAGCATATTACCTTTGCAGCATTTATCTTGTGTTTAATCGTGAAATATTTCCCAGCACTTGTTGAGGGGGAATCTCATTTTTTCTGCTTGAACTAAGGTGGATAAACTCTGTGTTAGATTGCTAGGATAGCATAGTCTTTTGTAAACACAAACATTCTTCCTCTTAGCTTCAGCAAATGATAGAAAGCTTTGATCGCACCAAAAAGGGGGAAATTGTTGGGAAATTATTCTTAAAATCTCCCTTAGGATTTGTTTGTAAAAAGGTTTTGTTGGATCAAACCTTAGCATTTGGTCGATCATTTGCTGAATTCTAGATAGTCTAGCATATCTTGTAAAGTCCTGTATAGGTCATAAATTGAGTTGTAATAGATTAGCCTGCTAGAAAATTTGCTAGCAGATATTGAAGGACGACATTTGCTAGAAAACATACGCTAGCAGAATTCTAAGGCTTTAGCATTCGCTAATATTCAGCAAACCTTGAAAGATGCTAGCAGAACAGACGTCAAAGGATTGAGTGTCAGAGGAAACGTTCAGCAGCTAAAGACACGATAGCAGATCGCTAAGGAACATTAGCAGAGCAAGAGTGTCAAAGGCTGAAGCCATACTGTCGTTCTGACAAAAGCACACACAAAGGACAAGACTTTCCCGAAGTAGTTCGGAAAGTACAGATCAACGCCAAAAGCATCTGATCAAGTCAAATCAATCTCGGACAAAGGAGCCGTTGTGTCTAACGGACATGGAGATTCAAGATTTGAATCTCCATCTATAAAAGGCAGGTCCAAAAGTGAGAATCAACTACTACTACTGCTTCTAACCGACATTCACAAACATTCAAGTGTGAGATTCCTTTGACAAAGCGAACAAGCTAAAAGTAGTCAGTTGAGAGCTCGTGATAAAAGAAGTATTCAAAGCTCTCAACAACCAGGAAGTGTCTTTCATTGAATATCTGACACTTCTCTTTAAGAGATTACTTAACTTCGGTTGAGAATCTTCAATCATTAGGATAACTTCCATCCTAGGAAGATCCAACAGTCACTCCTAAAAAGGATTGACTCCGACGGGCTTTTAGGCGCATTCCTGAACAGTTTCGAGGGAAACTATAAAAACCTCACCAATAGCGAAGGACAAGTTACACGAAGGTTTCGCCCTTGACTTGGCCGTAGCTGTATTTGGAAATGTACGAATCATCGGAGGATAGCTTTGTTGTGTTCGGTCCGAAAGTTCGCCGCCTACTACAAGTGTTTGGCGATTCCTTATAATTTCGTATACTTTTCTAGTGGAAATCTTAGCGTTTCGGCTAAGGAGTGGACGTAGATCTATTTGGATCGAACCACTATAAAATACTGTGTCCATCTACTGTTTTATTATTTAACTGATCAAAATTGATTTAAAACCTAGCAACAGAGTTGCTAGAGTATATCTGAAAAGAAACATCTAATATATCTTGAGCTTAAGTACTTCTTAAACAAAGATAAGTGTAAGTAACGTTTATTCATTCCGCTGCATTTCGTGTTTACACTTAAACACGACGACTCTGATATTTGAGGACCAACATCTTCTCCTATCTAAACGGACCTGTGATATGATCACCACTCTATATATATATATATATATATATATATATATAGAGGTTAGATCATATGAGAATAGATGTTAATGTAAGAAATGAGAATAAATCTCAGCCTTTGATTTCACAAGATCTGCGGTCATGCTTTAATAATTTCCGTCTTCATTTTATCCTCCGCGAACTTCATTATTACATATTTAAGGGTATCATTGTCATTTAGCCTGATGGTATCTTCCTCAAATAATTTCCATTTTCATTTTATCCTCCGCGAAATTCATTATTACATATTTGGATTTCTAATTCCTTTTCAATTTCGATTTTTCATCAAATTTCAATTGCCTTGTTGAGTCATCCAATACTCTAAAATTAAATTAAATTTAATTATTATTTAATTGAATTTTCTAATTTAATGAAGTTTTAAATAGATAAAATAAATTTAACATATTTTTCTGAAAAATTGATTTTGTTTTTATTTTATTTAATTTTTCCCATTTGATGAAATATAGAGAAGTTAAAATGAAGAGAATTGTTTCTAAAAATTTGATTTTTTTTTTTAATGACGTATATATGAGATAAAATGACGAGAACTGAAATAATTTTTCCAAAAAATTGATTTTATTTTCATTTAATTTATTTTTTTCCATTTAATGAAGTATAGAGGAGATAAAATGAAGAGAACTGTTTCTAAAATCTTGATTTTTTTCGTTTAATGATGTATATAGGAGATAAAATGAAGAGAATTGAAATCATTTTTTTCGAAAAATTAATTTTATTTTTATTTAATTTATTTTATAATGAACAATAATTGAGATAAAATGAAGAATGATTAAGATATAATGAAGAACTGCTAAGATAAAATGCATGTCACGTATAACATCAAAATTCACATCGAATTTATTTTATAATGAATCACATTTGAGATAAAATGAAGAATAACTAAGATATAATGAAGAACTGTTATGATAAAATGCATGTCACGTGTAACATCAAAATTCGAATAGAATTTATTTTATAATGATTCGCAATTGAGATAAAATGAAGTATAACTAAGATAAAATGAAGTATATAATACATAAAATGAACAAAACACAACTTTTGCGCCCTGTACGTTCGTAATGACTATGTTGCCCTTCAATGAAGTAAAATGAGGATATTATGCCGCGTTTTTTGTTAAAGCTCTTATATAATCTGGATCGTTGATGTTGTCAAATCTATGGACGAGATTTATTCTCATTTCTCATGATAAGGGCTATTCTCACCAGATCAGCCTCCTATATATATATATATATATAGAGTTGCGTTCATTTCTGAACTAAGTGTTGTGAATGAACAATGAACATACATCCAACCTTTGATTTATTTAATCCAGCGGTTAATATGATGACACGTGTCAAATAAATAATCATTTTTTATTTCATTAAGGGTAGTATAGGTATTGTATTATAATTAATTTTTGGAACGGTTATTCAGTTTGGTAACTGCAATATTTACTCAATCTTTGATTTGTTTCATATCTTTTTTAAGATCAGATTTTTCGTTCCTTTATCAACTACTTCCATTAATTTTTTTTTCACATCATCGTCTTAATTCTAAATTCGTTCCCTTTCCTTTTTTTTGCGCCATTTTTTTAAAAAATACTATGAACGACATACCAGGTATTTTTTTTATTTGTACTTTTTTTCAATTCTTGTTTGTTTTCATGTATAATTTTTTATTTTTCATTCGTACAGTTTTTTTATACTTTTTTCATTGTTTTTTTTTTGTAATCGTGTAGTATTGTTAATTAACATAGTATGTACGTATGAAGTTTTTTTATTCTGATTTATTTATTCTTATTGGATGCGTTTTTTAATTTTTTTTTCATGGTAATTGATTATAATTACTAGTTCGTACGTTTATCATTATTGTGGTATATTGGTATCATCAATGTTCATTTTATATATCATTATTTTATATGTCTTTTGAATTATTGTAAGTATTTAAAATAAAATATTATCAACGAAATTTCAAGAGTCAAATGTGGTATCAATGTTATTATCTGAATCGTAGTTCGTATTATCTGATTTAATACTTTGTAATTATGATTTAATTCTTCTTATTGGTTGATATTTTTAATTTTTTTTAATCATGGTACTTGATTCTAACTAATATTTCGTTTAGCATTTTTCTTATATGT
This sequence comes from Plectranthus barbatus, assembly GCA_026898455.1. Classification (NCBI taxonomy): domain Eukaryota; kingdom Viridiplantae; phylum Streptophyta; class Magnoliopsida; order Lamiales; family Lamiaceae; genus Plectranthus; species Plectranthus barbatus. The sequence continues at coordinate 204,270 of JAPKLW010000430.1, forward strand.
TGGTATCATTAATATTCATGTTGTATATCATTAAATTGTATGTTTTCTCAATTATTGTAAGTATTTAAAATAAAATAATATCAATGAATTACAGTGTGAGTATGTACTGATATACATTTTTGTATATTGGAAACATAAATTATAAAAACACAATACATTTAGAAATTTTGATGCAAAATGCAAATCACTACATATTTTAAAAAGTTCAACATTTAAACAACATATGAATCAGTTAAAGTGTTTCTAAAACCATACAAAAGCAAAAAATAACTTAGTCACCACAACATTCATCAGTCCAACCCTGAATTTGGAGTAAATCATTAACAAACTTTCCAACATCCACCTCATTAATCTCTGCCTCAGCTTTGATGTATTCCAGGCTTTCTTTTTCATTGTTCAGTGCACAAGCATTATTTGGTGACAAGAGAGGGGTGCAGGTATATTTGGCTCGTAGATATCGGTAGACGAGCACGCTTACTACCTGCATTTTTTAAATAAATATGTATGTTGGCTTATCATTTATAAAATACACAAATTGATTATGTAAAAAGGAAGAAAAAAATTAATGATAAGAGACACATAGTTTAATGACATAAATTTAACAAAAAAATGATATTACTTCATAATGTATCTCTAAATTCTAATGTGAAAAAATGATATTATCAGTGCACGTTTAATTATAAGTTTTTTTAGGTAAATGACATTTAATGAATAATAGGATCGAACAGGCGTTTAAAGTTCAATTTTGTTCAGCAAAGAAAGATACGCTTGATTTTGAAAAATTATAAACAGTATACATTTGTTCATATATCATTAAATAAGAAACCTACATGTTAATGACAAACGAACAATATGATAAAGATTCCATTTTTGAATTTTAAATAATCCCGCGCTGGTCATGTTCTACGTTTTTCGCTTTTAATGATTTTTTTTCCAGACACAAACCATGAAATAGGTTTTGGATCGCATAACCATTCAACAAAAAACTAAATCGAATATAGTAGAACCTGTAGATGATGAGCCCACTGTGGTTTATTTCTTCGGACCCATGACGGCGTATAGTTGCAGTCTTCGTCTTTGATTCGAGCAACTGAAACAAAAAAACCCTAGTTAAAAAAAAAAAACTACGGCACCGCATTTTTTTTACTTGGTTGATGTATTCTACAGAAAATAAATAAAATGACAGAGGAAAAAATGATATATTTTCACCGGGTTCATCCGAACTTCTTCCGTCTTCGTTCAGTGGTAATACCAATTTCTTCCGATTTCTTCTCTCGTTGAATTCTAATTGACTTTTCTGGGTTAATTGCAGAACATTAATGACATACAACCTCCCAGAATATTTGTTTAAATGTGTAAAGATCGTGGGTTGATTTTTTTTGGTAACCGCACCCTTATTGATCGACTTTCAGTTTTTAATTACTCATCATTTTTTTTGTTCCTAATTTACCCTTTTAATGACACACATGACACTAAATAATGATAGACGATAACTTCTAATCTTGGACGTTGATTTAGGGATTGGATGGTTAGATATTGTTCTCTGTTCATTCACATATAGCTGTTCAGCCTAGATCACTCCCATATATATATATATATATATATATAAGACTAGATTGTCCACTACAAGACTTTTGACTATGTACTACCATTAACACTACTTTCATATTAGCACCTAACATCAATAGATACCCATATAACTCTATCTACACCTCCTATCATCCGGTTTAGAAAGAAAATGTATATAGGCTCAACGAGTTTAGCAAAAGATTATGTACTGGTTAGTGTTTGGGTTTTCATGAGGCTTATGAAACGATAGCCTAAGATCATTTCTAAGTTCATGACATTCCTCTACAGTTTTGAGACAGAAACCAAAGCAAGTTCTAGAGGTGAAGTGTACAGTGACATAATCTCAACCAAACGAACACAGGCTCAAATTCTCACAGGCTTAGCATATCCTAGAGGCCAAAATCAGTTCCACAAAAATATGCACCTCATGAACTCATATGCAAATCATCAATGTAGGTTTTACAAGAATGAAACATTTGTCATCATGAACTTTGATCAATAATGCAAATACAACCTGTACCAACCATTCAATTCCAAGTACAGTTTTATAGATTAACAGAGTTCCCAAGTACAAACCAACTAAAAAGTTAAACTAAAGCTGTAAAAGAAACTAAAACAAAAGGCAACTTAAACAAATACTTCACTGGTTCACATTAATACAAATAGTGCAGTTCCAAATCAGAAAATAAAGAAAGAAAAATGGTAGAAACACACATCGCACGATCACATCCCCCTCCTCCAAACTTATTCTATGCGAAGGAAAGAATAAGTTTGTGGGGAAAAAGATCACAGAGATGTGTGTGAGACCTCATCATTAGCTCACTGTGGTGGTGGCTAGTACTGCGGGAAGATGGCCATGAATTGGCGCATTTGCTCCTTGGCCTCCTGCACTCAACAAACTCAAATAAAAGATGTGAACACTAAGCATAATAAAAGACATAAGACTCAAAATTAAACGACTGAAAGCAGTAAACTCCTTCACAATGTGATAGGTAAGCAATGTGTAACAGGGATTTGTGAAATAATTTGTGTGGAGGGAGCCATTTTAGAGATAAGTTTAAAGAATTTCGTAGGTGTGTGTTTGGGAGAGAAGAGAGAGAAAGTAAAGTGAGGAAAATGGGAGGAAAATCGAAGTTTAAAACAAATTTTCGGCAAAAATGGCAACCCGGAATGCATAAATGGAGACTGCCAAAAATGCATTCGGTCGTCATTTTTGTCCCGTGCCCAAAAATGATTTTTGACAAATTCGGCTACTCATTTATAAAATCGGCGACCGCTGAAAATGTAAATGGGTTTCCATTTTGTGCTGAGTGCGAAATAATTTTTTTACAAAAATGGCGACCCAACCAACGGATTCAGCGACCGCCGAATCTATTTTCTAGTCGTCATTTTGTGCCGAACCTGAGAAACTTTTGATGACGAACTTGACAACCCGCATTTCACGTAAGGCGATCGCCGTTTATGTATTTGGGTTGTCGAGTTCGTAAATTCCAGCAATTCCTCGTGTTTCCATCTCTTTTCCTGCACCAAACAAACTCAAAAACCAAATGTGAACGTAAAATATGAAAACGAGGAGAAATGACACAAATTCGACTAACTAGAAAGAAACAAAAATTGGGTTGCCTTCCAACAAGTGCTTTATTTATTCTCTGTAGCTAGACATAGTAGTAGTATATTCTATGGAACAGCTAAATCAGTACTTGGAGTCTGATCAAAAGGATACATAACCTGAATCATATTACACTCCTCGAAGTACCCATCACAGTCGTGCTTCTCCATTGCCTTGCAGACGGAGAGTGTGACTTTTTCATCATTCACTCTCGGACTCAGTTCTCCTCTCTTCACATGGATCAGAGCATCAGCAGTATTCAAGAATGGTCTCCCAAGTATCAGCGGAATATTCTTGTCCTCCTCCATATCCAGAACCACAAAATCAGCGGAAAAGGCAAACTGGCCAACCTTCACCAACACATCTTCAACTATCCCCTTTGGATAGTTCACTGATCGATCTGCCATCTGAAACTTGATGTTGGTAGGCTTGATATTCCCTATCTGTAGCCTCTTGAAGATAGAGAGAGGCATCAAATTGATGCTGGCCCCCGAGTCACAAAGAACCTTCTCAAAATTTTGCCCCCCAATAATGCAGGTGATAGAGAAACAGCCTGAATCCGCCCTTTTGACTAGCATCTTTTTTTGAATTATTGCACTGCATTCCTCGAGCAGGTTAACTGTCTCAAATGCTCCAAATGGCTTCTTCTGGGTGACCATGTCTTTCAGAAATTTCATGAACCCAGGAATTCCCTGTACAACTTCAATGAGAGGTAAGTTTATGTGGATTTTCTTCATGTGCTCCAAAAACCTCTTATACTTCTCCTCTTTTTGCTTCTTGGCGAACCTCTGTGGGAAGGGTACAGAGACTAGTCTAGCTGATTTGGTACTGTCTTCAGGACAAGTACCCTTGTTATTTTTCACTTGTTCTTCTTTAGGAAGAACATCAGCAGGCTATACAACTTCACGTTGCACAGGCATATCAGCAGGAATGGGTGGACCGTCCAATGATTTTCCACTATGAATCGTAATACCATCGCAATATTCCTTTGGGTTCACCACAGTATTACTGGGGAACTGTCCAGGGTTGTGCTGGTTGCCAATTACTTTGGCAATCTGGGAAATCTGAGTGTCGATCTGCTTTCAATGCTTTCCCATCTCACCCATATTGGTTTGCAACTCCAAAATGTCCCCCTCCATCTTGCTTGTCTTGGCATTAGACACTGCAATAAATTGAGTGAGGAGTTCCCTCATGATCGGCTCCTTAGGCTCATTAATCGCCCCATTGGTTACAGAAAATCCAGGTGGGGGCTGCAGTGAATTATTCAGATCAGCATAGGAGAGATTGGAGTGGTTCCGGTTGTTGGGGTGGTAGGCCATGTTCCCTGTCGGGTACTGATCGATGCTAAATTTGCATACAAATTATAGCAAAGGGTAAATACATTTATAGAACCCAAAGGTTGTCGAACCCACAGGGATAGTGCAACGAGGGAGAATCATGTACTGAATATGGTTTTTAGAACTTTTGTTTGGGCAAATCAAATTTGAGGGTTTTGGGCTTTTTCAAAACAAGTAATTTAAAAGGATAAAAACAAATATTAAAAAGCACAGATTCTAGGGAAATCTACCAATCTGATCAACATGCAAGAAACAAATATTCAAACCCAGAAAAGATAGTTTTTGTTGGAAAATCTATTAATGTGGAATTAATTCCTTGGTCGGGCAATTAAATCCTAAATTACTAACTAGTGGTTATCTCCTCTCGGTCTCAAACACACAAAGTTAATTAATTTCAATAAAGATTAGATTTTTCCTACAATTGAATTCTTCTTGGTCGGACAGAAAATCAAAAGTATTAAATCCTAACTTCCTATTACTAACCTTCACCTCTCAGTCCTTTGATTAATTAACTGAAACCTACTTTAGTCTTCATCTCTCGATCCTTCGATGAGAATAGATTTAAAATAAAACATAGGATTTAAACCAATTAAAGGGTTTGAATTATTGAATCAAAACATGCATCACAGATGGAGAAACCCTAGAACCTGTTTAGGGTTCTAGCCTAACATATTGAAAATAAACATTGTAGGGAAAATTCAAGATTGCATTAAAAACAATAAAGGTTTAACAAAAACTAAAGAGGAATTCTCAAAAACTTAAAGTGAAAATAGAAAATTAAAGATAGAACAATGTGTAGAAGGTGGAACAAAAACAGGAACTAAAAGAACCCCCCTAATTCTGAGCTAAATATGACTGACTTTTCCTTTGCTGGATTTTTTTCCGTCATGCTCGGAAGTTGCCCCGGCTTGTGCTGAGTGCCCAAGGTAGTGGCTATTTGACTCAGTTGGGCGTCCATCATCTACAAGTGCTTTGTCATCAACTGCATATGATTGGCCATCCCTTTCACTTCATTCTCCACCTTGCCGAATCTGTTGTCTGAGCTCTTTATGAATTTTTCAAGTGTCTCTTCCAGCACAGACTTCTTTCTCTCCACGATCTCACCTCCTGTACCTACATCAAAACCAGGTGGAGGGTGTTCTGCAGCAGTGGGGTTAGCATAAGAAAAACCAGGGTGAGATCGCCCATGGTTGTAGTGATACCCCTGATTACCTCGGTAGTTATTGTGATAACCACCTCCTATGTAATTTACCTCCGAATTCCCAGCTCCAGATGAACTGCTTGCTCCCCGATTGATGTAGTCAGCCTCCACCGGAACAATCGCCATGCTTGGCTCAGTAGTAACAGCAGCAACCTTAGCAGTTCCCAACTTCTCAATTTCCTCTCGGAGCTTCTTCACCTTCGCAACCACATCAAACTCCGGCTTTGTCTCTACTGCTTTGACTGGCATCTGTCTCTCAGTCGGCCACTGGTGGCTGTTCAGGGCCATGTCTGCTAACAGCCTCATGCTCTCTGCACCACTCTTCTTCATCAGGATCCCGCCAGCAGATGCATCCACCATCTCCTTCATGTGTGGGTTCAGACCCTCATAGAAATGGCAAACCTGCATCTCGAGATCGATTCCATGTCCAGGGCAGAGTCGCAGGAGCTCCTTGTACCTCTTCCAGGCTTCATGTAAAGATTCATCATACAACTGCTTGAATGTAGTGATGGCCGCTTTCCTCTTCAATAGCAGGCTCGGTGGGAAGTAGTTGGTGAGGAATTCTGCTCGAAGCTCCTTCCATGTCCCAATATGGCTTTTGTCAAGCCCAAGCATACCAAGACCTCGCCTCGTCTCTGAGTGAGAATGCGAAGAGTCTCATCCAGATGACGTCCTGGGGGACTCCATTCTGCTTCACAGTGTTGCACACCTCGATGAACAGATTGAGGTGGGCGTATGGATCTTCAACGGCTCTCCTCCCAAACTGGTTCTGCTGCACCATCTGAATCAGCCCTGTGCGCAGCTCAAAGTTGTTGGCGTTGATGCCAACCCTGAATCCAGCCTCTTCCTGTTGTGGTAAGAATCAGTCCAAGATGGACCTCTGTGGCACCACCACCTGTCTTCCATTCAGTTCTGCCAATCTTGCGGCTTGCTCCGCCTGGATGGCTTGGGCTGCAAGAAGTTGCGCCATTATTTGCTGCACCTCAACAAACTGCCTCTGCTATTCCGGTGTCATGTTCTAAAGTGGGGCTTCCGGGTTTGCTTCCATCTCAAAATTCAGCTTCTTTCCCTTCTTTCTGTTATTTCTGCAGGCTGCTTCGATCTCAGTTATAAAGGGCTCAAGTATCTTCCCTTTGTTCCGCGTGTTCATGCACCTGCACAGAAAACAAGAAAAAATTAGGCTATCCCGGCCGTGACAGATCCTGTCTCAACCGGGATAGAGAATTCGTCTCGATCGTGGTAGGACTCACCTCGGCCGAAATAGACGCAACAAAAAAGAAAACTCTCGTGAATGAAAACACAGCAACAGACCCAAAAACAAAGAAAAACAACACCAGACTCGAAAAATCAGAAAAAAAAAAATACAACCCAATCCAGAAGTTCTTCAAACAATCCAGTAATAACTCGTCGTCTGACTATTCCCCGGCAACGGCGCCAATTTGATCGATGCTAAATCTGCATACAAATTATAGCAAAGGGCAAATACATTTATAGAACCCGAAGTTTGTCGAACCCACAGGGATAGTGCAACGAGGGAGAATCATGTACTGAATATGGTTTTCATAACTTTTGTTTGGGCAAATCAAATTTGAGGGTTTTGGGCTTTTTCAAAACAAGTAATTTAAAGGGATAAAAACGAATATTAAAAGCACAGATTCTAGGGAAATCTACCAATCTGATCAACATGCAAGAAACAAATATTCAAACCCAGAAAAGATATTTTTTGTTGGAAAATCTATTAATGTGGAATTAATTCCTTGGTCGGGCAATTAAATCCTAAATTACTAACTAGTGGTTATCTCCTCTCGGTCTCAAACACACAAAGTTAATTAATTTCAATAAAGATTAGATTTTTCCTACAATTGAATTCTTCTTGGTCGGACAGAAAATCAAAAGTATTAAATCCTAACTTCCTATTACTAACCTTCACCTCTCGGTCCTTCGATTAATTAACTGAAGCCTACCTCAGTCTTCATCTCTCGATCCTTCGATGAGAATAGATTTAAAATAAAACATAGGATTTAAACCAATTAAAGGGTTTGAATTATTGAATCAAAACATACATCACAGATGGAGAAACCCTAGAACCTGTTTAGGGTTCTGGCCTAACATATTGAAAATAAACATTGCAGGGAAAATTAAAAATTGCATTAAAAACAATAAAGGTTTAACAAAAACTAAAGATGAATTCTCAAAAACTTAAAGTGAAAACAGAAAATTAAAGATAGAACAATGTGTAAAAGGTGGAACAAAAACAGGAACTAAAAGAACCCCCCTAATTCTGAGCTAAATATGAGTTTATATTGTAGTAGGGTTGAGGCCTTGGATGGTAGGAATTTCCTTCTTGAATTGATGGCTTCAAAAGGAATGATTTTCTTGGTTGAAACTTCCCTTTTGGGGTCTTCATTGCTTCCAAATTGATGTGTAAATTGAATCCCAAGCAATTCTCGCCCAAAATATGTGGAAAACTCCCAGAATTTCGCCAAAATAATTCGCCCCGGCCGAGATAACCCTTGCCCCGGTCGAAATGGATCTGCCCCGGTCGAGATAGCCTTCAACTCGGTCGAAACAGAGACCAATTTCGCCACTTTCGACCCTTCTGCGCAGTCTCACGGTTTTGGCCATAACTTTCACTGCCAAGATCCGATTGACCCGATTCCAGTTGCGTTGGAAAGATAATTCAAAGATGTTTCAAATGAAATGCTCCATTAGCTCATCTTACATCGATGGAAGAAGTCGTGACTATTTCTTTGAACATCTGCTGCTTTCGGTACGGGTTTCCATTGGATTTGGCCTAAAACCTGCGAAATCTTACCATGACAAGCATAACACCCTTTAATATATACTCATGCTCAGTTTATTCAAGAAAACAAGCTAAAATCCATAAAAGAAAAGAAAAATAATACGATAAGACAGTAGAAAAACGAGCTTATCAGGTACCCCCTGTTGTTGTTGAAGTTCCTCTAATTGACAAAATTTCCATCCTCAAACCCGTACTCGGATTGATTATTCTCCAGCTTACTGAGACGGGTCTCCAGTGACTTATTAGAAGCAGCTACCTCCTGTCTCATTAATCTGACTTCAGTAGCCAAATCTCCAGTATCATCAACTGCTGCTACACTGCGCTCATTTCTATCTGCAGGCCAGTTATACTTACTCTTTGCCATAATTTCCAGAAGCTTCATACCTTCCTTAGGAGGTCTAGCAGTGATGGAACCTCCAGCTGAAGCATTCACATGCTTCTGAGTCTCGTTGTCGAGCCCCCCATACAAGTAGCAAACATGTTGCTTTTCAGTGAATTTGTGACAAGGGCAAGCACGAAGAATATCCTTGTAATGCTCTCATGCCTCATAGAGAGACTCTCCAGAAAATTGCCTGAACTGAACAATTTGATTATGTAGCCTGATAGTTTTGCTTGGTGGGAAGAACTGGATCAAAAATAGCTTGCAGAGCTCCTCCTATGTCGCGATCTCCCTGCGGTTCGGTGATAGATACCAAGACAATGCTCTATCTCGTAGCGTGAAGGAGAACAACCTTAGTTTGATGTAGTCAACCGGCACCTAATTCTGCTTGACCGTGTCACACAGTAGTAGGAAGGACTGGATGTGCATATGAGGATCTTCAGAAGATAATCCTCCAAACTATTTTTGCTGAGCAGTATGAATCAATCCAGCCTTCAGTTCAACGTTGGCAATATCCAACTTCAGCCCAAAGTCAGCATGACGATGCCGGTCAGTCATGGGCTCTTACATCTCATCAATAGTCGCATCCCGAGGCACTGTTTGAGCTTCCTGCTCTTGGAGCTTCAGATTTATATCTTGTAGTTGCCTCTGCAACTCTGCAATCTGCGTTGCATGATTATCAGCTATAGGGAATGCTATTCGTCTTCTGGCAAAATTCCTTCGATAAGTAGCTTCGATCTCCGGATCTATGTGCTCAAGTGGAGGACCTTTCAATCTGGTTCGCATATACTAGCTGAAAGAAAATACTAGAAGTGATCCACAACGAAAATAAAAATAAAATATGTGTAAAATAAAATCTAGATTAGTGGCTTAATATCAAAAATAGTGTTAATTATAAATCTATGCAATCCCCGGCAACGGCGCCAAAAATTGATGACGTGTTTTGTAACACGTTATTCTGCAAGTGTATAGATCACTACAGATGGCAAGTGTTAAATTATTGATCTCAAGGATTGCAGGCTCGATATATAATCAAGCACTAAAGCACATATATTTTTACTACTATCTAGAAACTTTTATAAAAATGGTTTGATTTATTAAAACTAGGAAATTTTGAAAATAAATAATTAAAAGAAAATAAAAGTTTGACTTAGAAAATATGGAGAAAATATGATTTCAGGATTATCCACTATGATAAATAATTATGCAAAACATTTATTCAATCCAATTCCAATTTAATTTCCAATCGCATGAGTTAATCACAATTATGTTATCAGGTGATTCTCTCGAATTTTAAACCATAACATGGAAATAAAAGTCCTAATGACTCCTCTCGGATGCGCAGAAAGAATTTTACTCTTGATAAAAACCTCATATTTCTAAACCCTTCAATAACTCAAATTCCTCTCAGATATTCAAATTATCAAATCTAATTATCCGGCAAAACTATTGATAAACCTAGACTTCTCAGTTCAAGGAATATCAATCAAATTGCCATCAATGGCCAATATCAAGCAATTAATCAAAACCCAGGATAATTAAAATGTGAATGGAAAAGGAAAATTAAATTAAATAAAATGTTGCATAAAATTCATCAAGTTTCAAACCCTAGAATCCAAATGAATTTAGCCAGACATGCTAAATTCCAACAAACAAGAAAACAAAATATAGAAAGATATGGGAAACATAGAACTAAAAACCGTAGTCTTCAATCCCGAATCTTCAATCTTCATATTCTAAATTCTGTTGTGTTCTGCCAATTCTCCAACTCTAAAGACTCTAAAATAATGAGGAGCGAACGTTTTACAACCTTAGAAGCCTTTATTTATACTTATCTTCCCCAAATCCAAAAAGATATGGGCTTCACATCAATTTTTGACCTTTTTAACCCGTTCGGCGACCCATAAAACACGAATGGCGACCACCATTTTTGTACACAGGTTTTTGTTTCTGTGCCGTGGGAAAAAAAGGGAAAATACGAAAATGGCGACCCAACTGCGAAATCGGCGATCCAGCTATGAACTCGGCAGTCGTCGTTTCCATCAGGAGAGAAAATTTTTATTTTTCATCAACCTTTCCTCACTTCATCCTCTTCCCAATGCAAAAGAGCATTGATTGGCACTTTAACACTTCGTCATATCCTGTAAACAACTCGATTGTGCATGAATCATGCATACACAACCCAAAACCAAACCAAACGTAATATTTCCTAAAAGAATATGAATAAAGCACAGAAATATCACTGAACGACCTAATACAAGTCAAATAGCTAGCAGATTCACAACAGTAAATGCACAAAATGAGTGTATATCAGAGACCAGCATCCTTAAAAATTAAAAGAGTACCCATCATATGGCACTAAGCGATGGGAGAAAGTTGTATTGGGGCCAAGTTGTACAATTCAAGGATTTTTACAAAAAATGAATGAAGGGGGAGGCGAATGCTGATCTGAAAAACTCTGACCGAAAAGGCCATAAATCCGTAGGGAAGATGATGAGGACGTTGGTCTATGTCTGGAGCGATAGGATTTAATCTGCCAGAAAAGTCGTGATGTTTAAAAATAGAATCAATCACTATGTCATCTAAGTTTGAATCAGTCTACTTTAAAGCACCCTTCACGTTATGGTCATAGAAATGGGGGAAGATACCGAGGGCTAAGCGTGGTGATACGTCTTTGGAAAAAAGATAAGGCAGGCGCATCCGAATGAGCGGCGACGAAAAGGAGGTCTGGGGATCCTCCTGACTATTTCTACTACTACTCTCACTAAAACTATTATTGCTCGAACTACTCATGATATAAAAAGTTGCTCAGCCGAAAAGTTAACTAACCCTTGAGGAAGTTCAGATGGCAATGGTAGTTCCAGACTAAAAAGCTCTAAAGCGTGCAGGTAAAATAAAAAATAAAATTAAAAATTCAGGGTATTTATAGAAAAATGTACCTCATTTTTCGTGCACGCCCTTCAGCTAGAGCCAATCAGGTGATGGCACATGACGCGACTTTTCAAATTTAAAATTTTAAAAGCCCACCTGAGGATTTCAACCATTTTCAAGCAGTAAAATAGTTCGAATGATAAAGAAAATTTTAAGGCAAAAAACCCTTGGTCGGGTACGCCAATATTTCCTGAAGAGCTAAGAATATTGTAGTCGAAAGTACTCTGATTCGAACAGCTCTTCGATGATTCTACCTAAGTAAAGCATAAACCCAATGAACAATTTAGGGTGCGTTTCGACAAAAAATGCCCAAGGGTTCGGGGTGTAGGGATTTCATGTGAACCGAATCACAAGATCCAACTGAACCGGATCGATTTATGGATATTGTAAACAATCAAAATTCACAATAAAACCTAGCATGCTCCAATGAATTTAATTCTTAGAATTGTGGATTGAAAGATTACCGTAATTCCATAGAGTCTGATCGATCTTTCGCATTTGAATATCTAATTTCCAATTCAACCACGCGATTCAATTTAATCTGCGGAAACAAAAATTAGAACCCTAATTTCTTGATAAAATCAAAAACAAAGAAAGGAAGAAAAAGAAAATCTTATTATCCAGATCAGATCTTCAAAGCTATGTCCCAATGCTGTTCAGATCTGCTACTAGCGAGGATTCCACAGATCTGTGTTGTAGGCCGGAGCAGAAAAACTCTTCTTCTCCCCTCTACAGGCGCCGCCCCTCTCTGTCTCCACTCTAGGGTTTTGACTGATTTGAGTGATCACAAAAGTGGCTAGGGTTTTCAAGAGAGAGTGGTCTATTTATAGACACAGGGTTTTATCCCTAATGGGCTACTGGGCCTTTTTTCAGCATATTTATTTGGGCCAGTCCTGGGACCTAATGCAAATAATAAAGTGGGCCTTTAATTAATTAATTCCCATGTCCACAACCCAGGACACAATTAATTAATTAATATTAATTCTTTTTCACCACAGAATTAATACTGACCTACCCCTTTATTACCACGTTATGAGAACGGGCTGCATTAATTGAGAATCCCCAAATTTAAGGTTATTGGACATTCATTAATTAATCGGAGCTTCTGACAAACTCTAACTATAATTAATTAATATCTTATTATTCCTGAGTAGTACCACTCAATCCTTATCACTCATGCCTGAACTTAATCAGCCTGCAGGACTTTGGCACGATGAATGTTATTGAGCTCCTTAGGGAATGTCCCCATCATATTACTCGGATATGGTTACCTAAACCCAGTCTCAGGCGGTACTACACAAACTGTTGTTACCCAAGATGCGGATATACGAGCACGTTACTCAGGCTCTCCACCATGGCAAGTCAAAGCAATAGTCAAACCGTGCAAACCCCTGAACCTTCATTAGGGTTTAGACTCAATCAATATCGAGATCTTGTATTCGCTGATGTCAGACAGATGAATACATCTCACTGCGGTCCATCAATACACCACCCCTGCGTACCAGCATGTCAAGTAACCTAGACAGACTACTTATTCCGACAATGTCGCACCCATCCGGACAGACGTATCCTCATACGCTGTCTCGGCTGTGATTAGGTTTATGTCTCACTAGGTCTAGTGATCATACTGTCTTCTGCAATCTACAACACGTCGTATGATCGTCCCTATCGGTGAGACAAGAGGATACCATTGTTACATACATGTAAGTTTGTTTGATAGATAGAAGAAATAAATCGTCGTATACTCACTATAATAAATGATTTCAGTATACAAAACCCATCACGGGGTTGCTCCCTATTTTATTTATAATTTATATAAGTCATATTAAAATCCTGCAAAGAGTATTCTTTGGATAAAAGAGTCGGACTTAGCCAGTCACTGGCTTGGGGAAATTCGTAAGACGAAGTTCGCAGATGATTCACAATTAAAATTTTCCTAAAATTCAAAGAGCTAAAGCTCACGATATGAAAAACCTTTTACTTCCTGAAAAATCCACGGGCTATGGTTCGGGATAGGGAAACATTTTTTCTTCTTTGATTGTTGCAGGATGAACGAATGACTATGGGCCAAATTAGTTGTTTCGGCTTTGTCAAACTCCACATTAATTCGAGCAAAGTCGAAGGGCTATTGTTGTGACCTAGAAATGTGAAAACCCATTCCAAAGTCCATCAAATAAGAAAGATCGGAAAAGAAGTCCAAGAACGCAATAATGTAGCCAGCTTCTCCCAAATCCTTCATTTGGAATTGTTCGGATACCCAAACCTTGATTTGGTAATGCTCCCAACTGACCTTCCCTGATTTGGGGTCGCGTCACATTGACGCTCAGGTTTTCCAAACATTTTCTCATTTTAAATAAGCGGAAGACTTTACTAAATTGAAAGATTGATATGTGCGTAAAATGACCTATTTTTCGATGTGTGCGCGTGCATGTTTGTGGCCATTTTACCCTCATATCATATGCTTTCGTTGTTCTTTTGTCTTGTGTTCGTGTTTTCGTGTTTGAAATGTTGTAGGACGTGTTTTGGGCATAAATCAACACTTTTGGATGAGTTTTGGATGAAAATTGCCCGAGCTAGGAGTCAAAAGGAAGTGGGATCGATCGAGCGGAGCAGAAAGGGCGCTGGGGGATTTTAGAGACTTCGCTCGGCCGAGCCAAACTTAGCTTGATCAAGCCAAGCCCTTCAGAGAGGTGGCTCGGTCGAGCCACCCTTGGCTCGGCCGAGCCAAAGCGTCATTTTGGGTTCTTTCAGTTCTGTGCTCCCCCGGGCGAGCCAACTTTGGCTCGGGCGATCCGAGGCTTTGCCAACTCATTATAAAAGGGGGAAAATAGTTATTTTGACAACGAATTCATAACTTTTCATAACTTTGAATAACAACCTCCTAAATTCTCTCTACGATTCCCATTTTCATCACTTCCAAAACCTTACCCAAGGTATCAAGGAGCTAATTCATCAATCCTTGGAGAAGAATTGAAGATCCAAGGGGGTAGATCAAGACCTAGCAAATCCAATTGGGGAAGATTTCACTTTCTACTTATCAATTGTAATGGATGTATTTGATATCAACTTTGTATTGTTACAATTGAGAGGTATGTTGCTCTAATTCAATTTGGATGTTGATTTAAACAAGGATGCATGAAGACTAGGTTTGATAATTGCTTGTTTACTTTCCTTTGAGAGATTGATTTGCACTTGAGCTTGTTTCTTACCTATTAGGTGTAGGTAATAGCCAGTCTTTAGGTAGTTGACGTGAACGTTGCAGCCAACACGCGGACGGAATCATCGTGATAAGTGTATAATCTTACAATTCTAGTTCCAATCCATGTGCGGTGCTAGTTTGTAGGGCGATAATTGACGGTCGATTGGGAGTGAGCTAGTAATTAATTACGTAGTTGTTTGCAATTTCTAGTTCATCTACCGCTAGTTATCCGTAGCAAGTGGCTAGCGAAATTAGAGTCGATTGCTTAACCTCCTAGGGATTAAAATGTGTTTACATCAATGATTAATCTAATTGGATTGCATCTACGTTTATTTCAACATCCTATCTACCTCATTTGAGTATTTGTTTGTCTTGGTTTACCAATGTGTGGAGAGAATTGATTGAATGTTGATTGTTGGTTAAATTCATTGTTTGTTATATGTTGTTAGTATAGGTTTAAATTGAATGTCTAGATTGATAGAAATCACTCAACGATTTTATCTTGCCTAGCTATTAGACTTTGCTATAGTATTCTGGTATTCTAGCGGGCGAAGGGAAGAAGGACCTAGATTTGAATAATTTTATTCTTGAGTAACTAGGAGTTTAATTTTTATTAAACTTTTAGCGGCATCAAGTTTTGGCGCCGTTGTCGGGGATTTCATTTAGTAGGTTGCTAGATATTGGGGAAAATGTGAAGCTTGTAGGCTAGGTGTTTGTGTTTTTGTTTATGAGAATATTGTTACTAATATTTGTTTGATAATTGTTCTAATTTTGTTTTCTTTTGGATTTTTGTTTTTTTTTAGACTTGCCTTTGTTGGACTCTTGTAGGTGTCTAACATGGAGAGACTTATTAATGTGCAAAGGCAATTGGAGGAGAGGAGAGACCTCATGATGCAAAGACAAAGATCGTGAATGCCTATCTGAAACGTGTATGAGGAAATGTTTGAATGTAATAACCAATGGCCGGAGGAGGAAAGAGTTTCTCAAATGGTAAATGTTGTTAAGGAATCTCAAGAGAGTGATTTGTGGAGGAGTCAAATAGAGCTCATGCAAGAAAAACTTAATTTGTTGAAAAGATCAAGAAAAGAGCATGAAGAAAAGCAAGAGATGGAGGTGAAGAAAGAAGATGAATCGGCAAAGGAAAGAGAAGTAATACTTCAAGTTAATGAGGTAAATGAAGATATCAAGGAGCCAGCACAAATTTTTGAAAGTATGGAGAAGGATGAGAGTGCGAGTATAGAGTTGAAACCCGAGGAAACATTAGGAGATGGCAAAGAAAATGAGGAAACCGAAGAAATCAATAGTGAAGAGATAATGGGTGTTCATCAAGAAGAGTTCGTGAAGGAAGGCACCAAGGAGATGGTGAAGAACATTGAAGTAGGAAGAATTGAGGAGCCTTCACTCGAAGAGATTCCAACAATACCGGCATTAGAACATTTCATAGAAGAGGAAAAGCCGACAATAAGCAAGGAGAATGAGGATAGGTTGAAGCGGGGAATGTCAATTTGGGAAGTATGCAAGGTTGAGGAGAGAATGGTGAGTGCATTGGATGAATGGATAAATGAATTTCTTGAAGTGGGGATTAGTTTGGAGAATGTCTTAAGGATCACTTCAAAGAAGAAGCACTCATTCATGCAATTTGAGTTCGACAAGATAATCAATCCTCCTTGGAGAGATGATAGGGGTGAAAGAAAAATTGCCTTGGACAAATTGCTCCCAAGTAAATGCAGATTAAGGGAGAAAGGTGTATTAAAAACCCACAAGGTTTTTGACAATGGGTGATGTGGTAAGGTCGTCTAGCTACCGACGTTAAGGAAGCGCTTGTTGGGAGGCAACCCAACCAATTTTATTACTTTTGTTTAATTGCTTTTAGTTGCTTTGATTTTGAATAAATGTTTAGTTTGTTTGGTTTTGTGTTTGTAGGAGGAACTACAAGATCGAGAGGAGTGACGATGCACCGTCCACCGTTTTTGCAAACTTAGTCTCACTTGACTAAGTTTGGGGGGATGTGCTGGTAGCCGGTACCTCGGTTTATTCTTCTCAATCTCCTATCCTTTATCTTGCATTTAGTTTAGTTGTTGGATATTGTCCCTTTATTGGATTTGATTCGATTTGGTTGTATCTATATTGATGTTCTACCTTGGATGAATGTTTTGGATTATGCTCATCTTGATGATATGTATGGATATTTTCATGGGTTTGAGTTTGTTGAATGGATTTGTTTGTTGAACATTGCTTTTGATGGTATGTTTGGTGGAGCCAGTGGAAAAATGAATTATTTGTATAGATTTTGGATAGTGGAATGATGGTGGAAAGAGGTTTTGGAAGTAAATATGGTTGAGGATTGTTTGATTGTGATTGTGGAGAGAATCATTAATGAGTTGGCATGATTGAATACTTCCTATTATGCATGGTTTGTGTAGGGTTTGAGTCTACGATGGACAACACGAGTTGCCATTATGAATTTCTTGCCAAGGATCGTTCTTAGGATACCAGGAATAAATTATAATTAAATAAACCATGCGAATCCTATGCATGCTCCTACAAAATTAATTGCATGGGATGGATCTAGAGAATACCTGATTTCACCGTTTGATCTACAGGACAGATCGGAGAATAACAACGATGAAATAGATCTGGATCTTGGATCTAGATCTGGGACGCCGGCGTGGACGGTTGTTCCTACAGATCTGATCTTCTGATCTGTTCCCTTGCTCCTTGGAAATCTGGTGAGGATTATCCACCAAGTTGGATCCGAGATCTGGAGAAATCGATCAGTTTCTCCCTACACGATCAGCCGCCGCCCTCTCTCTCAATTATACTGAAAACCCTAGTTTTTCCAACAACTTATGATCTGATAGAGAGAAGGGCTTTATATAGTGTTAGGGTTTTGAGAAACCCTAACCCTAATGGGCTCTGAGCAGTTAATGGGCCAGACCAGGGATCAGATGCAAATAATAAAGTGGGCCCTCTTTATTAATTAATCCTTCCTTGTTCAACCCAGAACATAATTAATTAATAAAACATTGTTTTAACCTTCACCACGGTAACAATGCTGACTCGCCCCTTTATTACCACGTTATTAGGAACGGGTTGCACCAAACTAACATGATCCACATATTTAAGGCTTTAGACATTCATTAATTAATTTGGCCTATGACAATTAGCCACAATTAATTAGTCTCTTATTTCCTGAGTTACACCACTCACTCCTTTTCACATATGCCTGAATTAAATAATTCAACCTGCAGGGTTTAGCATAATGAACCTTGTGAGCTCCTCAGGGAATGTCACCATCCTGAAACGGATATGCTTACCAAAACGTCCAGACTAAGCAGGCCACACACAAATTACCAACACCCAAAATACAAGTATTAGAGTACATGTAAGACTCGCCACCCCGGTAAATCAAAGTGTGGTCAATCTGTGTGTGCCCCTTATCCTTCAGTTAGGTTTAAGATCATAGGAAGTATGTTAGGGATCTGGCTCATTCGTATGTCAATGTGAATGGCACATCCCACTGTTGATCCCATCAATACATAACAATGTACCGACACATCAAGTAGCTAGGATAAGCCCACTTATGTACCGATGTGCCGCAGCTTAGACCGACAGCCTATCCAGGGACCGTCTCAGCTGTGATACTGTTTATATCTCGCTAGGTCAAACGATTCATATGATCCTCTGTGATCTACTACACACCATATGATCATCCCTATAGGCGAGATAATAGGATATTATAGTTCGTTGTATGTTTGTTCTATCAGACAGCGAGTATTGTTGCGGCAACATATATGAAGACCAGTGTACAAAACACTTAATCATATATGCTTTCAGTATATAATCCCAACAATCTCCCACTTATACTTAAAGCATAATACCATTGCTTTACCAAAGTATTAAGTGTGTCTATACTGTCAATCACTCCCACTGCATTCACGTCACCTCTTGTCACGATTTCTCGTATGATGTGATATCACACATCCTATGTGTTTCACCCCCTTGTGAGTCTTGGGTTCTCTTGAGTTTGTCATTGCACCAACATAACCACAATTCCATGTGATCTAATTAGGCAAACTCAGAACACACACCTCTAGAGGATGGCATCGGAGTTATACTGCTTCTTGCGAAGCTAATGAAGCTGACCAAAATTCAGCCTTTCATGCCGGAATCCCCAACACACTTCTGTGTTAGATTCCTATAACTCCTCCTCCAAGGCCAACACACAGTTAGAGGTCGATTTCCTTTCCTTATGATCCTCCTGGATATCCGATGCCATTCAACTCACATGGCACACTTGTAAACCGATATTCTTATCCTGAGTTAAATTGATATCTGTCTAACATGCTTATCGCATTGCAGATATCTGAGCTCGTTCATCTGTACTATAGAAAGACAACAATCTTTCTTGCTATGAACGACTCACCACAGAATCAATTTAAGCGACTTGAGAAACCTGAACATCCTTTTCTTGTGTCAACACAAGACTTTAATTAAAAAAAATGTTCCAGAATCTCATAAGTCCTACTTCTGAAACTGTTCGGATAACCATCCTTTATGCCTGACGATATCCCCACACCGTTTCCGAATGTGAAAATACTATCTGCATAATGTGCAAGGAAAACCACGCTTCCGCTGACACATAACTGGTACATGTAACTCTCATTCTCGATAGACAATATCGAAATGTCTGTTACATGACCTTGAAGCTCGTTTAAGTTCATACTTGAACTACCTTGGCTTCGAGACATGATGCTGCACATAACTTATCTGGTTGTTGCATACAAATGTCGTCACCTTTTATCAAGGTACCCGTTTATAAAATACGGATGACTTCATCTATCTTCCAGATATTTAGATACATATGCGATGTTATGGTTAAAAGAATTCGAATGGGTTTAATAGTTGCAACCAGTGAGAAGGTCTTGTTGTGAAACATACCTTTGCTCACTAACCTAGACATCGAATATACTAGGTTACCATTCGAGCATTTTACTTGTATATCAATCAGTTGCCTATAGCTGGTAAGCTATCTGGCAATCACTGATCCTGATACACAACCATAACCTTTACTGACTCATTTCTGAATCCATGACTTGACGTCATTAAACTGCATCTTTTGTCTTAACTGCTTCGTTGCGCTTTAAGGGATGAGTACGAAGTTGTTCGTTTAGCTAGGAACAGGTCCAAAGACTGTTTCCACGAACCATTACCATTAAGCCTGTTAAGGCAACCTCCCACTGCAACGTAGCTCCTTTTATGTTGTCAGTTAATGGTGCATTAATTTGTGGTTTACCACCTTACACAGGTGACCGCGCAATTGGTACCATACCTTCCAAGGTATGCTCAATATGCCACGGGGTATTTCCTGATGGATTTGAATTGTCTTCTCTAAAACGTTAGAAAACAATCTCACATTTGGATTCATGGTTTCATCCTATACAACTTGCTTGTAACTAGGATACATAAAACCACCATCCTTTTCGTTTACTTGGAATAGCCCACAAAACAGTACCAGCTTAAACCTTTCTTCTAGCCAATCAGTTTCCTATATCAGCTTAACAGCCGAATTACCCATCATTGCCCTTTTGACAGAGTCAAGGTCTGCTAGGGTATTTAGAACTGATTTAGAAGACACTAGCTTAAGCAAATACACAACTGTTTTTGGCGCTCTTCCCAAAAACGAAAATTCGGCAACAACTGGTATAATTTATAAACTTTAAAGAGTCTTATTTCGTTCTACCTACACCATCCCAACAGAGGAAAAATAAGTGTAGTTAACTGGGATGCAATCCCTTTGCTCTGCCAGATACTGTAAAAGCACATCACTTAAGATACACCATTATGAATGAACCATAATGATTTTACGGTCTTGTTTAACTTATTCTCTACCTTAGTCTTGAACGCTCTTGATTAAAGCAAGAGACTAGGACTTGTAGTGAACTAGATAAACATATCCAAATCTTAAATGATTACAGTATCAATGCCTGTTAAGGCAACTGCGGAAGTAGACTCAAACCACAAACCAGAGCAAACACGAAATAACCTATAGAGATACAATCGCCTATTAAAAGGCCTGGTCACCATCTTATACCTCCAAGTAGTTGTCATAAGTACCATTCTTAGGAATACCTGGATTGAATCCATAATTCCATGAATTACTTAAAACTACTTAGACTGATGTAACCTATCTCTATAGAGATTCTTTAAATTATACCTTAGAACACTGACAGTTTATGTAATCAAGTAATGAAGAGACAATCATCTATAATAGAAAACACTGTTATTCATTCATGATAGAAAAAATCTATCTGAATAACTGATAATCCACAATAATAGACGAAAACTCGTTTATCAAAACAAAACCAATATCTCTTCCAAAACTTGAACTAAAACAAAGTTTAAACATAAACTTAAAGTAAAATCTCCATCAACTGAAGTAGCAACTTCCAGCATCAATCTTGGAGATGGTAATCCCGTCATCTTCAAGCCTTAAGCTTGATTCCCTGCAAAGTGTAGCAAGCACGATTAGTGACCTCAGTTACCACTACCCACTAAGGAGTAGAAAACCGATACTAAACATGTTTCAACGACCAATGCAAAAGATGACGTACCTTGTCCCTTAGTTACCGAACTTGGACAATTTACTTTCCAGTGTCCCTTCTTGCCACACTTGAAACATTTGTCCTTCTTGTTATCTTTCTTTCCCTTGTTCTCTCCTTTACCATTCTTCTTCTTCATGTCATTACGACGCGATTTAGAAGAACTTTTAGCAAGAGATCTGGAATGAACCGATAATACAAGATTGCTCCCACTGCTTCCTTCATTCCTCTTTTCCATGACATCACTCTTCCGACTCGGAAGCAAATCAGAGTGACTCGCAGAAAAGACTGAAGAAGCTTCCGTTGATACAAGATCCTTGAGCAGACTGTGAACAGTATACCCACTCTTGTCTTTCTCAACAGAAATTCTGAAGTCATCAAATGACTTTGTTAACGTGTTGAGTATCAAGTCAATTTTGACACCATTATCAATTTGACCACCCATCAATGTGTACTCATCTATGAGCTGGATGAGCGATTCCACATGTTCACGTACCAAACAGTTCTGACCCATTTTCTGTCTTACAATACGCTTGATAAGACTGGATCTAGCATGTCCATCGAGTCCGCCATATGCTACGTCAAGACGTCGCATAATGTCACACGCAAACCACACATCGCTATGACGAGGACGCAGTGCATCTGACATACCAGCCAAGATATACTGTCTGGCCATGCCATTCGACCACATCCACATGTGATACTGTGTACGCTCCTCATCGGAAGATGTATCAGTGGGCGAACTCGGACAGGGAGTTTGCAGAACAAACAAATGTCCAAATGAATCCAAGAGTTTGACAATGTCACTTTTCCATCCAGGAAAATTCGGACCAGTCAAGGAATTATGTACGATTGAATTAATGAGCGATGCAATAATAGACATATCTGAAAACAAATAAGCGAATTAAAGTAAGCACATACTACGAACAATTGAAACAAATACGCATAGAACCTTTAGATAAAACAATGCAATTTGCTTCCTCCAATTGCCCAAGCTAATTCATCGCAAGCTACCAGAGTAGACCGTTTACGATGAACGCTCAACCAGACCAAAATAGGTCCTTTAATATCTTAACATGCCAGGTATCTTAAGCAAAAGAAATTAATATTGGAGATCTTAAGACCATGTTCACCTATCCGGAGCAGGGACATCATTCATGAGTTATACTCCAGGCAACATCTAAGCCAAAGTAACCACAAGCCTAACTCCGGATGTTCAGAGCTATTTAGTATAGTGCTAAACCCTACACCGCATGCCCCTTACATCCTTTGTTATCTCATTTAGTTTAATCTTAGAGACCAGTGAAAGTTGTCTCAATGCAAGCCGCTTCAGCAGACGTTTGCTTAGAGGCTCCCACTTCTCATCTTAAACTAAATGTTTTATTTAGAAACCTCATCGCAATAGAACCTGTAATTTATTTCTAACGCAAGCTGCTTCAGCAGACGTTTACGCTTCGAAATGCCTTACTTCTAATGAGAGGCCGTATTTGTGGAGGTCTAATGATTTTAGTTTGAAAAGAACCAAAATCCAGCTTAGTAATTTTAATTCTAAAGGTTTCATGCGCACAAATTATTTTATGTTCCCATAAATTATGTCACACCCAAAATTTCTTCATAAATTAATATGATCCCGAAATTTATAGACACAATTTAAAACATAAAATAAATCACATAAGACATGCTCAAAAATAAAATTGCAACATGCTTATAACTGTAAATAATTAAGGCAAATAAACATGCTTTCCTATTATTTACTAGTGCGCACATAATAAATCACATCATTACGAGAATAAATAAATAAACAAATAAAATTCTCGTGGCCCCTCAGATGCGATTACAACTGAAATAAATTAAATCTATCTATTACAAGATTTAATTTCAATACAGATCTTCAAACTGGGCCTCCGTTTGACTTGAAATCTGCTTTGAATTGCATCAACAGCAATTGGGCTTCAAATTAGGGTTTCTGGCCCAAACAACAGCCAAACCCTAATTTTCAGGACAGCGGGCCACCTCCGGGCTGAGAAGCCCGATTTCCGGCCCGGGCTGCAACACTAGGGTTTCAGAAACCCTAGCAGCCAGGAAAACCCTAGCCGCCAGCCCACCACCAGCCGCCGCCAGCCGCCATTCCGGCGCCGCCTGCGGCCGGATCTCCCCCAACCACCTCGCCAGCTTCTCCTGCCTCCAGCCCAGCCACCGTCTGACGCCGTCGCAGCCCGCCGGCGAGTCTAGAAAAATCGCAGAACAGCAGCAAGACGCAGCAGAGCTGCGCTGCTTCACCACCGCCGCGCGCAGTCGCGCGCGGCCCCCTTGCTGCTCCGCCTTCCCATCACCGTACACGGCGCTGCTTCTACGCGCAGCCACCAGCAACCCAGACGTCGGTCGCGCCTGTTACCTGCCATCTCTGGCACGACGCGAGGTGCGCAGGAAGCCATGTACGCGCGCGCGCAACGGACGAACCCGCGCGCCGCCGCCAGCCTGCAACAGCTCC
The DNA here is from genome assembly GCA_026898455.1 of Plectranthus barbatus. Taxonomy (NCBI): domain Eukaryota; kingdom Viridiplantae; phylum Streptophyta; class Magnoliopsida; order Lamiales; family Lamiaceae; genus Plectranthus; species Plectranthus barbatus. The sequence continues at coordinate 228,391 of JAPKLW010000430.1, forward strand.
CTACGGCGGAACCCTAACCGCCTACACCTGCCGTCGACTTGCTCGCGCTGCCCACGCCGAACAGAGAGATGGCCGGGAACGCAAACAGTAGCTGCGAGCTCTAGGGCGCGGCCCAGCCGCAGGCAGAAAGCCTGCCCACCGCCGCCACCCGTTGCCGCCGTCGAGGTCGCCGCTGCCGCCGGCTGGGCTGAATCTGAACTGATTTCAGATCTGATGAATGTCTCTTCGTTCTTCGTTTCTTCCGGATCTCAGATTTTACAGATTTGAAAAATAAAGAAAATACAAAAAATAGATCTAAAATCTATTACATAATTTTCTATCAAATCTAACCACGGATTTTCTCGTGGTGAAAAACAGATCCAAAAAACGAGAAGGCCACGAGAACAAAAAAAACATTCACGACAATTTAAATCCATCCATGAACATACATATTTATTTAATTTGAATTTATCCGAGATAGAGCCTAAGAACATGAACCTGGCTCTGAAACCAATTGTAGGGTTTGAGTCTACGATGGACAACACGAGTTGCCATTATGAATTTCTTGCCAAGGATCGTTCTTAGGATACCAGGAATAAATTTCAATTAAATAAACCATGCGAATCCTATGCATGCTCCTACAAAATTAATTGCATGGGATGGATCTAGAGAATACCTGATTTCACCGTTTGATCTACAGGACA
>JAPKLW010000430.1:229473-278247 GCA_026898455.1 Plectranthus barbatus
GCGAGATAATAGGATATTATAGTTCGTTGTATGTTTGTTCTATCAGACAGCGAGTATTGTTGCGGCAACATATATGAAGACCAGTGTACAAAACACTTAATCATATATGCTTTCAGTATATAATCCCAACAGTTTGTGGTTTGGATTATTGGTTTGGTTTGAATGGTGGAACTATTGGATATGATCTTATCATTGTTGATATTTGGTTTGTGGATAGTTTGGTGGACATGAGAGCTTTATTGGTTTGTTTTATGCTCAAGTGTTTGGTGGTGTTTGTGTTGATCTTGTAGGTACAAATAAGGTCTTGGAGAGCGGTTTGATCGTGTGTGCTGATGGGTAACACTTTCTATCGTTCCTTCTACCAATTAGATTCATTACATTATTTTATGGCATGTAGATTGTGGTTAGGATGTTGTGTGCTTGTGTGTGTGTGATGAACCCGAACTAGACTTGAGGTTTGAATCATGATTTACTTGGTGAAGTTGGATGTTTATCTCAACCAATGATAGGGCGGAATCTAGTTGTCGAAGCATGTCTTAAGTTTAACTTTTGAATTGCCGAGTTTTGTGTGTGTTTAATGCATAGGACTTGACAAAAAGCTGTGAGATTTGAGCCATGATATTGTCATATCTTTATTGTTTGTGAGTGGCAAGATTGAGATTACGAGATGTAGAACTTGCATCCGTTCTCTAGCTATTGGCATGAGTGTGTAACTAGAAAATGATCTTAGGCCATCGATTCTTAGTCCTACCTTTCACACCGGGAGTATAAGGTGGTTGTTATCATTATTTTGCCTTTCGTATCTTTGACCCCCGTGATTGAGCTTTATTGGTGAATCTTCTTTGATATAATTAAGATCAAGTTTGGGGGGAAAGAGTGTATGAGGGTGAATACGGTGATGAGAGTTGGGTTGGGAATTGATTGAATTTGTATTGATGGGAAATGTTGAGGCATGAAAGATATGAAATAAAGGATTGGTTTGAATCCTAGAAAATGTGGCACCAACAAAATTTTTGGTGTAAGTGTTTGAAAAAGAAAAAAAAAAGGGCACCGACAAATAAATGAATGATGGTGCATTTGAAAAATGATGAAAAAGAAAAGAAAAGAGAAAAGAAAAAAAAATGTGTTGTGAAATGAAAAGGCCTCGAGGTTTGTAGTGGTTCGAAAAGAACAAGTTTGGGGGTTTTGGGAAATTGAGAAGTTTAGTCACTTTGGCCCAAAACAACCCACCTTTTAGTTAGCCACATTACAACCTATGAAAAGACCTTTTTGATTCTAGAAACTAGCTCGTTGTAGTATAGTGGTGAGAATTTATGCAAGCCTATGGAAATCAAGATCGATATCTCGTGATTGAGTGAATCTCATCGCCCCTAAACACGTGAGGGAGTGCTATCGTTTCTTGTATCCATTTTTGATGAGTGGTTCATGTCCTTAGCATTAACCTTGTTACAAAGTTAGGTGATAATCTCGTTTTACTTGAACATGCTAAGACAACCTTGATGAACTATGAGGTATTGCACGAGGTAGATTAACAACTTTAATTTGTTTTGATTGAGGACAATCAAAGGTTCAAGTTTGGGGGATTATGATATGTGCGTAAAATGACCTATTTTTCGATGTGTGCGCGTGCATGTTTGTGGCCATTTTACCCTCATATCATATGCTTTCGTTGTTCTTTTGTCTTGTTTTCGTGTTTGAAATGTTGTAGGACGTGTTTTGGGCATAAATCAACACTTTTGGATGAGTTTTGGATGAAAATCGCCCGAGCTAGGAGTCAAAAGGAAGCAGGATCGACTGAGCGGAACAGAAAAGGCGCTGGGGGATTTCAGAGACTTCGCTCGGCCGAGCCAAACTAGGCTAGGTCGAGCCACGCCCTTCAGAGAGGTGGCTCGGTCGAGCCACCCTTGGCTTGGCCGAGCCAAAACATGATTTTGGGTTCTTTCAGTTCTGTGCTCGCCCGGGAGAGCCAACTTTGGCCCGGGCGATCCGAGGCTCTGCCAACTCATTACAAAAGGGGGAAAACAGTTATTTTGACAACGAATTCATAACTTTGAATAACCACCTCCTAAATTCTCTCTAAGATTCCCATTTCCATCACTTCCAAAACCTTACCCAAGGTATCAAGGAGCTAATTCATCAATCCTTGGAGAAGAATTGAAGATCCAAGGGGGTATATCAAGACCTAGCAAATCCAATTGGGGAAGATTTCACTTTCTACTTATCAATTGTAATGGATGTATTTGATTTCAACTTTGTATTGTTACAATTGAGAGGTATGTTGCTCTAATTCAATTTGGATGTTGATTTAAACAAGGATGCATGAAGACTAGGTTTGATAAATGCTTGTTTACTTTTCTTTGAGGGATTGATTTGCACTTGAGCTTGTTTCTTACCTATTAGGTGTAGGTAATAGCCAGCCTTTAGGTAGTTGACGTGAATGTTGCAGCCAACACGCGGACGGAATCATCGTGATAAGTGTATAATCTTACAATTCTAGTTCCAATCCATGTGCGGTGCTAGTTTGTAGGGCGATAATTGACGGTCGATTGGGAGTGAGCTAGTAATTAATAACGTAGTTGTTTGCAATTTCTAGTTCATCTACCGCTAGTTATCCGTAGCAAGTGGCTAGCGAAATTAGAGTTGATTGCTCAACCTCCTAGGGATTAAAATGTGTTTACATCAATGATTAATCTAATTGGATTGCATCTACGTTTATTTCAACATCCTATCTACCTCATTTGAGTATTTGTTTGTCTTGGTTTACCAATGTGTGGAGAGAATTGATTGAATGTTGATTGTTGGTTAAATTCATTATTTGTTATATGTTGTTAGTATAGGTTTAAATTGAATGTCTAGATTGATAGAAATCACTCAACGATTTTATCTTGCCTAGCTATTAGACTTTGCTATAGTATTCCGGTATTCTAGCGGGCGAAGGGAAGAAGGACCTGGATTTGACAAATTTTATTCTTGAGTAGCTAGGAGTTTAATTTTAATTGAACTTTTAGCCGCATCAAAGATAATTGAATAACAGAATAAGTAACACTTCGAGTCTGAATTTAAAGAACAACGTTTAAAACATTCAACCATTCAAAAGATGGGAAGGAATAACAGAGTGTATGGCAGCGTGTGTGTAACATGGACGATATATGCATATGAAGATGCATATCTCAGGATCTACGAGTTCAAAAACTCCTCACTTCGTCGGTTTACACGCCCGTACTCCCATCCTCGCTGCTTAACCTGCGTATTTTATAAACAATACGAGGGGCTGAGTACTAATGTACCCAATGGAAAACATGCCCAAAACATACATTATATATGAGAACATGTTATGCCACTCACACAGATAAACACAGGGTTTTGTTGAAATGGACCATGTTATCTAAAACATTTTCATTTGTGCGTTATTTAACATGTTATTATATCTGGTTAATGTTTTTGTAACTGGAAGCTGGCTCACTTCCGAGTTACGATGACTAGTTAGGAATGTTTACACACTCAACTCACTATCATCAAGGTGCACTAATCTCAGAACACACATCGAGACCCGATCGTATATGAATAATCATTACTTTCTCGCAGGGTTTACGGTCACCACCACTTCACCCATGCTTCTTATCCTTCCAGGGTTTAAGGTCACCAGCATTTCACCCGATCTTACAAGCTTAAGGTAGCTAACCTTCTTAAATTAATAAGAGTAGCGCAAGTACTAAATGTACATGATTCTTGTCTCATTAATACCTCTCTGTTGTTAGCATTCAAACAGAGGACAGATATAATAGCACAAAACATGCATAGCAGTCTCATTTTAAACAAAATATTTTAACACGTTTTTGAAAAGAAAACACACATTTGCTTTTATACTTAAATAGTTTCTCACCTGGTGTTAGGCCTTAGGTTTTAGATGTCTTCTGCTAATATGAGCTTAACTTCTTCGGCTTTCAACCTCCTACAAGATAATCAGGAATTTTCGAGTTAAGATAACATTTCTAGGACACGATGACCTCTGTATACGATTATCTCTATCATTCTTGTATAAATCCAAATCCTTGACCCAATCACATGAATACGCATGCTTTGACTCTTATCATGTTTTAATGACGTAATATAAACTCAAAGATCAACTATAACTCGAAAAGAAATTGAAATGGAACGAGAAAACATGATTACTACTCTATGGATGGCTGTGTCGACCGACAGGGTTTTGTGCCGGTCGACACAACCTAGGTCGACACAGGATTCCGAGTCGACACCTTCCCTGTCAAACTCCCTCTGTCGACCGCCTCTGTCGATCGACACAACCCCTGTCGATCGACAAGAGCGGGTCGACTCATTCCTCCGTCGAATCTTCATGTCAATCGATACATATCCTGTCAACCAACAGGAGTGTTCGATCGACTTCCTTCGTCGAACGGTTCCTGTGTCGAACGACACACATCCTGTCAACCGACAGGAGTGTTCAATCGATCTCCCTCGTCTAGGGACCTCTATGTCGATCGACACACAGTCTGTCCACCGACACGGGTCGTCTTCTCCGACCCCTCGCGCGGCTGCACCTGCAAACTCCGATCTAGGCCATTCCGGCCGGCAAAACTCACATGCAATCAACTATACATGATCCCTAAACACTCTAGAACACAAATAACTCATCCAAACTTGAATTAAACGCGAAAATGGAGGGATAAACTAAGCTCATCGGAAAATGAAAATGGACGGCGGCGGTGTGCAATTTCCGGCGACTAATCCCTATTTTAGGCTACCCGAACGATCCCTACAACGTGAGGAACAATTCTAAATCGTCAAAACTTGGTTCCAATGTCAATCAAACAAGATTCAAACTCAAAAAACCCAAAATCAAACTTGAATAATACCTCACCTTCTCTCTACAATATCTTCCTCCACACTTCACTTCACGACGCCCACTATAGCTCAAATCGAAGCTCAAAGGACAGGCTACATGCTGGTGGCGTCGGTTTTGTCAGAGGTGGCCGAAGCTGGCCGAAACATTACCGGGAAGGTGACGGGTTTCCAGGGTTTGGGGTGAGGAATTAATCTCTCTAAGCACTCTCTCTCTCTCTAGTTGAAATATGATGGTATGAAAATGATGCAAATTTCTCTCCATATATTTGTCTAGATACCACTTCCATCTCATATAATATATATATATATATATATATATATATATATATATATATATATATATATATATATATATCTAAATATATACTAATATAAATCTAAATATATCCCTCTTATTAATACATATATAATGTTAATATTTATATTTACATATACATGAATTTCCAAAATATAATATCCCATATCTCCATATAATTCATAACCTATGAATTAATCTACCTCATTACAACATAATAATTTAATCTTATCTCAATAATTTCTTGGAAATTCCTCACATTTCATACAAAATTCCAATCTAGGTAATATGATTAAATTCTCCAATCACAATTAAATAAATTCAAACGCTCTCAAATTGAGGAAATTATCTTTATTAAGATCAATTGAGCCTTACAAAAGCTTAATTAAGCTTGGGGTATTACAGATTTCTGACATCACTCCCTCGTTGTTTCCAAATAGGAGTATGTCATCAACGTAAAGTGCAAGAAAACCATGCACCCACTGACACAAAGTCGGTAAACACAACTTTCGTTTTCCAACTGTGCAAATCCATAGGATTTAATCACATCGTTGAAACATAAGTTCCACGACCTTGAAGCTTGCTTAAGTCCATACAAGGAATTCATAAGCTTCCAGACAAGATGTTCTTCGCCCTTGCGTATGTAACCCTCGGGTTGCTGCATATAGATGTCCCTATCTTCTTAAAGGTAACTGTTTAGAAAAGCGGTTTTGACATCCATCTGCCAGATCTCGAGGTCCATATGCACAGCTATGGCAAGGAGTATCCGGATGGATTTGAGCATGGCTACGGGTGAAAAGGTTTCGTCATAGTCAATGCCCTATTTCTGACTATAACCCTTTGCCACCAGCCTGGCTTTAAAGCCGTGATCTTTCCATTCGCCCTTTCTTTCACTTGTTTACCCATTTGCACCCTATGGCCCTAAAGCCATCCGGCAAATCAGTTTTTTGGTATACATTCATAGCAGTTATGGATTCTATTTCGGAATCCATGGCGACACGCCATTTTTCAACATCCTTGTCCTGCACTGCCTCTTCGTAAGTCAGTGGGTTAGAGTCCTCATGTCCATCTTCTGGGCTCAAGTCCGAAGACTCACCCACGAACATGTACCTTTACGGCTGGAAAATAACTCTCCCACTAAGATGAGGCATCGGTGCCATGTCAGTAGTAGGTGCAGTAACTTGTGGTTCTGCACCTTGCACTGAAGAACGTGTCTGTGGTGTTGTACCTTTCACAGGTACACCCACATCTACACGTTCCCCTTCCATTGGAATCGCATTTTGGTTTTCAATTTTCTGAAGAACGATATCACTCCTCAACTTGTGATTACTCACATACTCGTCCTCCAAGGATCTAGCGTTGGTGCTAACAATGACTCTCTGACTCTCAGGATAGTAAAAGTAACCACCTTTTGTTTGCCTGGGATACCCTATGAACAACATTACTTTTGACCTGCTTTCTAACTTATCAGATTCCTTCGATAGTACGTGTGCCGGACAGCCCCATACTCTAAACTTGCACAAACTCGGTTTGTGACCAAGGAAGAGCTCAGAAGGCGTCTTAGGAACTGATTTAGAAGGTACCACATTTAGCACGTAAGCTGTTGTTTCCAATGCGTAGCCCAAAACGAAATTGGTAAGTTTGCATAACTCATCATTGATCTTACCATCTCTAGAAGAGTCCTATTTCTTCTTTCAGCTACACCGTTTTGCTGGGGAGTACCCGGTGCAGTCCATTGGGATGTAATACTGTTTTCTGACAAATACTGCAGGAACTCGTTATCGAGGTGTTCGCCACCGCAGTCAGATCGCAGTGATATGATAGTTTTCCCGACCTTCTTTTCTACCTCATCCTTGAACTCTTTGAATTTCTCAAAGCATTCAGACTTGTAGCGAAGCAAGTAAACGTATCCGTACCTTGAGTAATCGTCAATGAAAGTGACGAAGTACTCGTACCCTCCACGAGCCTGCGTGGACATCGGTCTACATAAGTCAGAATGAATCAATTCCAACACTTCCTCTGCTCGAGACTGACTAGCCTTGAAAGGCCTAGTTGACATCTTGCCCTCGATGCAGGATTCGTAGACTTGATAAGGTACAGCCCGGACTAAGTCCAATGTACCGTCATCTGCAAGTCTCTGAATCTGCTTCAAGCTGATGTGACCCAGTCTCAAGTGCCAGAGATATGTAAGATCCTCATCAGAAGAAGTAAGTATTCTCTTTCTAGGATTATCAATTACGGATGAATTACATGCAATACTTGCGGAAGACTTACGATTACAGTTAATAACATAGAGAGAATTATTCAACATCCCACGACAGATAACACTGTTATTACCAATGATAGAAACACTACTATAACAAATAACTGAATATCCATCAACATAAAGTTTGGAAACTGAAATAAGGTTTTGCCGAAAATCTGGCACGTACAAAACATCTCTCAAAGTTAAAACAAAATCATCAAAGTACAAGGTGAAATCTCCAATGGCAGCTGCACTCACTTGTGCGGCGTTCCCCATTGAGATGGTAACCTCGTCATTCTTCAGCACCCTCCTCGGTGTGAACCCCTGCAAAATGTAACAAACATGATCAGTAGATCCAGTATCCACTACCCATGAATGAGTATAATCCGATGCTAAACATGTTTCCGTTACAAATGCAAATGACGTACCTTGTACCTTGCTTCCGCATGCGTTCTTACTTGAAGTGATACCAACCCTTTTCATCTCATTTGACCTCCTCTCACGTGTTCTGCGATCAATCATATTCTTGCACACAGTATGAACCACATCTTTAAATGTGCCCAAGCTGTGCTCAAGATCTGATAACTCAGAATCCCATGAAGGTACGAAAGACTGTTCTGCTATGAGATCAGTAAGCAACTCTTTGAAAGAGTACTCACTTCTCTTAGCTACATCCTTCTTAAAGTCATAGAATGAAAGTGGTAAAGAGTTCAGGATTATATCGATCTTAGTCCAATCAGAGATACATCCACCTCTACGTGTGAATCGTTTCATGGTGTTATCCATCATCATCACATGCAGTGTCACCGAACTGCCATCAACCATTCTCTTACAGACAATGTCTTTCACGAGATCACAGTTGATAGTTCGTTCCACTTCCCCATACGTGGCCACCAAGTCCATCCAGATCGCAACAGAGCTACAATAGCCCATGTACTTGAGCTTCAGTTCTCTAGACAGGTTATCCAAGATTAACTTGTTTGTAAAATCCTCAGACGCCACCCATCTATCATAGAACTCCTTCTCACGTCTAGAGACTTTATGGTAACGGGGGGCAAGTGGCATCATATTAAGAACAAACATGTGTTGCTTAGTCAGGAGAATAAACTCAATGCAGTATCTCCATTCATGGAAGTTTGGACCAGTTAGAGGATTGAGAGCAAGTAAATGATCGACAGTAGACATAGACATATCTGAAACAATAAAAATCTTAAATAAGAACATACATGTAGAACTTCGAAAACAAATGCGTTGAAAACCTTTTAATAAATCAAATACAAATTTTTTCCACTAATTGCCCAAGAGTTCCCATCGCAATCTACACTCGTAGACATTTACGATGTCACCCTCAACCAGAACTGCGGGTTTTAAGCCCCAATCCATTTAATTTCACTACCATGTCAGGAAGCTTTTGACACTAGAAATTAATAATTAGTGAAAATTTTAGACCAAGCCATCTCTCAAGAATAGGGATGCAATTCTTGCATTATATTCTAAGATGCTTCTAAGCCATTAACCACAAATTTAACTCCGGCCAAAAGAGACATTTTAGCATGGCACGTGACCATACCGCACAACCCTTAAAGGTTTTGTTATCTATAATTTAAATCAATCCTAGAATACTTGTGAAAGAGATCTACGCAAGCTACACTCGTAGACGTTTACGCAAAACCATCCCACTATTCACATGATTTAAATTGTTTGTCTAGAAATCCCAACAACCGTACTCATGCACCTCTAGGAACTAGCAAGCTACACTCGTAGACGTTTACTAGAACGAGAGATACACTTACAGCCTAGGACCGCTTTGTGGAGGTCTATTGATTTTAATTAAAAAATCTACTTAGTATTTTTCTTTTAAAAGGTTTCTTATATGCGCACATATAATTTCTTTGTTACTATATTTTCCAAATTTTTGCATGTAATTAAATAAGCCCAAAAATTCCCAAAATATAATCCAACAAAAGAAATTAATCACATAAGCATGCTAGGAAAGCTGTAAATAATAAAAGCGATAAATCATGTTTTTCCTATTATCTACACATGCTTAAATGTGCACATAATAAATCACATATCATACGAGGACAATTAAGGCAAAAAACAATTCCTCGTGGCCCCACAAAATAGGAAAAATAAATCCTATCTATTACAATTTGAATTTTGAATCTATTTGGATAAATCTAAATCTTCTCAAATATTCTAGGGCCTCCAAATATTCAACCACCAAATCTTTTGGGATTTAGGCCTTTGTGATCTGATGATTTGCCCTAACCCTAATGCAAACCCTAGGGTTTACACAGGATTGTACAAACCACCAAAACACGAGCCATCGCCGCAGGGACAGCAGCCGCCGATGACGACTCACGCCGCCGCTGCGTCCAGCACCGCAGGCCGTGCGCTGCCCGCCGCCGTGCGCCCGCGCCGCCGGCCCGCCTGCCGCCGCCGTCCTCCTACGGCTGCCTGCTGCCACCGTGCGCCGCCGCCCAGTCTGTAGGCCTCCATCTTCGTTCTTCATCCTCGACCCTTCCAATTACAGATTTGAAATTACAAAATTACAGAATAATCTATTCTATTACAATTTTTCAAATCTACACTAATCAAGGATTTTCTCGTGATTTTACAAAATTAATTCAGCCCTACACAGATAAACCACCGCGGACTGAATTACACGGGTTGCCACGAGGAACAAAAAGCATCCACAAAACAAAATATATTCATACATACATATTTGAATTTATTGTGCACAATAGAGCCATAAATCAGAAACCTCGCTCTGATACCAATTGTAGGGATTTCATGTGAACCAAATCACAAAATCCAACTGAACCGGATCGATTTATGGATATTGTACACAATCAAAATTCACAATAAAACCTAGCATGCTCCTATGAATTTAATTCTTAGAATTGTGGATTGAGAGATTACCGTAATTCCGTAGAGTCTGATCCGATCTTTTGCATTTTAATATCCAATTTCCAATTCAACCACGCGATTCGATTTAATAAGCGGAAACAGAAATTAGAACCCTAATTTATTGATAAAATCGAAAACAAAGAAAGGAAGAAAAAGAAAATCTTGTTCTCCAGATCAGATCTTCAGGGTTGTGTCCCAATGCTGTACAGATCTGCTACTGGTGAGGATTCCACAGATTTGTGTTGTAGGCCGGAGCAGAAAAACTCTTCTTCTCCCCTCTACAGGCGCCGCCCCTCTCTCTCTCCACTCTAGGGTTTTGACTGATTTGAATGATCACAAAAGTGGCTAGGGTTTTCAAGAGAGAGTGGTCTATTTATAGACCCAGAGTTTTATCCCTAATGGGCTACTGGGCCTTTTTTCAGCATATTTATTTGGGCCAGTCCTGGGACCGAATGCAAATAATAAAGCGGGCCTTTAATTAATTAATTAATTAATTCCCATGTCCACAACCCAGGACATAATTAATTAATTAATATTAATTTTTTTCACCACAGAATTAATACTGACCTACCCCTTTATTACCACGTTATGAGAACGGGCTGCATTAATTGAGAATCCCCATATTTAAGGTTACCGAAAATTCATTAATTAATCAGAGCTTCTGACAAACTCTAACTACAATTAATTAATATCTTATTATTCCTGAGTAGTACCACTCAATCCTTATCACTCGTGCCTGAACTTAATCAGCCTGTAGGACTTTGGCACGATGAATGTTATTGAGCTCCTCAGGGAATGTCCCCATCCTATTACTCGGATATGGTTACCTAAACCCAGTCTAAGGCAGTACTACACGAACTGCTGTTACCCAAAATACGGATATATGAGCACGTTACTCAGGCTCTCCACCATGGCAAGTCAAAGCAACAGTCAACCCGTGCAAACCCCTGAACCTTCGTTAGGGTTCAGACTCAATCAATATCGAGATCTTGTATTCGCTGATGTCAGACAGACGAATACGTCTCACTGCGGTCCATCAATATGCCACCCCTGCGTACCAGCATGTCAAGTAACCAAGACAGACAACTTATCCCGATAATGCCGCACCCATCCGGACAGACGTATCCTCATACGCTGTCTTGGCAATGATTAGGTTTATGTCTCACTAGGTCAAGTGATCATACTGTCTTCTGCGATCTACAACACGCCGTATGATCGTCCCTATCGGTGAGACAAGAGGATACCATTGTTACATACATGTATGTTTGTTTGAAAGATAGAAGAAATAAACCGTCGTAAACTCATTATAATAAATGCTTTCAGTATACAAAACCCATCACGGGGTTGCTTCCCGTTTTATTTATAATTTATATAAGTCATATTAAAATTCTGCAAAGACGAGTCAGACTTAGCCAGTCACTGGCTTGGGGAAATTTGTAAGACGAAGTTCGCAGATGATTCACAATTAAAATTTTCCTAAAATTCAAAGAGCTAAGGCTCACGATATGAAAAACCTTTTACTTCCTGAAAAATCCACAGGCTATGGTTCGGGATAGGGAAACATTTTTTCTTCTTTGATTGTTGCAGGATGAACGAATGACTATGGGCCGAATTAGTTGTTTCGGCTTTGTTGAACTCCACATTAATTCGAGCAAAGTCGAGGGGCTATTGTTGTGACCTAGAAATGTGAAAACCCATTCCAAAGTCCATCAAATAAGAAAGACCGGAAAAGAAGTCCAAGAACGCGAGATGAAGACTTGAGGAAAGTTTTTCGATCAAACTTTCCATGGCCGAACTACTTCCCGAGACGAAGAGAGTCATTCGGATCGAACAAAAAGTCAAGGCCAAAGGGGTTGTTAGAAGCGTAAAGTCAAAATCTCCAATCAAAGAAACGCAACCGTTCGAACAACTGCCTTAGCTGAAGAGTTGTAACCTTTTATTAGAAGTTGCATTATCATAATTGGCCTCTATAAATAGGGCCTCATTAATTGTAAAAAGACGCATTGAATTCAGCAATTAAAGCATTCAATCAATCAGCAACGTGCTTGCTTCACTCCTTCAGCATTCTTTAAAGAGTGTCCAGCATTCTTCTATTGTTTGCTAGCCTTTTACTAGCGTCTTCAGCAATCTTCAAGTATGCTGATTCCTTCAGCATTCTTCAATCTTTTATTTTAGTTCTATTACAACTCGAGTAACTGTATCTTATGTAGGACTTTTACAATTTGACTCGATACTAAGTTTCTAGAAACTATATTAACTAAGCTTTGATGCACCAAAACCAAAATACATATAATTGAGATCAAGGGGTTATAATATTTCTAACAATATTCCTAAAAATTTCCCCCTTTTGGTGCGATCAAAGCCTCAGTTTTAACTAACTGATCACAGGAAAGCTGATTACTGAGATTACAAAATATTCCTATCAATTCTATTCTCGACATGTCAACTTCCTTAGACTCAGTATTATTTATTAATGTTCCCCCTCAAAGTAACAAAGGTATTGTTAGATTAAAAATATTGCTTCAAGTAAATGCCTTTGAAATCATTGATCAGATAAGCATATAGCACAATCACACACAAATATAGAGCAACATGCAGGAACATATCACACACAACCAACAATCCACGCAGTTTGCTGATTACACTGAGTGTGTAATTTCAGCTATAGAAATTAATTCAGTGTTGGACTATGAGGTGTTGCCTTCAACCTCGATTAGTTTCCATTAAGAAATCTTGCAAAAATGTACAGGACAAAATCACCCAAATAAAAAACATGATGTTTATGCCGGAAGACTTATAAGGTTTAGAGGAATTATTTCTTCGTGGTCGAGGAGTCTAAGTCAACATTTTTAGCACTTGAGGAGCTGGTGGGTTTCTTCACTTTTCTGAGAGTTTCGAGCATTACTTTCATAAAGTTGTCCACTACTGCCTCTCGTTCTTCTCTTCTAATCCTCTCTCTTTCTTCGATCTTCCTTCGTTCCTCTTATTCTTCTTCTTTTTGTTGTTTCCTTAAGCCTTCTTCTAATTTTTTGCGTACTTAGAGGCGTCGGATTCTTTCTTCTTGTTCTTTCTACCGCTCTGCTTCTTCTCCCTATCTCTTCTCTTCCCCCTCTTTGATCGCAGCCAAAAGGCCGGTGGAGAAGGTCTCAAAGTTGTCCTGTAGAGTTTGGTGAATTTCCTCCTTTATCTCGACCACGTGGGTCCGTACTTCAGCTTGCACAATCGGCACAATTCGCTCTCCAATGCTTCTTCCTACCATGGCATGGATGAATTGCTTGATGTCCCTATTACAAGTACTTGAGCTGAGGGGCTCAATTGTCATGATTGAGGGTTCCTCAGACAGCACTATCTAATTCGAAATGGTAGGTATGTTCGCAGTGGTAGTCAGTGCCTGAGAAGAGTTAGCAGTCGGATCAACATCTTCTGCTGTAATGGGTTTATTCTCCTGAACATGTTCTTCTTCAGCAGTGACTGGAGAGGGAGACCTAAAGTTATCCACTCGAGATGGGATATTGGTCAGCGTAGTGAGTATCTGCTTCCTAAACTCCATCATCTTCATGTGATCCTCCGGTTTCTTCCATGCAACTTTTTCTTCTGCTAGTTTTGCTCATAACTCAGCAGCTGCAGTCATCTGCCTTCTTTTTGCTGGAGATTTAAAATTTTAAGTGAACGGGGGTGAATCAGCAATGGCGTACTCAGAGACAGGTAATGAGCGATCTCCTTTGATTGCTCTGTGAGCTTTGATCTTCTACAGCCTGGCAGCTACTTGCTTTTTTGTGTACTGCTGCTTAGATGTTTGATCCATCCAGTCGTCCGTCCATTCTTCTTCACTTCTCCAGTAGCTTAGACCCATTTGTGCCATCATGATTGTGCGGTCTTCATAATATAAATCGTGGGTGGCGTAGTCGAAAAATCTCCACCTCTGGAACTCTATCTTCAACCATTCAAGATCGGAAGACCCGTCCATTAATTCAGCGGGATATGTGGTCTCAAGCTCAGCAGCAACTTGGGCTTTAATAATGACACAAATGTCTTTTGCCCACGAGATGAGGTCGTCGTTCTTCTTATCCTTCACCGTGACAAGAGGGCACTATTTGGCAATCCTCTTTGCTTTAAACCTCCTATCAGATTGTCCTTCCATGGGCACTCTCAATGTTTCTATTCGAAAAATAGATTCGTCGTCTGTAAGCATCAAGACCCCCTGGGAAACTCTTGCATTTTTTGTAGTCTCCACATCATCATCACTCGGAATGTCACTGAATAATATACCTGACACTTCGGGAGAGGTAGGAATTGGAACTTGCCTTTGCCACAGTGATTCAATGGTTCTCTCGAGCACGGAGGGAGTATCTGCTTCTGAATTTTATCCTGGAACGGTAGATGGATCATCTCTGAAAGCACGTAGATACTGCTCGTTTCATGCTCTCACGCTTGTAGTGAGGTTGACCTGCAATCTCGCTCGAGTCTCAGCATCAAGTAAGGTGGTGGCTTCTTTCTCCACAATGTCCTTTGCAGTCACTTGTCCCTTAGTAGCTTCCCTTTTTGCTGTCGGTTTAGATTGATGACCAGCTGTTTGATCGACTACCTCTAGATTTGTTGTACCCTCATCTGTTATCATGTCAAGGCCAGCATTCTCCATTTTTTCTACCTTGTCTTCTTCATTTTCATCAGGGGTTTGGTTGTCCTCCTGCACCAAATCCCTTTCAGCAATAATGGTAACAACCTGGCTTTCTCCTTGCGCAGCCAGTTGCTTATACTCAGCCTTCTTAGTAATAGGACTGCTTTCACAGCGGTCTATTCCACACTTCCTTCTACAACATTGCTACCTCCTAACACAGCAGCTTGTAGAACATCAGAACTTACAACATTAACATCAGCAGCATCACTTTCCCCTTGCGCAGTGACGGGCTGAACAGTCAGAGTAGCAGAACTCCTTTCTTCTTGCGCAGGAGTCTGTTGCATCATCGTTTCTCCTTATCTCCTTGGCACCACATCTTGTAAATCCATGAATGCTCATTTCTTTTACATTTTGTCAAATTCAGAATCTGATAGAGCATCTGGATTTACAATCCTTTCTTCGGCATCACTGACCTTAGTTTTGCCCTTGGCGATCCACTTCTTCTCAACATCCTTCTTGTTGATGCGTCCAGGTTGTTCTCCATCCTTGACCTTGGCATTTCGCTCTTCATATGCAGCTTTAACATCAAACTTAGCATCCCTTTGATCCAGAAGCATCTGCAGCTTTGCCTTGTCAAATTTCTTCTATTCTCGTGCCTTCTTCAAAGCTTTCTCCTGTTGCCTCTTCTTCCATGCTTCCTTCTCCTCTGCAGAGAATTCTAGCTTTCTCTTCGTTTTTGTGGAGGCTGGTTCGATAGGGATCTCCTTTAAAGCGATCATTCCTTCCTTTCTTCGCAGCTTGCCCTTCATCATCTGTTGGCTTCTTTTTCCTCTGTTAAGGACTCTTTTGCGTGCCTTCTCTTTACTACAATTGGCATGGGGGTTCTAGATGGGTGATATCTTGCAGGCTTTCAAACTCTTTGAACAGGGCATCATGTTCTGCCTTCTTCATTTCCACTTCAATTTCCTCCTCAGTCAGTGGAATAGCAGTCTGTAGAATGGCTTCTACTTGGTAAGACTCTTCCTCATCAGAGACCTATTCTTTGGGATCGACATTGCTCTTGCCTCTGCAAACCTTCTCCATGGCAGCGCTTCCCCTCGGGTATGATGCCCTCAAGAAAGTGACTTATCTTGAGTCCAAATCCCACATACTGGGTGAACGTATGTTCCATCTTGATATTATTATTTTTGTAGACGTACGCCAGCCATTTGTTGTAGATGAACGTTGCCCAGTTCCTAGGGACTTTATCATCAATTGCCATCATCACAACAAAGTTTTTGGCACTTAGCTCTAAAAGAGAGCCAACCTCGCCTACCAACATCCTTATCACAATTTGTGTGAGGCTCTTCATGGGTTCTTCCAGCAATGTCAATGGTGCAGCTACCTTCCATGGTTCGTGAATGTATCTGTCTTCCACCTGCGACATTGCTTCTCCATTTCTCCGTCATCGTTTACATTGTAGGTGGCGACATCCTCTCCATCCACTCGCAAACCATACTTTGATGCCAACACTTCTGGGCTCACTACTATCTTTGTGTCCAAAACACTTGTAGTAAAGAAGTTTCCACTTTTATCTATAATGGTACGGGCAAAGAACTCTGCAACTATGTGAGGCTGGAACTTGAGAGGTTCTGCAAACAAGTATTTTAGAATTCCTTCTCGATCAAGTTTGTCGATAATCCTCTCATAAAAGTGTTTTCTAAATAGTGGCTCGTAGAGTATCCTATCTTTTCGCACTTGAGCCACCCTTCTTTGTTCAATGGTGAGATGGCTATGTACTCTGCCGTGAACAATAGCCACCATATGATTATAAGGGATTGACTCATCAATATGCTCTTTCTTAAACACTCTTGTGAACATCGGCTAAAATTGTTCAGGTTCTCCGGGAATGCATGGCCTTCCAGATGATTTGGCAGGGGGATTGGAATGGTTGGAGGGTTCCGCCATTGATAATATTCCTGAACTCAAAGAAATATAGAGTTGAGAAAAATTAAAATTAGACGTATATGGAGCAATAGGGTTTAGAAATCCCAAACCAACTTCCTTTATACGATTGTGAGCAATATGATTTGTGTGAGCGGTTGGATATCCTTTTTTATCTGGACAGATCGATTGTTGGGCAGTTTACGATGGTTCACCTTACGTCCCACGATGATGGAAGGTTGCGCGTGGTTGATGTGGCTTCTGCTTATTTATCATCGTCATGTGCAGTAGTCACCTTTTCAATAAATATAGACTCCATAGCTGCTCCGTCAATCAAATAATCCCGCCTTTCGAGATATTTGAAATCATTAGCTCTCTTATGTATGCTAGTACCGATGTAGCAAACATAAGGCATTATGCTGAGAGCTTGGACTCAGCGAACTATAAGTGTGTGCTGAGAGCTTGGACTTAGCATCCGATAAGTTCTTGCTGAGAGCTTGCACTTCAGCTATTTACAAATACACTTTGTTGAGATCTTGGACTCAACAGTGAATTTTTATTCCACTAAGATATCATTTGTAATAGAGATCTGTTGAGAGCTTGGACTCAGCAGTGAACTTTAATTCTGCTAATATCTTAGAATATCATAGACAATAGAAACCTACTGAGAGCTTGGACTCAGCAATTTGGCTAAAATTCTTTGTAATTTGCTGGAGAGTGTGAGCTTGGACACACTCTATTCCGCATCCTCTCCAGAAATCTAAGAACAGAATGAGAGCTCGAACTCATTCTTCCACTACCTCATCTTACTCCAGTAAACCAAGCTTAAGACAAAGCTCCTTAAATTTGCTTTCTGCTAGAGGTTTGGTGAATATGTCTGCCAGCTGATCTTCTGTCCTAATGTAATCCACGGAAATATCCTTGTTTTCAACGTGATCTTGGATGAAATGATGTCTGATATCAATGTGCTTCGTCCTTGAATAATGCACTAGATTCTTTGTGATGCACATTTCACTGTTGTTGTCGCAGTAGATTGGGACGCATTCGGTGCTGACTTCATAATATCGAAGTTATTTCTTGATCCACAGCACCTGTGTACAACAGCTTGTAGCAGCCACATATTCAGCTTCTGTTGTGGATGTTGCTATAGAATGTTGCTTTTTGCTGAACCAACTTATCAGCTTGTGTCCAAAGAATTGGCATGTCTCACTCGTACTCTTCCGATCTATTCTGCATCCTCCAAAGTCGGAGTCTGAATATCCAACGAGTGTAAGATCATCTGATCTTGGATACCAAATTCCCAAAGACTTTGTCCCTTTCAAATATCTGACAATCCTTTGCGCGTACTCCATGTACGATTTCTTTGAATTCGCTTGATATCTAGCACATACGCCTACAGCATACAAAATATCAGGCCTGCTGGCCATTAGGTATAGTAATGAACCAATAATACCTTTGTATGCTATTGGATCCAAGGATTCGCCTTCTTCGTCCATTGAGATTTGACATGCTGTGCTCCTGGGAATCCGTAAAGTCTTTGTCTTTTCTGAACAAAATTTGTTGATGAGATCCTTTGTGTATTTCTTCTGGTGAATGAAGATCCCATCGCTGGATTGTTGAACTTGTAGGCCTAAGAAATATGACATCTTCCCCATCATGCTCATCTGAAAGTTAATCTGCATAAGCTGAGCAAATTTTGCACACAGGGTTAGACTCTTAGATACAAATATAATATCATCTACATAGATTTGGACGAGTAACATGTATTTAGCATCCTTGATCAAGAAGAGTGGCCGATCGATCTTCCCCTTCCTGAATCCATTCTTCAGCAGAAACTGAGATATTGTCTCGTACTTAGCTCTTGGGGCTTGCTTCAGACCATACAAAGCTTTTCTCAACATTTACACCTTGTTTCCTTGCTCAAAGCCTGGAGGTTGTTCCACGTAGACTTCCTTCTTTAGTTCAATATTCAGGAACGCACTCTTGACATCTATCTAAAATACAGTGAAACCATGTTGAGCAGCATATGCAAGAAACAACTTGATTGCTTCCAATCGGGCTACTGGAGCAAAAGTTTCGTCGAAGTCAATTCCTTCACACTAAGCATATCCTTTGGCTACAAGCCTTGCTTTGTTGCGAACGACGATCCCATTCTCGTCATGCTTGTTCTTGAATACCCATTTGGTGCCTATCACTGATTGATGTGTTGGTCGATCCACGAGATCCCACACATGATTTCGTGAAAATTCTGATAGTTCTTCCTGGATCACGTTGATCCAATTGGCAGATTTAAGTGCATCGGCAACTTTGGTCGGCTCCTCCTGAGATATATAGCAGGCTAGCATTATGTTGTGCCTGGTTCAAATTGGATCAGCAAGATCTCCTAGTATTGCTTCTGAATGATGATCTCACAGCAGCCATTTTGGTCTTTGCAATTCTGAGACTGGAATGGATTGACTGCTGGATGTTCCAATTTGATTTTCTGAGACAGGTTCATCAACAAGTTGTAGTTTGCTTAGAGTTTTAGCTACACTTGTTGGGTTGTCGTCTGTTGAATGGTTGTTTGCTGATGACTCATCTATTTGACTTGCATTTGCTCGAATGATATTTCTTTCATTAGTAGCTTGTTACTGATTATCTTCAGCAGTGTTGTCTTCAGCAGTCCTCTCGTGATTCTGGGGGTCCTCAGCAACATCTTCGTTTTACTGATTGATTCATCCTTCTTGAGTTCCCCCTTGATTTGTGATCTCCTTGAGAGGATTTAGAGTGGCCTCAGTATTACCAGTTGCATCACCGGCCATCTCGGCTTATTGCTGATCAACCGAGGTCTCCAGAGTAGATAGAGATTCATTCATTAACCTAGTCGGAGCAATCAGTTCAGCTTCAGAAGTATTCGAGCCTGATTGATCATTGACATTATAGGTTTCATGAATCACAACTTTCTGATATCTCATTGTCCTGCGCACTAAAGTAGATTCATCAAAAATAACATTGCATGTTATTCCCACAAGTTTAGTGGTCTTGTTAAACACTCTATACCCTTTGTGAGATGGATGTCCATATCCTAGGAACACTCCTTCATCAGCTTTGGGAGAGAAAGTACTTAATTTTGACTTCCCATTATTATGGATATAACATGCTGAACCGCAAGCACGAAGATGAGCTAAGGAAGGCTTACGACCATGGTAGATTTCGTAGGGAGTCTTGTTGAATCTAAAATTTAAGCCACTTTGTTTCTACGTGTAGCATGCATTAATTATGGCTTCTCCCCAATATCTCTGTCCTAGATCTGTATCGGCAAGCATTGCTTGCAAAGCCTCCTTTAGAGTCATGTTCCTCCATTCTGCCAAGCCATTTTGCTGAGGTGTTCTTGTAGTGGACCTTTCATGTCCTATCCCAACGTCTGCGCAGAAGTCCATTATTGCTCCATTACAGAATTGTGTACCATTGTTGGACCTTATTCTCTTCACCGTGAGCTCTTTATCATTTTTTAATCAAAGTATCTGTTCCGGTAAAACTATCTTGACTTCATCTTTGCTCTTAAGCAGTCTCACCCACGTGCACCTGGAATAATCATCAATAACAACCAATGTATAATGTTTGTTACCTACATTGAGTGGGGTCACAGGGCCAAATAAATCCATGTGCAGCAGCTCAAGGATCCTGTTTGATGTGGCCTTTTCTAGGTTAGATTTGAAGGACATCTTTGCTTGTTTCCCTTGTTAACAAGCTCTGCAAACTCCTTCCTTCTTGAAGGTTTTTTTGGGCAGTCCTGTAACAATGTTATTTCAGGCTATATAATTGATGGTTTTGAAGTTTAAGTGCGTTAGCGTTTTGTGCCATAGCCAGTTGGTTTCTTCTTTGTTGAACGCGATGAAGCATGAAGCTTGCTGACCACTTTCCCAATCGACAACGTAGAGTCCCCCTTTCCTGATTCCTCTAAGCTTTATGTCTCCAATGGTTTTATAAGCAATCTCGATACCTATATCAAAGAAGGAAACAATATATCAATTTTCACTTAGCTGATTGATGCTCAGTAGATTGTGCTTGAGGTTGTTGACGAGGGCCACGTTGATGATTCGCATTCTATTTTTCTTGATGCACCCTCTTCCGATTACTCTTGAGTTGTCACCGAAGGAAACTGAAGGTCCTCTTATCTTCTGAAGATTGGTGAATATATTTTCGTCTCCCATCATGTGGCCTAAGCATCCGCTGTCTAGGATCCACTCTTTTAATTTCTTTGATGTTCTTCTTGCTGGACCCTATTCCTGCAAAATAATGAAATTACTTTTTAGGTACCCGATCAACTACGGGTCCTGCAGGATTAGTTCTCTAGATCATCCCCTTAGGAATCCAGACGTTCGTGATTTTGACAATTTTCTTGTGATCACATTTTACTACCTTTCCCTTCTTATTCGTGAATTTCATTAAATTAGTATGGAAATGTGTAGTAGTGTGTTGAGCCTTCATAGTCTTTTGAAAGTGAAATGATTTTGACTTTGGCCTCAAGTAGGTGTTCCTCCAACTTAGAGTGTATGTTGGCTTCCTTGCAATCTCAGCGGATTGCTTAGCCTTGCTAGGATGTATATGATCCTTCCTAGCAGATGGAACAGTCTGCTGGGTTTTATATATCGACTTTGCTGACTTCCTCTCAGCAGACACTTTGCTTAGTCTCTGTTGATTGGTCAGTTGGGGATTCATAGTCTGCCAGCATTTTTGCTAAGCAACCATTGCTGATTTAGCATAGTCCCTTTTGTCTTGCCTAGTAGTTTGCTGAACCTTCCCGGTTGTTGGGACAAAGATAATTTTCTTTGGTCGAGCAGATTCATCATTGTTGGATTCTCCTTTCTCAAAACCGATTCCAGCATGATTATTGATGCACCTTTGAACACTTAAAATCTCATCTAAATCTCTCGTGCTTTTACAAAATTTACATTGACAGGGATTTTGCACGGAGTTTTTGCTTTTCAAAATTTCATTCTCTTGTTTTAGACAGTCAAAATTTTTACTAAGAGAGGAGAATTCAGTTTTGAGTTTTGAAAGTTCCTCGTCTGCTGACCTAGATTTTTCAATGTCACTGGTCAAAATGAAAAGCTGACATTTCAGCGAGGAGTTTTCTTGTATCAAAGCGTCTTTTAATGCATGAAACTTTGAAAATTCTTTCAAAAGAAGTTCAACAGTTATATCTCCTGATTCTGATAAACATGAATCAGCAGTATCATGCAAGTTTTCTGATGTAGAGGCAGCAAACATAATAGAATTTGTTACTTGATTTCTCGTGATAGCTAGGGCTGATTCTGCTATCTGCTCTTCATCAGCTTCAGCACCTTCATTGATGTTGGCCATAAATACCGTGAGGACATCCTCTTCATCTTCTGATGAGTAGTGTTTGTCGTCGTGATCTGGGATCTCTGGTATTTCTGCCCTAGTCAGCAGGGCTTTGCCAATGGCCTTTGACACGCATTTCTTGAAGAGCTTTCTTAACCACTCCCTTTCATCTGGTTATATTCGAGGACACTCAAACTTTAGATGATCTGGCGAGTTGCACTCATAACATGTTCTCGGCGTCTTTCTTGTTGTCTGGCTGTCTGCTGGCTGATTTTGTTGAGGTTCTTCATTTTCGCCTTTAGCCTTTAGCAGCAGCTTTTGTAATCTTTTCATCTGTTCCTCTAGATCGTTGACTGAGCATTTCATTTCATTAGCTTGAGATCCACAAGTTGATATGATCTCCTTTGCTGGCAGGATTGAGCTAGACAATCTGAGTAAATGGCTTTTTGGTTTTGAACTTCTGTACGTCTCTCTTCACGAAGAATGTTGCATCCTTAGTATGATCTTCAATGGATACTATAGCTCGTACAGATTCGCTCTTGTTGATCTGCTTGATGTCCCATTCATGTGCCTGAAGCTGGGCGAACACATCTTGTGTGCTCATGGTTGATAGATCTTTCTCTTTCTAGCTTGTCACTTTGACAAACTAGTCTTTCTTTGGCATTTAAGAAAGAATCTTTGAGTTCATGTCAGGAAGTCCATACGTCCTTCCCAACTTCTTCAATTCTTCTACTATAGAATTGAATCTAGCTTTCATGTCTTTGATTGTTTCTCCAAGAAGCATCTGGAATGACTCGTATCTGTCTACGCACGGTTGTAGCTTGTTCCTCTTTATTTGATCAGTCTCTTTGCTCAGGGTACCAAGAAAATCCCATATTTTTTTGGCATTCTCGAACTCCAAAGCTTCAGCCATCAGAGGTCCTCATAGAGAATTTAAGATCAAATACATGGCTACATAGTGCAGTTGTGCATGAACTCGATCTTCCTGAGTCCACTCCATGTACGGCTTGTACGCCATTTCATCTGGTCCTTAAATATCTTCCCAAATTTGAGTTTTCACCTTTTGAGTCTTGATTGGTCCCTGCTCGATCACTTGCTTCATCTCGCGATGTATGTTCATCAACGTGATCAACGACCTCTTTTTCCAGGTGGAGTAGGTTTCCGTAGAGAATTTTCCCAACTTTGCCTTGTTTGCTATTATCTTATCCTGAGCTTAACACAAAAACACAAGAAATATGCAAGGAATAATGAATCTGGTCCTAAGCAACTCAGAAGCAGCTAGTCTGTAAAGACCAACTGCTCTGATACCACTTGTTGGTCCCTGATCAGAGTATCAATATTTGCAGCGGAAGTTTTAATAAAGTCTTGTACTTATCTTGCTAAGGTCACGACTTAGCATTTGTTTGTCAAATGTGTTTAAGCTCGAGTATTCGTTAGGTTTATTGCAAATTATACCTCAACACTTGGTGTGTTCGGTTTTAAAGTAAACAATATGTAACGAAATAAAAGCAGTAAATGAACACGAAATTTATAGTGGTTCGAACAATTGTTCAATGTCCACTCTTCAGCCCTCCTGATTGAAAATTCACTATTGATTGATTACAAGGCCACGCTTGATCTCTAACATTGAGCAGCTCCTCCGTCTGGTCAGCGCGCACCTTCAAGCACCTCGGTTTTCAATCTTCCCTTTGACACTCCTTAGAGTGAGGACAAACCTCCATTCTCCTTGAACGTCAACCTTGGGAGTTTTATAGTTCTTCCCAGAACCTTTCCTTGTTTGGAAGTTGTCCGTGATAATCACGCTTGCAGAGCAATGTGACTGCTAGATTCTTTCTAGGGTAGAAAAAATCTCAAATTTAACCATAGAAATAATACTTCCTAGGTCTTGAGCTTTGAATATGTAAGCTTGTGTGAAGCTTCGATCAAGTATAAGCTCGGATGTGAGTTCGCAAGGATTGAGAGTATTTAGATCATTTCTGATTTCTTTGTTGTAGATTTTTTATCGCGAACCTTTCAATCTCATTTTGATAACACCTATTTATTGGTGAAGATTCAAACGGATGTTTTGAATCTTATCCGTTAGACACAGAGTGTTTGCTTGCCAATATCCGTCCTACTTTTTCTGCGAAATACAGTGATTATTCAAGTCTCCTTTGTGTCTAATTGGCGTTCCTCCTAATCTTAGTCGTCTTTGTCAGAACGGATCTTTCAGTTTGAATCTGGAAACCTTCCTTATGTCTGTTGATTATCCTTCACTCTAATTCATCGAGTTTCCTTGTGATTTGAATCCCTTTGTTTCACAACTTCGTATTGTTTTTGCCGATATCTCAACAGTCCTGGTGAGATTTAGCAACGTGCTTACTTCACTCCTTCAGCATTCTTCTGTTGTTTGCTAGCCTTTTACTAGCGTCTTCAGCAATCTTCAAGTATGTTGATTCCTTCAGCATTCTTCAATCTTCTATTCTAGTTCTATTACAACTCGAGTAACTGTATCTTATGCAGGACTTTTACAGTTTGACTAGATACTAAGTTGCTAGAAACTAGATTGAATAAGCTTTGATGCACCAAAACCAAAATACATATAATTGAGATCAAGGGTTATAATATTTCTAACAATATTCCTAACAAGTTTTTTGCTCTTAAACTTAACCGAGAAATATTTCTCAAATTTTGGGGGAAGGTTTTTAGGGCAAACTGAGTAATCAAGTGTTCAGTTCCTACACAATTTGTTCTTTTGATGCGTCAAAAATTTGTATAAAAACCACCAAGTTAGGAGTGTCTCTAGATTAGCTTAGTTCGTATAAACTTGTAAAGTCTTGTTAGGATATATCGTGTTGTAAAAGAATCGACAAAGCCGATCAAGACAAACTGGATGGAAATACAAAGCCCTAGTTTGGACCATGTGGGGTAAAGAGAGACCAGCTACCAATTTGGAGCTGGTGACTCAGAGAAACTAACATAAGACACCAATAGCTTACAAAGTCAATTCCTACTCTCACGAAGAGACAAAAAAGAAGAAGTCAGAGGAAGCACCGAAGATCAGTATTTAAGAATGTACATTCACTAAAGACTGATGAAGCACTTGATATGTGCGTAAAATGACCTATATTTTGATGTGTGAGCGTGCATGTTTTTGGCCATTTTACTCCCATATCATATGCATTTTGCTTGTTTTTGTTTTGTTTTCGTGTTTTGTGTGTTTCGGATGATGTAGGTTAGGTTTTGAGCATAAAGCATCATTTTTGTTTAGTTTTGGAGGATTTTTGTCTGAGTCGGGAGTCAAAGGGAAGCAGGATTGACTAAGCGAAGCAGAGAAGAGGAGCCGACCGGATTTCAGAGAGCAAGCTTGGCCGAGCCGAGCCGAGCCCAGCTCGGCCGATCCTGGCCATCAGAGGGTTGGCTCAGGCGGTCTCTGCATTGCTCAACTGAGCCACCCATTTTAGAGTGTTGGCTCGGTGGAGCCAACCTTGGCTCGGCCGGTCTGTGCCGGGATTTGTGGCAGTTTTTCCTATTTTCGAGCTATCCCGGGCGATCCGAGGCCCTATTTGCTCGTCTATAAAAGGGGGAATTTCAAGATTTGAAGGGGACTTTTGAGGACTTTTGCCAAAATTTCATAAGATCAAGTTAGAAAATCTCCCAAATTCCATCTTCCGTCCTCATTCCATCCAAATCCAAGTGGATCAAGAGCAAGATCTACAAAAAATTGGTGAAGATTAGAGAATATCAAGGGTAGATCAAGTGCAAGGACAACAATTGGGGAAGAATTCAATTCATCTTTCAAATTTGTAGTGGGTTGTCTTTCATTTTCTCTTGTATTGAACAAACTGAAAGGTATGGAGAACTAAACTTCTTGTGAGTGTTGTTTGGATTGATAATGTATGAAATTGAGATTGAATGTTGAATGTTTACCTTCCTATGAGAGTTTGAATCACACTAGATCTCATCCCCAACCACCTAGGTGTAGGTAATAGCCAACATAGGTGGTATTTGACGTGAACACTGCAGCCAACACACTGGTGGAATCATCATGAATAGTGTGAATTCATGTGATTCTAAATCCAATCCATGTGCCGAAATAGGTCGTAGGGCTAAAATCTATGTTCTAGAAGGAGTGGACTAGAAATCGATAATGTGACTATTTCAGATTGCTAGGTTCATCTACAGTTAACTCGTTGTGACAGGGGTTAGCTACCTTAGAGTGGATTGCTCAATCTCATAGGAATTAAATTGAGTTTACATCATGGTTCGATCTAAATTGAACACATTGGATATTCACACAACACTCACTCTTATCTCATTGATTGAACTTGCTACTTTGTCTACCTATTTTGGAAAGTTTTGATTGGTTGATTAATCAATTTCTATTCAAACATGATTGTAATTGGGTCTTACTTTGTTTACGCTTTAGCCTAGTTTATGTTTTGCCTAGTTGATAGAACAACTCAACGACTTAAGTTTTGCCTAACTATAAAATTTCATACGAGTAAAGAGTAATCTATAGGGCGAAGTTAGAAGGATCCTTGGATTGATAATTTTAACTTGACAAGTGTTTTCACACGACATCAAGTTTTTGGCGCCGTTGTCGGGGATTGTTTTTAGTAGGTCTATGGATATTGTTGAAAGTATGGATATTGTATGTTAGGTGTTTGTAAATATGTTTTGTAGAAAGTTATTTGTTAATTATTATTTTGTGTTACTTTGAGGTTGTTGGATTTTTGTAGGTGTCAAATGGAGAATCATCAAGGAACTCACTCGGAGAGGCTTAACAATCTCCAAAGGGAATTGGATGAGATGAGAGCAAAGATGTTGGAGAGACAACAAACGAGGAGGCCAATCCGGTTGGTATTTGAAGAGATCTACCCATGGATGGAAGTGTTGGTCATCAAATATCAGAGTCGTCGTGCTTAAGCGTAGACACGAAATGCAGTGGAATGATTAAACGTTACTTACACTTATCTTTGTTTAAGCAGTGTTTGAGCTCAAGACATATTAGATGTTACTTTACAGATATACGCTATCAGTTTTGAGCAGTCAATAATAAAACAGTAGATGAGCACAGTATTTTATAGTGGTTCGATCCAAATAGATCTACGTCCACTCCTCAGCTGAAACGCTAAGATTTCCACTAGAAAAGTATACGAAAGTACAAGGAATCGCCAAACACTTATAGTAGGCGGCGAACTTTCGGACCGGCCACAACAAAGCTATCCTCCGATGATTCGTATTTTTCCAAACACAGCTACGGCCAAGTCAAGGGCGGAACCTTCGTGTAACTTGTCCTTCGCTGTCAGTGAGGTTTTTATAGTTTCCCTCGAAACTGTTCAGGAATGTGGCTAGAAGCCCGTTCTAGTCAATCCTTTTCAGGAATGACTGTTGGATCTTCCTAGGATGGAAGTTATCCCAATGATTGAAGATTCTCAACCGAAGTTAAGGAATCTCTTAAAGAGAAGTGTCAGATATTCAATGAAAGACACTTCCTGGTTGTTGAGAGCTTTGAATACTTCTTTTATCACAAGCTCTCAACTGACTACTTTTCGCTAGTTCGCTTTGTCAAAGGAATCTCACACTTGAATGTTTGCGAATGTCGGTTAGAAGCAGTAGTAGTAGTAGATTCTCACTTTTGGACCTGCCTTTTATAGATGGAGATTCAAATCTTGAATCTCCATGTCCGTTAGACACAACGGCTCCTTTTTTCGAGAGTGATTTGACTTGATCAGTCACTTTTGGTGTTGATCTGTACTTTCCGAACTACTTCGGGAAAGTCTCATCCTTTGTGTGTACTTTTGTCAGAACGGCAGTATGGCTTCAGCCTTTGACACTCTTGCTCTGCTAATGTTCCTTAGCGATCTGCTATCGTGTCTTTGGCTGCTGACTGCTTCCGCTGACTCTCGATCCTTTGACGTCTGTTCTGCTAACATCTTTCAAGGTTTGCTGAATGTTTGCAGATGCTAAATCCTTAGCATTCTGCTAGCATATGCCTTCTAGCAAACGCCGTCCTTCAATATCTGCTAGCAAATCTTCTAGCAGGCTAATCTATTACAACTAAATTTATGACCTATAAAGGATATGCTAGACTATCTAGAATTCAGCAAATGATCGACCAAATGCTAAGGTTTAATTCAACAAAACCTTTTTACAAACAAGTCCTAAGGGAGATTTTATGAATAATTTCCCAACAATTTCCCCCTTTTTGGTGCGATCAAAGCTTACTATCATTTGCTGAAGCTAAGAGGAAGAATGTCTGTGTTTACAAAAAAAAACTAATTATCCTAGCAATCTAACACAGAGTTTATCCTCCTTAGTTCAAGCAATAAGAAATGAGATTCCCCCTCAACAAGTGCTGGGAAATATTTCACGATTAAACACATAGGTAAATGCTGCAAAGGTAATATGCTAGAAATTCTAGCACCCAAGAAAAATTAGCAGACATTTACTTTTCAATCTCAATCCAATTGTTTTCAAATACGTTGAATACACAGATAGTGTATTTCAACTAAGGCACACAGTGAAAATCAGAGATTGACAATGAGAGGTTGTCTCAGTATGATCAATTTTCATTCATATGATATATCGATTACAAGTACAATGAAAATGATAGACGGAGACAAGCGAGAAAAAATATCACCAGAGGTAAGGATGTAATCAGGAGTCTGGAGCAGGTTTCTTTAGCTTCTCCAATTCATCGAATTTGCTTGATGCCATCTGCACAAACGAATCCAAGAACTCCTTAGCAGCAGCATGTTCAGCGGCTTCTAACTCCAGATCCTTAGCAATCCGCTCATTCTCCTCTTCGAGCATCTTGATTTTCAGCTCTGTTTCCTTCTGCTTTAGCTCCTCAAGAGCTTTCCTCTTTTCTTCTTTGGCAGCAGCTCTAGCTTCTTTTGCTTTCTTCCTCTCAGCAGCCTCAGCAATCCTCCTTGCTTCCCCCTCTTTGATTGCATCCAAAAAGTTGGAGGAAAAGGATGTGACTGTATGTTCTACCTGCTGCTTATGCTCTGCTACGTCTGCCTTGACTTCCTGCATAGAAGTCTTAACAGAGGAAACATCAGACTCAACGAAATTCACTATGGCCGTGACAGTATCAACATTCATCTTGACCACCGAAATCTCCCTACGTATGTCCGTGGCTTCTATCACCATTCTCTCAGATATGGTGGATACAGCACTTTGAATCGCCATTTAAACTACAGAGTTCAGATATGTTGGAAATTGGAGAGAGCTGACCGAAGTGGCAAGGAAAGATGAAGTAGTAGGCACGATGATAGCTTGACTCCTAGCAGTGGAAGTGAAGATTTCTTCCATGACTTCTTCTGTGGTCCCTGCAGTAGTAATTTGCGTGGTAGTGGCTAGCAGATATACCGCTTCCTCGATGTCTTTCAAATACTCTGCTTCAGCTGCAGCAATTGCAGCTTCCTCGAGCTTCCGAGCTTCTGCTAGAGAGTGTGCTAACATATAATCCTGCAAATTTGCTTCTCTGTTCCGGTATGCAACAACTTCAAGCCTTCGAGCTTTTCGATCTTCTGCCTCACGAAGCACAGCTAGCCGAGCTTGTAACATTGACTCTTCAAACTTCACAAGTTCAGCTTGGCGTTTCTTGTATTTAGCTGCTGCTCTTGCCTGACACTTGGATAATTGAATGTGTGTGTCAGACAACCCATCTGGAGCAAATGTATACTTGGGCAGAGAATGTGAAGAAAATGTCAGCCGATGAGCCTTAATTTCCTGGAGCCTGGCAATGAAAGCCTTATCACTGTATTGTTTAGAACAGGAGGATTGGTCCATCCAGTCGTTTGCCCATATCTCCTCACGCTTCCAAAAATTCAAGCCTTTCCATGCCATCATTATCTCTCTGTCATCCATGCAAAGTTCTCGAGAGATGTAATCATACTTCTTCCATCGTCTGAACTCGCGTCCCAAGATCTTTCCATCTGAGGTATCTTCCTCCAATACTCCAGCAAAGATTTCTTTGATATCCTCCTCAATCATCAAGGTCACGAATTTCTCAATATTCTATCCAAGCAATTCAAATTCAGAATTTACCTGACTTTTCATGAAGGATAATCGAAGTCGATCCCCGCATTCTGTGGAGATCTTCCTTAGAGAATTTGCATCATACACGTCTGTGGATTCTCCATCGGAATCAGTTCCAGAGAAATTCTCATGGATACCTATGCTAGTATCGAAAGGAACTTCTGCTTGAGGACCTTTAGCAGGATTTGCATCCTCATCCCTAGCTGATGATTCCTCGATAACGATCTGCGGAGAGCGGACATCTTCCTTAGCAAATGAGTGCTCAGCAAACGAGTGCTCCTCCGTGTGTCCAATCTGCTCAGCAGATTCATCTTCAGCACTGTCTTCTCCCTTAGCTTCGGATTCTCTTTTGACTCCAGAAGGACCTTCGTCCGGATTCACTGGAATTCGTATGAAACACTCTTGGATGAAATGTTCTTCATCGGAACAGTCCTCCAAATCCACAATCGATTCCACCCTATCGAATCTCCCGGATTGAATTGCTTCAACTAGCTCTTAGTTTTTCATTGCATCTTGCTCAGCAATGATTGCTCCTTCTTTGTCAATAGAGGGAATTGAAACAGTAATCCTTCTGTCTTCGATGCTTTTCCCTTTCTTGGCAGCCTTTTCTTCCAGAAATGCCTCTTGAAGTAGTTGAGCTGCTTTCTGCTGAGCTTTGTGATCTTCAGCAGCTTTCTTGATCCGTTCAAATTCTTTGTCTCTTCCTTCGAACGTCATCTCAGCAATAAACTTCTGATATTGCTTCTTCTCAAGCTCCCTTCTTTGAGTGTCTCGTTTTCTCTTTATGTCTCTCACTCCCTTAATCCGCTCTTCCGGGCATCTAGATGACAAAGAGATGTGATCTGGATTGGCTTCAGCAGCCTTCTTCTCTGCTGCTGCTTTCTCGAGTTCTTCCTGCTCCGAGACTAGAATCAACCTTCTTCTGGTTTTCTTCTTTGCTTTCTAGGCAGGAGAGGTGATGTTCGACCTCTTCTTCGTTGGAATGGCCATAGCCATGGTCCCAATAACAAGTGGAGGCTGTTCGGCTTCCTTCGCAGTCATGATCTCATTGATCTGATCTGCTGGTAAGTTACCCAGTTTCTCAATCTCTTCAAGATTTTTGAAGCAGTGTTCTGTCTCAGCATTTGTCTGAAGTAGAGCAATCTCTTCAGCAGACATTGGAATGGCCGGCTGTAGTATTTGAACTGCCGTAGTGGCTGCATTGGGCTCTTCGGGGGAAGTGGGCTTGTTCTTGTCCACATTAGATTTCCCTGTCAATTTTCAAGGATTCCTGGTATTGGCAGGTTTGGGTTCTTTCCTCATTGCTGGGATGTAGTCTGTAGGAAGCAGACTTACACCACGATCCACTCCTGTATTGGTGAACAGCATTTCCAAATATTTGCTTATCTTTAACCTAAAATTTACGTTCGAGGAGAATGTCTCATCTACTGCCATATGTTCATTCTTCCGAGCATGTTCAGCCCATCGCTCAAAGAAGAATTTTGCCCAATTTCCCTTAATATTGTCAGTCAATGCCATCATAACGGCGTATTTCTTGGCAGAGAGTTCTGAGTAGGAACCGGCGTCACATTGGAGCATCTTGATCACGATCTCCGCAAGGAGCTTATACTCATCAGACAGAGTATTAATCGGTGTAGCAACTTTAAAGGTAATCACCTGCCCTTTCTTATCTTTTAGCTCCCCCGGTTTCTTCCAAAGATTCCAGCGTTTATCCATCTCTACAAGATCATTAACCTTGTATTGAGATATCTTCGCCCCATAGTTCTGAAGCCCAAACATCCTCGAAAGTAAATCAGCACTTACTTCCACAAAATTTCCATATACGCAAGTCTTGAACGACTTCTGATCATCATTCATAACAGCCCTAGCGTAAAATTCTGAAACCATGTGTGGGTGAAATCGGTCAGGCTCAGCAGAAAGGTATTTTACCAGTAATTCTGAGTTGAGTAGATCCAAAATCCATTGTGGAATGTGTTTGACGGCGAGAGGCATATAGAGGATTCTATCTTTCATGATTTGTGTCAAACGCCTCTGCTCTGTCGTATGGCTGGATAACTCCCTCTTCCGAGCCAAAACCACCAATCTACTGTAAGGAACGGATTCATCAATGTCTTCCTTTTACATAATTCTGGTGAATTTCGATGCATGTCGAACATGCAGAGGCGAATCTGTAGGGGGCGGAAAAATGAAAGTGGGAGGTTGGAGTAGATTTTCTTAGTTTTCCGTATGAGATGATTCAGGATGAGTGGTACCGCTAGGTTCTGTATTTTGGGTATTCGGAGAGTTAGGGTTGGCTGCCATGGTTGGGGATTTTGAATGTGAGAGAGAGATTTTGGAGAGGGTTTGAAGAAGGTGTGCGAATTTCAGAAGAGTTAGGGATTTGAATTTTTGAGAGGGACAAATCGAACGGATGGGGTTGTATCCTTCTCAATTGAGATCAACGGATAGGCGTAATTATGGTATCGTGTGTAAGTCCACATTCCCACAATCTTGTCTTCGGGTGACGTGGCTTGTCTTGATTCGATGCCGCCGTCTGCACGCAATAAATGCTTCGTCCTTTGAAAGTCAAGATGTCCCACAACTGTTTGATTAGGCTTAGCAGCAAAACATCTCTAACGTAGGCAGTCTCCTAACCCTTCGACTGCTCCCGCGTGACTTATCGAGCATATATCCCATTTAATTTGAAAGGATTATAAATAATACGCCTTGGAGGTTCATTCGCTACACACTTTGGCGCTTCTTCTTTGTTTTCTTTACTCTGTTCCGAAAGAAAACCATTCCCTCTTCTAAACAAGATGAATCATGCATCCTCTGTTTTTGTTTGTCGAAACCAAATCCTCAGTGAGCCAGGCCTATATTCCGAGTATGAGGATAACTACCAGGTGGCGGAGACAGTAATGTCTGGGCTACGCCATAATGCCCTCGAGAGATTCGTCTCTATAACTCCCTATTCCTTTCAGAATGCTCAACTTCAGCATTTTATACTGGAATGTGATACTAACGGAGAAGTTATCCATGGCGTCTTCAGGGGTCAGCTGATCAGATGGACGCCAGAGACATTTGCTTCGAACTTTGGTCTTCCTCGAGGTCCAGTGGCTATGATGGACTATCGTTCATAGGAGACGGCTCCAGAATGGACCGCGTGGGAGAAATGGAGGTCTTCTCCTCACTTCAAGTTTTCTCCCACTGCTTCCGCCTACAATCTCCGGACACCATACCGTGTCATTTTCCATATTATCAGTGGCATGATCGTTTCAGACGATCCTGAGAGTATGACCTTCACTAGGAAGAAGTGGAAGGCGATGATGGCCTTCGATGATAGAGCCGAGGTGGACTGGGCAGCTTTTGTCTTTCAGGGGGTGCGGAGGTGTGTACAAGAATGTCCAAGTCGACCTCTCCCTTATGGAATGCAGTTGAGCTGGTTACTAGAGCAAGGGTTTCCCGACCTTACTATAGGTCCCTCTAACCTTCATGGATGGGATTTCTATCCTTTTCAGCCATTGCCTCCCTTATTTGAAATGTAACCAATATTGTATCTTTTGTTCATAAGGAATGTACATAACTTTTTGTATGACGATTTTGCCTTGCATTTTCATGCCTTAGCATAGCTTCCATGAATTTCAGCAAGTTAATCAAACGAATTAAAAAAATTATTGACCTTCTCCTAACGGCCAAATTTCCAGCAAGCTCATCACTTTGTCAGATTGTTTGCTGTAGATTCTCTATCTCTGCTGGAGTCTCAGCAAGTGAAATCCAACAGTTTTGAGTTATTCTGCCAGCGAGATGGATCGAACGGCCTCGAATGCGTATGTCCCATCACACGTCATTCCTTTCTCCAAGAAACACTTGAGTAGTTTCACGTGGCACTTTCTAACTTGATACAGCCGTCTGTACGCATTAAATGCGTTTAACTGGTCTAATCAGATTGTCTTTCATTGATATCATCTCCCCTCCTCGAATATGATGTGGCAAAAGAAAGGTTTGACTCAGCATATTCTATCCAGCAAACGCTCCGCTCTCCTTAATATACATTACCCTTCTGCGTATTGCATCGACATATCAAGGATCTGCTAGGATTTAGTAGATCACAAATAATGATGGTCTCCTCTAGCCAAACGCTGATCTGACTATCAACCGTCACTGCTGAACCGATTAGATTTTCCATGCAGTCACGACGTTCTTTCTTCTTGTGACGATACAAATTTCAAGATATGAATCATCATGATCTTTTAAAGATTTCCACGTAATCATAAATGTGAAGAGGTTTTCTCTTCTATAAAAGGGCTTCTTGTGATTCTATTTTGGTATCACAACTCCTCTCTCTTCCAGAGTTAAAAGAAATCCTTCAAGATCAATGGAATCACCAAGTAACGTTCTTGACATTTCCTGAAACCAAATCCTTGATGAGGCAGCCCTCTATGCCTACTATCATGACCGACCCGCCGTGGCCAACATGGTCATGTCGAAGATTGCTCAGACGGGGCTCAAGCAGTTGTGATGTCCGCTCCTCATCATTATAATGGAGATCTCCTTCGGGAGTTTCTTAAGGAATGTGTGGCGGAGAAGGGGGCGATCTATGGATCCTTCCGAGGAAAGTTAATACGATGGTCATGGGAGACTTTCTCTCGTGATTTTGGACTTCCACGAGGTCCAGTATCGGTGATGGCGTATAAGTCCATGGAACCGGCTCCAGAGTGGACTGCGTGGCAAAAATGGCGCCACTCTTTTTAGTTCAGGTTCTCTCCAACTCCTGCAGCAACGGGTCTTAGGTGCCAATACCGTGAGTTGTTTCACGTTGCTAGCCACATGTTGCTGGGTGAGGATCAGGACAGTTTCTGCCTTACGAAGGAGATCTGGCAGGTTATGTTCGCTTTGGACGAGGAACTGGTGCAGGCTGATTGGGCAGGCCTCGTTTTTGATGGCGTTCGTGATTGCATCCGTGCATATCCTGTTGTCCCTTTGCTTAATGGTATGCAGCTTAGCTGGTTGTTGGAGCAGTCCTTTCCAGAACTAGCAGAAGGGTCGTCTAGCCTCCGTAGTTCCGACTTTTATCCTTCCATCACTTCTGCTTAGGAGTGTTTTTATGATAGATTGGAACTCCCTCCCCTTGTTGTTTTTTTTGTTTTTAATATATGTTGTAGGGGGATGTAAGCTTTTGCCATATATCAATGAAATGCAGTCAGCTTTCCTTTTGAAACAGAAATAAATTGATAGTTCATAGCAACCCATATGCGTTTGAACTTCCAAATCGTCATATCCGCAAAATGAGACTTCATAGAATGCCTCCATAATGATACGTTAAAAATAAATGGAAATCTTTACATATCAGCTGCTGCCACGTATTTTATTTGCTGAACACTTAAGGAATTCTGCTCAGCAACCTCTTCTCTTCAAATAGGCTAGCAGCAACAATAATAAGTGCTATATTCTAGCACACAACTTCATTAGCAACCAAATCCAGCATTCAAAAAATATACTTAGCATCTTCAAGAAAAACACGAAATCCAGAAAGAATAAGAATAGCATCTCATTCATCCATAGCATTATCCAACTCCATAAGACCCAACTTAATGCATAACTCCTTGAATCTGGATTCAGCTAGGGGCTTTGTGAATATATCAGCTATCTGATCTTCAGTGCATATTTATCGAACATCAATATCCTTCTTCTCCTGGTGATCACGAATAAAATGATGATGGATATCAATGTGCTTGGTCCTAGAATGATGGACCGGATTCTTGGTAATGCACATAGCACTATTGTTGTCGCAATAAATCGGCACACATTCGGGAGAAATCCCATAGTCTTGCAACTATTGCCGTATCCATAAAATTTGCGAACAATAGCTAGCGGCAGCCACATACTCTGCTTTTGTAGTAGATGTAGCAACAGAGTGCTGCTTCTTGCTAAACCAGCTAATGAGCTTGTGTCCCAGAAATTGACAAGTACCGCTCGTACTTTTCCTGTCAATTTTGCATCCTTCAAAATCTGAGTCCGAATATCCACTTAGTGCAAGACTGTCTGCTCTAGGATACCAAATTCCCAGACCCTCTGTGCACTTCAAATATCGCACAATCCGTTTAGTAGTATCTAAGTGAGCCTTCTTTGGATTTGCTTGATATCTAGCACATAAGCCAACGGCAAAGGATATATCCGGTCTGCTAGCGGTGAGATACAGCAGTGAACCAATTATTCCTCTGTAGAGAGTTAGATTCACATCATCTCCTTCCTTTTCAAGTGCAACAATACATGTTGTGCTAATTGGAATTCTTAAGCTTTTTGTCTTCTCAGGACAGTATTTCGCTATGAGATCGCGAGTATACTTCTTTTGATGAATAAAAATTCCTTCTCCAGATTGCTGAACTTGTAATCCAAGGAAATAGGACATCTTTCCCATCATGCTCATTTGGAAATTGCTAGTCATGAGGTCGGAGAATCTATCACATAGATCTTGATTCTTTGATCCGAAAATTATGTCGTCTACATAAATTTGGACTAGCAAGATACTATCTCCATCTTTGATCCAAAAAAGGGTTTGATCAATCCTGCCTTTCTCAAATTCGTTGGTCAGCAGGAACTTAGACAAAGTTCCATACCAGGCTCTTGGTGCTTGCTAAAATCCATACAGAGCCTTCTTGAGTCTGTAGACTTGATTACCCTGTTCGAAACTCGGTGGCTGCTCAACATAAACTTCTTCTTTGAGCTCACCATTTAGAAATGCGCTCTTCACGTCCATTTACATCACATCGAATTCGTGGTAAGCAGCATACGCGAGAAATAGGCGAATTGCCTCCAGCCTTGCTACTGGAGCAAACGTCTCATCATAGTCTATTCCCTCGCATTGTCTATAGCCCTTCGCTACAAGTCGAGCCTTATTTCTGACTACTAGGCCGGATTCATCTTTCTTGTTCTTGAACACTCACTTAGTGCCTATAACACTTTGGTGCTCTGGCCTATCTACTAGTTCCCACACCTTGTTCCGCGTGAATTATGCAAGCTCCTCTTGCATAGCATTCACCCAATCTGGATCTAGCAGAGCCTCTTCGACTTTCTTGGGTTCTTCACTGGAAATGTAGCACGCCAGCATAGCATTGCCATTTCCTTGTCGGGTTAAGATAAGATCATTTACGTTTCCAAGAACACCGTTTGGGGGATGAGCACGAAGCCACGTAGGTCTGATACGTGCTGGAGTTTCAGCAACTGGTACCCCTTCTTGATTGTTATCAGCATGAGCATTTTCCTCTTCATTCTCCTGGTGCTCAGCAACTGGAACGTCAGCAGCTCCACCTTCAGCATCTGCTACAGGATCTTCAAAGACAGGAACTTCATTGGCAGGTACAGTATCAGCTGGGATTTCAGCAACAGGTTCTTCCGTGATTGGAATCTCAGCAACTCCTTTGCTAAGATCTTCAGTAGATTCCACGTCATCTTGGTCATCAAGAACTCCCGCAACATCTAAATTGTCATTTAGATATATTGTAGAGGTGGCCTTAGCATGATCATTAGCATCACTGGCCCGGTTAGCAGTCTGGTCACCTGCTGAGTGCGTCAATGTTGGATCAGCATCATTCATAGACCTAGTCGGATCAATATTCATATTTTCGAAAGAATTCAGTAAAGATTGATCATTGACATCATTGGTCTCATGATTGCTATCCTCTTTTCCTTTGGTTACCCTGCGCACTAAAGTAGACTCATCACAAATAACATTGCATGTTATTTCCACAAGTTGAGTTGTCTTATTTAACACTCGATAGCCTTTATGAGAGGGATGTCCATATCCTAGGAAAACACCCTCATCAGATTTTGGCGAAAAAGTGTTAAGTTTAGACTTCCCATTGTTATGGATATAACATGTTGAACCGAAAGCACGAAAGTGTTTGGTAGAAGGCTTACGACCATTGTACACTTCATAGGGCGTCTTGTTAAATCTGTCGTTAATCGCGCTCCTATTTTGAGTGTAACAAGCAGTCATAACCGCTTCTCCCCAATACTTTCCACTGAGTCCTGAGTCAGCAAGCATAGTCCGCACTGCTTCCTTCAAGGTCCTGTTTCATCGTTCTGCTAGCCCATTCTGCTGGGGGGTCCTAGCAGTGGACTTCTCATGATGAATGCCAGCTTCCGCGCAAAAGTCCATCAGAATCCCATTACAGAATTCAGTCCCATTATCTGATCTAATTCTTTTCACCGTAACTTCCTTGTTATTCTGCTCTTTAAGAATCAGCTCAGGTAGAAGGATCTTGACATCATCCTTGGTCTTTAGAAGACGAACCCATGTGTACCTGGAAAAATCGTCAACAACCACAAGTGTATATATTTTCTTGTTTACAATGGGTGGTTGAACTGGTCCAAACAGGTCCATGTGTAAGAGTTCAAGAATTCTCCCTGAAGTAGCCTTCTCTGGGTTGGATTTGAACGAGGCTTTGGTCTGTTTTCCTTGTTGGCATGCCTTACACACCCCTTCTTTTCTGAATGTCTCAGCTGGCAGACCTACAACAAGTTCATTCTTGGCCAGGTGGTTAATAGTTTTGAAATTTAGATGATTTAACCTTTTGTGCAAGAGCCATGTTGTTTCCTCTTTTTTCAAGGTTAGGAAGCAAGAGTGTTGCTGACCACTTTCCCAGTCAACAACATATAGGCCACCCTTTCGGATGCCTCAAAGTTTCACTTCCCTTGTAACATTGTCAGCAATAGAACACCCTTTATTGACAAATGAAACAGTATACTCATTCTCGCAAAGTTGGCTAATACTTAGCAGATTGTGTTTGAGGTTGGAGACGAGAGCTACGTTAACTATCCTCAATCCATTGCTCTCTATGCATCCCCTTCCCACAACTTTGCCTTCACTGCTATCTCCAAACTTGACTTTTGATCCATAGAGAAATCTCTGCAAGTCTGAGAACAGCTCCTCATTTCCCGTCATGTGCGCTGAGCATCCGCTATCAAGGATCCACTCGTTTGATATACTTGATGTAGTTTGAGCTTTTGGACCCTGTTCCTGCAACACAAATGATTAAGTTGATTTAGGTACCCGTTTAGCGTCGGGTCCTGCAGGATTAGCGATGATCATAGTTCCTTTCGGAACCCACATTCTAGTGACTTTCAAGACTTTCTTGACTTCACTGTTTACCATTTCTTCA
The DNA here is from genome assembly GCA_026898455.1 of Plectranthus barbatus. Classification (NCBI taxonomy): domain Eukaryota; kingdom Viridiplantae; phylum Streptophyta; class Magnoliopsida; order Lamiales; family Lamiaceae; genus Plectranthus; species Plectranthus barbatus. The sequence goes on from JAPKLW010000430.1 coordinate 268,830, forward strand.
ACCTTTGGCTTAACATGTTTGACATGTTTATATCTCGGTGCAGTAGTGTGTTTGGCCTTCCTTGCCCTTGGAAATACGAATGGATTGGGCTCGGGCCTTACATAGGTGTTCCTCCTATGTAACGTGTTCTCCTGATATATTGGCTTTTCAGCATTGTAATGATATTGCTTTCTGTGGTGAAAGGTAGGTTTAGCTGTCCTTGCGTTTGGAACATAACGCTCTGCATACCTTGGTCTTGCTGAATACGGTTTAGTATATGCTCTTGGATTTCGCTGAGGTCCAGCTGACACATACTTAGCATTCGTTCTATTGTTCCTCTGCTGAGGCTTAGCAGATTCATGCTTAGCATTCAACCTTGGGTTCCTCTGGTGAGGTCCATGAGTTATATGTTTAGCAGATTCTGACTTAGGCCTCTGCTGAGGTCTAGCAGACGAATACTTAGTAGTCTCTGCGGGAGACCTCTGCTGAGATCCTACAGGCGTATTCTGTGAACGTTCATTCTTTTGCTCAGCAATTGGCTTAGCATTACATGATTCAGCAATGACAATTCCTTTCTCTTTTTCAGCATTTATCATTACAGCAGAAACAAATAGAATTGGTTTCTCCTTAGAAGTAGTTGCTCTATCCGAATATCCAAGGCCTAAACCAGAGCGATCATTGTGATTTCTCTGTTGGCTTACAATGGCATTGAGTACTGCCCTGTTGGATGTATAATTGCAAATGCATATTTCTTGGGGCTTGTTTTTCAAAGTAAGGTTCTCCTTTTCAAGATTATGAAAATTTGTCAATAATTCGGAGAAGTTTGCTTTAAGCTTTGAAAAATCCTCACTTTCAGACCTTAGTCTTTCGACTTCCTCGGTCAAATCTGTAATTTTAAGTTTTAGCGAGGCGTTCTCCCCAATGATTTCATTTTTAATCTCATACATTTTCGAGAATTCTACGCTTAGTTTCGTGAGATAGTCTTTCTCAGAATCTAAGGTGAATTCCTCTGACTCTTCTATAGTTGCAAAACTAGGAATGCTTACTGAAAGTTCCTCGTTGTCATCGACTGCTAGAGCCATTTCAGCATTTTGTTCCGCGTCTGCATCAGCAAACTGGTCATCCACGAAATTTGCCATCAGAACTAGCATGGCCTCCTCATCGTCTTCCTCAGAAGAGAGATAGTATTCCTCATCATTTTCAGGAATATCCTGAGCTTCTGTTCTTGTCAAGAGCGCCCTTTTGACTGCTTTAACAGCACGTCTTTCAAACTTTTGCTTTAAACGCTCTCTCTCTTCTTTGCTTACTTTCGGACAATCATGCTTCAAGTGGTCAGGAGAGCCACACTCAAAGCAAGTCCTAATCTTTCGCTCAGCTGAGCGGGCATATGAGGATGACGGCTGAGTTTTCTTGGTTTCCTTCTCGGTCTTAGCCTCCATCAGCAACTTCTGAAGCTTTTTCATTTGCTCTTCCAGCTCGCTGATCTTTAGATCGATAGGCTGGGAACCTGAGGTTGTACGGACCTCCTTTGTTGGTGTTGCTGGAGCAGACCTTTCTTGGTAGGGCTTCTTCAACTTAAACTTGTTGAAATCTTTCTTAGCAAAGTATGTTATATCCTCAGAGCCAGCAGCGGATGTAGATGATGCTTGTCCTATAGCTGCTTCATTCTTTTTCGACTGTTGTATTATAAATTCATAAGTTTTGAGTTGAGCGAATACCTCGGATGTAGTCATTTTGCTGAGGTCTTTTTCACTCAGACTAGTCATTTTGACAAACCAGTCATCTCTAGGATACAGCTTGGAAATGATCTTGTGGTTCATTTCTCCATTCTCATACTTCTTTCCAATATTACTAAGCTCCCCAATAATAGTGTTGAAGCGCTCCTCCATAGCTTGTATGGATTCTCCTGCAAACATGGAGAAAGATTCGTATTTATCTACAGCTACATGTAGTTTGTTGCGTTTCATTTGGTCTGTTTCCTGGGAAGACTCGCACACATAATCCCACATTTCCTTAGCAGTGTCGAGCTCAAGCGTTTTATCTGCCATCAGCTTCGGTAGGGAATCAAGGATCAATTTCTTTGCCACGTGCTCTAATTGAGCTCTCTTCTTATCCTCACTTGTGTACTCCTCAAAAGGTTTAGGAATCATATCAGGTCTTGGGGGTCTTGGAGCCCTTGGTTCTCCTTCAGCAACATCTTCAGCAGGATCATGTCCTATAAAAGTGTTAGCTTTCATGATTCTAATAGGACCTCTTACCAGTACATCCGCCATCTCAGGATGTATACTCCGAAGCTGTATGAGAGCAAGCTTCTTCCATGATGTAAAGTTCTCCCTGTTGTACTTTCCAAGTGAATGGTTCAACATTCTGTTTGCTCCTTGAATAGTTTCCTGAGCTAGATAGATGAAACAAGGATAAAAGTGAAATGAAAAGATAGATCAGGTCTTAAAGCGACTCAGAAGCAGTCGGTTTTTCAACCTGGCTCTGATACCACTTGTTGGTCCTCAAATATCAGAGTCGTCGTGCTTAAGCGTAGACACGAAATGCAGCGGAATGATTAAACGTTACTTACACTTATATTTGTTTAAGCAGTGTTTGAGCTCAAGATATATTAGATGTTTCTTTTCAGATATACGCTATCAGTTTTGAGCAGTCAATAATAAAATAGTAGATGAGCACAGTATTTTATAGTGGTTCGATCCAAATAGATCTACGTCCACACCTTAGCCGAAACGCTAAGATTTCCACTAGAAAAGTATACGAAAGTACAAGGAATCGCCAAACACTTGTAGTAGGCGGCGAACTTTCGGACCGGCCACAACAAAGCTATCCTCCGATGATTCGTACTTTTCCAAACACAGCTATGGCCAAGTCAAGGGCGGAACCTTCGTGTAACTTGTCCTTCGCTGTCAGTGAGGTTTTTATAGTTTCCCTCGAAACTGTTCAGGAATGTAGCTAGAAGCCCGTCGGAGTCAATCCTTTTCAGGAATGACTGTTGGATCTTCCTAGGATGGAAGTTATCCCAATGATTGAAGATTCTCAACCGAAGTTAAGGAATCTCTTAAAGAGAAGTGTCAGATATTCAATGAAAGACACTTCCTGGTTGTTGAGAGCTTTGAATACTTCTTTTATCACGAGCTCTCAACTGACTACTTTTCTCTTGTTCGCTTTGTCAAAGGAATCTCACACTTGAATGTTTGCGAATGTCGGTTAGAAGCAGTAGTAGTAGTAGTAGATTCTCACTTTTGGACCTGCCTTTTATAGATGGAGATTCAAATCTTGAATCTCCATGTCCGTTAGACACAACGGCTCCTTTGTCCGAGAGTGATTTGACTTGATCAGTCGCTTTTGGTGTTGATCTGTACTTTCCAAACTTCTTCGGAAAAGTCTCGTCGTTTGTGTGTACTTTTGTCAGAACGGCAGTATGGCTTCAGCCTTTGACACTCTTGCTCTGCTAATGTTCCTTAGCGATCTGCTATCGTGTCTTTGGCTGCTGACTGCTTCCGCTGACTCTTGATCCTTTGACGTCTGTTCTGCTAGCATCTTTCAAGGTTTGCTGAATGTTAGCAGATGCTAAATCCTTAGCATTCTGCTAGCATATGCCTTCTAGCAAACGCCGTCCTTCAATATCTGCTAGCATATCTTCTAGCAGGCTAATCTATTACAACTCAATTTATGACCTATACAGGACTTTACAGGATATGCTAGACTATCTAGAATTCAGCAAATGATCGACCAAATGCTAAGGTTTGATTCAACAAAACCTTTTTACAAACAAGTCCTATGGGAGATTTTAGGAATAATTTCCCAACAGGAAGAGAGGAGACATGATCGGAAGATGAAGTCGAATTGGGGATATGAAGAAGCGGAGTGTAGAAATGAAAGATATGGAGATAAATGGGGGAATTGTGACCTCCGGAACAACATGAACTATTCCCCATCTAATGGATACTCTCCTTGCAGACTTTATGAGAACCATGCCTGGAATTCATCCATGACAAGAGTTCATTGTGATGAATGGGGTAGCCGTGATCATGAAAGAGTTAGAGAAGCGAGATCATCTCGGGAAGCTTTGGAGAGGAGATAGGATAAGCTCGAGGGAAGCCTTTTGGAATTAAAAATACAATTATCCGAAATCTTGAAGAAGGTGAGTGAGAAGCCTCATGTGGAAGAGCATCCAATTAACACGGACATAGGTCTCGAAGGAAATTTTGAGGAGATTGATGGAATTGTGGAAGGTAAATGTGAGGATGCGGTAATGGTGCTTAAGGAAGTAAGATTTCAAGATACGAAAATAGTGGAGGTTCAAGAAAAGGAACCAAAGAAGGAAAGAGAAGCCTTAATCCAAGAAGATGAAGAGGATGAAGGCACCAAGGAGGAGTTGCAAGTCATTGAAGATGAGAATAATGGTGAGATTAAGATACCTTCACATGAGGAAATGCAAAAAGCTCCGGCCTCGGTGCAGCTTTTTGAAGAGGAGTGTGAGGAAGAGCTTGTGGAGTCAATGGAGGTGCATGTTCTTATCTTTGACATAGATGATAAGCTCGGTGGGGAATGTGTGGTGGATTTTATGATGAAGAGAAGTCTAGATGATACCTTGGAGAAAACATTGAAGGCACAAGAACCACCTTCGCCATTAGAGTTTGTCAAGACATTCAAATATCCTTGGAAGGATGAGATCGGAGCAAGAAAGATCTCCCTTGACAAGTTGCTTCCAACTAAATGCCAATTAAGAGAGAAAGGTGTATTAAAAATCCACAAGATTTTTATAAAGGATGAGAATGGTGAGGTCGTCTAGCTACCGACGTTAAGGAAGCGCTTGTTGGGAGGCAACCCAACCGTTTTTCTTTCATTTTTTTAAATTCTTGCCTAGATAGTGTTAATAATGTTTCTTGTTTATTTAATTGATCACTTAAGTTGACAGTGCTAGGGGGAGCATTTGGAGTATGAGGAGTGATTGACTACCGTTGGAAATTATATAAGCTTAGTCTCTCTTGACTAAGTTTGGGGGGAAGTGTCGGTAGTAGGTACAAATAAGGCATTGGAGAAACGTTTCGATCGTGGCTACCGATGGGTAACGCATTCTATCGTTTCTCTTGTCAATTAGTTTCATTGCATGTAGATTGTTTCTAGGTTGTTGTGTGCTTGTGTGTGTGTGATGAACCCAAACGAGGATTGAGATTTAATCATGATTTACTTGGTGAAGTTTGATGTTTACCTCAACCAATGATAGGGCGGAATCTAGTTGTCAAGGCATGTTTTAGTTTAACTTTTGAATTGTCGAGTTTTGTGTTTGGTTAATGCATAGGACTTGACAAAAAGCTGTGAGTTTTGAGCCTTGATATTGTCATATCTTTGTCGTTTGTGAGAGGCAAGATTGAGAGTACGAAATCTAGAACTTGCATCCTTTCTCTTTCTATTGGCATGAGGGTGTGACTAGAAAATGATATTAGGTCATCGATTCTTAGTCCTACCTTTCACACCGGGAGCATAAGGTGGTTGTTATCATTAATTTGCCTTTCGTATCTTTGACCCCCGTGATTAAGCCTTATTGGTGAATCTTCTTTGATATGATTAGGATCAACTTTGGGGGAAATAGTGTATGAGAGTGAATACGGTGATGAGAGTTGGGTTGGGAATTGATTGGATTTGTGAAAGTTGAAAATGTTGAGGCATGAAAGACATGAATAAGGATTGGTTTGAATCCTAAAAAATGAGGCACCATCGAAATTTTTGGTGCAAGTTTTTGAAAAAGAAAGAGAGACACCCATGAAATGAATGAATGATGGTGCTAGGAAAAAAAAAAAAGAAGAAAATAGATGAAAAAGAAAGAGAAAAAAGAAAAAAAAGTGTTGTGAGATGAATAAGCCTCGGGTTTGGAGTGGTTCAAAGAGAACAAGTTTGGGGGTTTTAGGAAATTGAGAAGTTTAGTCACTTTAACCCAAAACCACCCACCTATTAGTTAGCCAAGTTACAACCCTTGCAAAGACCTTTTTTATTCTAGAAACTAACTCATTTTAGTATAGTGGTGAGAATGGATGCAAGCTTATGGAAATCAAGCTCGATATCTTGTGATTGAGTGTATCTCATCGTCCCTAAACACGTGAGGGAGTGCTTTCTTTTCTTGTTTCCATATTTGATGAGTGGTTCGTGTCCTTAGCATTAGCTTTGTCACAAAATTAGGTGATAATCTTGTTTTACTTGAACATGCTAAGATTATCTTGATGAGCTATGAGGTATTGCACGAGGTAGATTAACGGCTTTACTTTGTTTTGATTGAGGACAATCAAAGGTTCAAGTTTGGGGGATTATGATATGTGCGTAAAATGACATATATTTCGATGTGTGAGCGTGCATGTTTGTGGCCATTTTACACTCACATCATATGCATTTTGCTTGTTTTTGTTTTGTTTTCGTGTTTTGTGTGTTTCGGATGATGTAAGTTAGGTTTTGAGCATAAAGCAGCATTTGTGGCTTAGTTTTGGAGGATTTTTGCTCGAGTCGGGAGTCAAAAGGAAGCAGGATCGACCGAGCGGAGCAGAGAAGAGGAGCAGGCCGGATTTCAGAGAGCAGGCTCAGCCGATCCTAGCTCGGACGATCCTGGCCATCAGAGGGTTGGCTCGGCTGGTCTCTACATTGCTCAACCGAGCCACCCATTTTAGAGTGTTGGCTCGGTCGAACCAACCTTGGCTTGGCCGGTCCGTGCCGGGATTTGTGGCAGTTTTTCCTATTTTTGAGCTATCTCGGGCGATCCGATCGTGGCCCGGACAATCCAAGGCCCTGTTTGCTCGTCTATAAAAGGGGGAATTTCGAGATTTGAAGGGGACTTTTGAGGACTTTTGCCAAAATTTCATAAGATCAAGTTAGAAATTCTCCCAAATTTCATAAGACCTAGTTTATATTTTGCCTAGTTGATAGAACAACTCAACGACTTAAGTTTTGTCTAACTATAAAATTCCATATGAGTAAAGAGTAATCTATAGGGCGAAGTTAGAAGGATCCTTGGATTGATAATTTTAACTTGACAAGTGTTTTTACACGACATCAGCACTAACCAGTTCGGATTCTTCGGACTGGTAGACTCGTTCCGACACAAAAGTAGATTGTCAACATCCTGTGTTAGAAAAGGACGTAGTAGGTGCCGAACCTCAGGTAAAGCACCCTTCTCACGTCAGAAAAGGGATGCATCATATTGGACAATGCTCAAATATCTCTAAACGGCTACAATTTGAATTACTCATACTTCGTCTATAAATACACAAAGTATTCGGAGTAATGAAATATAGAAATGAAAAATAGCACTAAAACTCTGCTCAAGTAAATACTCGACCATTTCTATCATCAAGGCTATCTCTTAGCCTTTCGTGTGTTATCTATTGAACTTGAGACTCATAGCTTCTCAGCTAGAGTTATTTTATTAGTGTTCTTTCTCTCCTAGAAAGAACACAACAGTCATTGTAGATCTCCAGCATTGATTCTTACAGGTGTCTCGCCAATCAGTTTGCTAGTTTGGAGGAACTTTAAAGCTCTCAACTCCAAAGGAGGAGGCTGCATGGTGTGCCCACACTCCAAATCTACAAAGTCGAAGGGATTAGAGGCCTAGACGAGTGAGCTAGTGGACTGGTAGACACTGGCATCTACCAGCTAACGATAGATCACGAGACCCATTTGTAATTGAAGCTTAGTGAATTTTCAGACCAAGTTCTGAAGAGAGGACGTATGACTTTAGGCTCCGAACCTCTATGAATTCCTTATTTTTAACTGCTTTCTTACATTTCTGCAAGGTTTTCAAAACTCATTACACTCTAGTGTTGAAGTATATTTGAACTGAACAATAATCTCTCTGCTCGCTAACAAAGTGTTTTCAGAAATACAAACTCGTCAAGAACCACCAGTTTGTGAGTGCAAGTTTAGATCTTAAACTTTCTGCTGGACACTATATATAATCTGCTCTTGGGGCTAAAAATTATAATAGCAATATACATTAGAGATTATATATATAGGGATGCGATCCAGTGAGAACCACTCTTACCATAAGAAATAAGAACCAATCCTTGTCATTGATTTTGATGAATGAACGCTCAGGATTTTACTAAAATTTTCGGTCATTTTATCTCAAAAAACCTACATTATATGGTATTTCTGTCATTTTCTACTTATTTAAGATTCTGTTTGCATATTCTATCTCAACATGCATTATATGCATAAGAAACATGCATTATATACCAAACATTCATTATATACCTAACAAATATCTTCCTACATTATAATATAGTATTACTCTTATTTTAGAACAATATTACTATCATTATACGGTATTACTTCCTCCATTATATATGGTATTACTTTTGTTTTAGAGAAAAATTGTATTACTTTCATTAATTATAATACATATGTTATTACTATATAATAAATAACAAGTGCAAATATAATAATGAATGATGATTTCGCTAAAATACTCATGTTACATTTTATCTATCATATTATGCATTATATACTATAACTTTATGCATTATATAGTGCAATTGCATTCATTATATAAGAATTTGTGTACTGTTACGAGAATTATGCATATTATATATGGTATTACTTTTATTTTAAAGAAAAATTATATTACTTTCATTATAATTCATATGATATTGTTGTATAATACATAACACGTGCAAATATAATGATGAATGATGATTTTGCTGAAATAAACATGTTGCATTTTATCTATCATATTCTGCATTGTATACTATAATTTCATACATTATATTGTGCAATTATATTCATTATATAACTTCATGCATTATATTGACCTCGATATGCATTATATACCTAGCAAACATTCATTATATATCTAACAAAAATGCATTATATAATATAGTAATATACATTTATATAATATAACAAAAAAATCATAATTAAAAACAAGTAATATATGATCAACTTTTATAACAACTATGATATTATCTTCAGTATGCAAAGATAATGAATTTTAATTTTTTTTATCTTGCAGGAAAAAAGTTATTGCATTTTATCTATAATATTCTGCATTATATAATATAACTTCATGCAATATATTGTGCAACTTCATTCATTATATAAGAATTCGTGTACTGTTACGAGAATTATACATATAATCACTAATTTTCATTTTTTACGATGATTTTTAAATCGAAACATATGCAATAGGGATTTCGTTTGAAAGATAATTAAATTACCTTTAATTTGATACATTAAAAAATAATCTAAATCAAAGGAGATATGATCATTTAAAGATTTAGGATGATTTTAGAGGAGAGAAAAAAATATTACAAAATTACCCTTTAATGCATGTTTTAATACACTATACTGCAGACGGGATTTATTTAATCTTGAGCGTTGGATCACCAATTGATGGCCGAGATTAATTCTTATTTTCACATGGTATGGGGAGTTCTCATATGATCACTCC
>JAPKLW010000430.1:278347-290502 GCA_026898455.1 Plectranthus barbatus
AAAAATAGATTATAAATACAGAGTGTTTTCTATATATATATATATATATATATATATATATAGGGTAGTGGTTAGGTGATAATAGGATTTCTCATGCTAAATGAGAAAAAATCTGAGTCATTAAATATTTTAATCTATGGCTCAGATCAAACAAATCCCGTCCAATTTTCGATGTCCAAATAAAATATTTAATTCCTAATTAAATCTTACAATCTCCTACCTGACAATATATAGAAAAAAAAGCTACATGCATGCATATCATATAGCCTTAATTTGTAAATGCGATGATGTCTATTTTGTGGTCCAAATTCATTTTACTTTTTATTAAACATGTACAAGAACAATTAATTCTTTAAGCAAATTAATGTTGATAATTTTATTATGAAAAAAATTAAAACTCAATTAGAATGCGAAACAGAGTAAACCAGTTTTATGAAACATGTACAAAAACAATTAATTCTTTAAACAAATTAATATTGACAATTTTATTATGGAAAAAAAAAACTCAATCAGAATGCGAAATAGAATAAAACACAATGCTTGCTATTTTTTTAAATAACAATACATTTATTTAAATTCACACATTCAGATATCTTCGAGGAAGTTAGAACTTCACTTCTCGAAGGGGTACAATGCATGCACGTTAACGCTCTAGAATTGCAAAGACAAACACGCAAACACATCGAATTACAGAAAGAGGCCTAAGGCCTGAAGCTTGAGGCCGATTGTCTGATCGATTCGGTGTTCCATTTCAGGTGTCAAATAATTCTTCCAATCTCCAACTTCACCTTTCCTGAAATAGCAAGTGTTGGGCACATTCAGCAATATGGATCCCTTCTTATTCACCTCCAAACTCTTCATCCTCTCCAAGCTGCACCTCCACAAAACCTCCTCCACTTCTCCCTCATCTTCAAACTCCCGCCCCAAAAACCCAGCAATCCTCCACACCTCTCTCTTAGGATCCGCCTTCATCTCCTCGTACTTCACAAACAAGATCTTCTCCGGCCTCTTCAGGCTCTCAACCCAGTACTCAGCCACGTGATCCACGAACGGCCCGTACTGATGCACGCCGGAGCAGAAGCAATCGACGGCCTTCTCGAGCGGGAAAGGCTCTTGATTCGGCCTCAACAACGTGTTGAAGAAGTGCCACATCGAGATGAGGGTGTCCTTAGGGTTCCTCGCCATGTACACGATCTTGCAGCCCGAGTCCTTGACCGAGTCGGGCAGCACGGCGTAGGGCAGGTGAGTGTGGAGGAGGCGCGGAGCCGAGGCGTCGTAGATGTCGACTTGCAGAGGCTTGGTTGAATAAAGCGTGCTTTCGATGGTGGGGACGTGGAAATGAGGGTTCTCCGTGGTTAGCATGTCGTGTTGTTTGGAGTTTTTCATGATGCAGAGGGAGAGCGACTTGAGCCAGGTGGTGCCGGTTTTCATTGTCGACGCGAGAAGAACGTCGTCGTTTCGGGCATGGAAGCTTGACTTGAAGGTGATGGATGGCTTCAGAAGGCCCGGCCCGAACCAAAAGCCTTCCCACTGAGTGATGTCCATTGCCTCCCAGAAACGCGCTTTTGGCAGCTCCTTTTCCCATCTCTCCTCCACATCGCTCCTAGGGCTTGATGTTAGGGTTTGGGGTGAGTTTGGCATGTTCAATTTTTCTTTGGTGCTTCAAATTAATGGTTAATGCTCTTCCTCGTTTATAGAAAGATTTTTCAGACTTCAATAATCAAGAGTGACGACTACTTTTTATTTTAATTTTTTACAAATTGACTCGAAAATGATATCAAATCATATATAAATTGCCGAAATTTTTGTTTTGCTTGTGTATTGTGTCCTTTGTAATATTTTTGTAACTTCAAAAGTCTCAATAATGTTTATATCTTATGGTTATGCATCATTGGTCCCCCTCCAAACGCTAATGTGATGTATAAATACCATATATATAGTTACACAAACACAAAATTAACAATAACAAAGTCACATCCATGCTAATGCATATTAAAAAGATCATGTCACATCCTTGCAACAATTATTTTGAGAAAAGAAAAAAAGCTGCACCACTAACTACATTAAAATTATTTGAGATGTGATTTAAGTAGTCTAGTGATAAATTACAAATTTAAATCCTATTATAACATTTTTTTTAGACGGTCGATGTACCATTGCAATGGCCATAAATTTTATATTTGTGATCAAAAGTAAGAAAATTGAATATGTATATAGATCGAGTTCGTCATACATGATGAAATAATTATGGTAGATATATTAGGCACACACTCAAGTAGCATAAATAGGCTATCGTCATCAACACAAATCAATTACTTAAATTAAGATTATTCAATGAATATGATTTTTGTGTCTCTATTATAGGGACAAAACTATGGGCACAGTGTATTTTATTTAGTGACAAAAATATATCACTACGTACAACTCAACTTACAATAATAATTGATCTTGATCGAGACTGCAATTTATAGTTGAATAGCGACTATCTAGCTAATTATCATCAACTTGTTTTATAAGTATATTAACTGCACGTCATACACCAAAAAAAAAAAAAAAGTTTAGATTCTAGGGATTAAAATTCAACTTCATAATTAATGTTGAGAATTAAAATGTAAATCTTGTGTATGTTGGAAAGCAGATTGCAAAAATGAGCTAATATTTTGAAAGTGTAGGAATTAAATTGAAGATATGGACAAGAAAGAAATGAAATTGCTAATTATATAATTTTTACAAAAATGAACAAACCTTAAAAAGTAGAAATTAAAATTTAAAATGCAATAAAAAAATGAAGGAACTATAAATTTCATATTGGATCCCCACTCTCAGGCCCGCCACTACGCAGCCCAGCGAACCAAATAAAACCCTACAATGTTATCCCCTTCTCTTTCAGGATGAAAACTGCGTCGTATTGATAATATAAGAAACCATTGAGATTTATTTGAATCACAGCCCGTGGGCCGTAACTCCAAATTAACTAATCAAACATTTTACAAATATAATTGGCCTTAAATGTGATTTTTTTTCTTTTTTATCTAAGAGCAGATGGGATAAGATCCAAACAAGCACCTAGTTTTTTCAATCAAAGTCAAAAGTAAATATTAAAAAAAAAACTCAAACTCAAGCTTGACTTGAAAATGAAATACTTTAAATAGTTTATATGTCGCAAATTTTCTAATTCATTTCCGATTATTGTATTTTCCAATAATAATACAACACGAGTAGAACTTTTTTATTAGTATTCTCGATTTAACAATCGAATATTGTTGGTATGTTAAATATGTCCCACATGGAAGATCAAATTTTTTATAAGGGTGACGTCAAAAAATAAAATTGTACATTATTATTTGATCTAAAATAGATATTGTTGGGATAAGTTTTAGCGGTCCAAGTCCAATCAACAATTTGGAGGCCCAATCAACCCAAGGCCCGTAAATCGCAGACCCAACCAGTTACTGGATAAATAAAATCATCCAAGTAACAGGGTCGACACCAACTCAGATTTGTGGTCGGCATGGGTTATTGTCGCCATCGAGGAGGCAAGGCAACACCTCATTGGACCTAACGGGACAAAACCGTTGCAAATCCTAACTGATCCCAAAAATTCCGATCAGTTACGAGATTCTCGATGACCACGTCTTCCCTAGCAGCTAGGGCATAGATTAGGGTTTTTTTTTCTTTCTACCATATATAAATAGGGGAGTAAAACTCAATTTCTGAATCGATCTTTCTCTCTAAAAAAATTGCACCAATACAGAATCTGAGAATCGCATTCATTTCCTTACGCATTTATTATTTATTTACTTATTGTTTTGTTATTCGTTGCGTTGATTTCGTTCTTTTAATTATCGCACTTTCGTATTATGTTTCGTATATTTTTTTTTAGTTATTTTTAATTCTCATAAACGATTCCAAAAGCTATTTCCATAAATCAAACCTTAATAGATAATATTATATTAATATCAAAATTTCAGTACAACAAATATAAAGTAGATAATCTTTTTTTTGTGGGAGTTGTGTGTATGGTTTATAAGATCTCGAATTATCTCTTTGATTTAATTTGTGACAATCTGAAATGGAGAGTGTCAACTGTGTACACGTGTCTAGTATCATCTCATTAATCGGTTACAATTAGGTGAACTATTAATTTGGTTTCCAACCTCCCTACAAAAAAAAAAAAATTGACCATAAAAGATTTAGAGATTAGATAAATAAAATCAAGCTCTCGGCAAGCTCAGAAAATAGTTTTATACTATAAAAAAAAAGGAAATTAAAATTTTGAAAAGACACAAAGCCATAATTGTAAAAATTAGTATTGATTTCAAAATTTATATGTTGGTTAAATTATATACTACTACTATCTAAAAGTGCATAGACTTCAATCACTTCATCTAAACACTATACCCTATCTACACATTGATATGATTAGCATTTAATAAATTCTACAACCAGCTATAACAAAATGAATCAAAAATCAATTTATTTAATTAATATAGTACTCCCTTCATCCCAGTTTAATTGTTCCATTTTCCTTTTTTGTCTGTCTCGATTTAATTGTCTTATTACTAAAAAATGTAACTTTTTTACACTCAACAATAAAATATTAATTTCACTTAAATTAGTCTACACTTACACTCCTTGATTATTGTATTCGGTCAACCCGAGACGGAAGAGTAACTAATAAACGATATTATTTTAAGAAATATATATATATATAATAAAATTAAAAAAATGGGTTTGCTTGAGGCGGTCAATAGACGCGTTAGTTAGCAGGGGCCATGCCTACATGGAATCCCATGTGCCCCCACTCCCCCCTTAAAGAAACCCCCGGAAATGACGAAAAGATACATCTACATTTCCCAAAATCCAAGCAGATTGTAAGGGCTTATACGTAAAATGAGAGGGAAAGGCCCCAAATTAAGATATATAAACCGGCCAGCAGACGTGGGGTAGAAGACGAGAAAACGGCTTCCTTCATTGTTATCTTTACAACTGCCAGTCTGCACAGACTCTCCTCCTGCTTTCTTTCTGCTCTTCCTTTTTTTGCCCCTTTCCTTTTTAAAATTACGACGAAAAATCCCTTCTTTTTTAATATTTTTTTTCAGGCTCCTCGAATTGGGGGTTTTGGGAAGAACGTTGGGGCTTTTTGCGTCCCTTTTTCAGCTCAAGATTTCAAATTTGTGGGCAGATCTACGTTCGGCTGTTGAGTGGATTGGTGCGGGTCTACATTTTTCTTTTTTTAAATCTTGGGGTACCCCGTCGGAGAGAGGGGGGTAGATGTGTAGTGTGACGAGGTTTTGTGAGAAGGTATATGTGATGGCAGAAGGGGGATCTCATTATTGTTCCAAGAAGACTGATGATGTATGTGATGAGGTGAATATCTTTTTTTTTTCTGCATTTTCGTTTGAATAAAGGTTTTGATGCTTTGATTGGGATTTTCGGGTAGCTGGGTTGTTTTGATTTGAGTGTGTTGTTTGTGTTCCTGTTCTATTTTATTTTAGAATAATATGTGAAAACCTCCTGGAATAGAAGTTCAATGTTTGAATATCAAGAGATGAAAATCTTGGAATTTTCTTTTGAATACTTGTGGAATAGTCCATTATTACTCATATTATGAGGGAGATTAATCAAATTTCTATCCCTTCTAGTTTTTATTGAGAAAACTGCGATATACTAGACCCTAGATACTTCAAATCATGTTGTTTTGCTTTTCACTTTTTACCCTTTCAAGTACTTCCCCCCCTATATTTTCTTGTTTTGTGTTTCTTGGCGGAGGTGCTGTTGGTGGAATTGTTTGTATCATTGAAGTTGCCGTGTTGTGTTCAATCTTACTTCGTAGATATGGAATTGGGATTTTGTGTTTCTCTTTAACTTTGCGCTGAATTTTCACGAATCATAATTTGATCTGTAGGAATCAGGGAGGAACTCAAGCATGACAAGATTAAAATGCATTCTGCGTGGATTGGATGTGAAAGCCTACCTCTTTATTTTCATGTTGGTCCCGACATCTCTGTTTTTCATATATGTGCATGGCCAGAAGATCACATACTTCTTACGGCCTTTGTGGGAATCCCCACCTAAGCCGTTCCATGAAATACCTCACTACTATCATGAGAACGTGTCCATGGAAAATCTCTGCAAGCTTCATGGTTGGGGAATACGCGAGTACCCGAGGCGTGTTTTTGATGCTGTGTTGTTCAGCAACGAGCTGGACATCCTTAAGATAAGATGGAATGAGTTGTACCCTTATGTCTCAGAATTTGTTCTCCTGGAGTCCAACTCAACATTCACTGGTCTGCCAAAGCCCTTTGTGTTTTCCGGGGCCCGAGATGAGTTCAGATTTCTTGAGTCACGGTTAACTTATGGTCAAGCTCCCGGGAGGTTCAGAAGAGGAGAGAATCCGTTTATTGAGGAAGCATATCAGAGACTGGCATTGGATTATCTCCTCAAACAAGCTGGCATTCAGGATGATGACTTGTTAATAATGTCTGATGTTGATGAGATACCGAGCAGGCACACCATTAATCTGTTGAGGTGGTGTGATGGAATACCTCCGATCCTCCATCTTCGCCTGAGGAACTACCTGTATTCTTTCGAGTTTCTCGTGGACAATAACAGCTGGAGAGCTTCAGTTCACGTGTATGAAGGTGGGAAGACAAGATATGCTCACTATCGTCAGTCTGATGAAATCTTGGCTGATGCAGGGTGGCACTGCAGCTTCTGCTTCCGGCAAATCAATGAGTTCATATTCAAGATGAAAGCTTACAGTCACGTCGATCGGGTGAGGTTTTCTCATTTCCTGAATCCTAAAAGGGTGCAGAGAGTAATCTGCAAAGGTGCTGATTTGTTTGACATGCTTCCTGAGGAGTACACATTCAAGGAAATAATTGGTAAAATGGGACCGGTTCCGCATTCGTATTCGGCCGTCCATCTTCCGGCTTATCTCTTGGAGAATGCCGACCAGTTTAAGTTCCTGCTGCCGGGGAACTGCGTGAGAGAGAGCTAAAGCAATATAGAATTTTGTATAGATTAAATTCTAAGCTTCTGGTTCGGCATATTTATACCATTCTTTTTACGGGGAATCGAATCAAATTGAGTCGAACAGAACAGAACAGTGTTGTTGGTTTCCAATGCTGAGTTTTGTATATAGCTTTCTCTAGGGTCGATTTCATTCATACTCCCCCTTCTCAATATTGGAAACCTCAGTTATATTATATGATGTGCATCTTGCTCCTCTCTCTCTCTCTCTATCTATATATATATATATATATGGTAAATTTTTCTTTCTGATTTTTCATTTCTTTAGTAAAGTGATAGGTTGAAATGATATTTAGTTGCTGCTGCCAAGGCCATTTTGTGAGTGGGGTTGGTCTTCTTGATTTTCTTTTCACATTGGTTTAGTAAAATTTGGTTATTGGTATTTTGGTTTCTGAATCTCAAAATTTTCAAAGAATATCATCAAATTACTACATATTGGATATTTTTGGTAGAGTATACGTGCCTCTTGTGAATTAGTGTTGTTAGGTACTAAAATTGCAAGTGTAGGTTGCCTTAAAACAATGAAAAGTCAAATGTAGTTGTAACATGGTTTGCTCAGGGTAGGTAATGTTAGTCTGGATATTATCCTCAACAAGTAATCATTCATTGCCACTTATGCCACAGCTCATCTTCATCATACCACTAATTCATTTTTTTAATTGCAATTTTTAAAGCTTTGTTTCCAAATAAAACCTGACCTGAAAAATAATTAATAATTTGTTTGCTTAAAAAACCAACACTATCGAAATGGGAAGATCCCTCAGAATTATTTCTGAAAAGAAGTAGAATATATTTCGAATATATTTTGGTGATTTTGTTGGGTTTTCCAAAAAAAAAAAAAAAAGGCCAATTTTAAATGAAATTTTATACTCCTGGCTTGTAAATTTCTTGACAACGCAGCCTTATTCCTAGAAGAACCGGCAAAGAATAATTGTAACAAAACTATGGAATATTTTGTGAAAAGTTGAAAGAAATTAGTTTGAAATATAAAATGGAATGAAAGAGTGAAAGTGAAGGCGCTGCTTCGAACGCACTGTTAATAGCCGTTAACGATCAAATCAGCACCATTTTTCATGCTTTTTCTAATATTTTTGCCCCACCTCACCCTTTCCTTAATCTTTTCAATATTACTTTGTAACTAAATTTAAAATCCCACATTTTGTAGGGTCATTCCCACATGTTATATTTATATAAAATCAAATTTATTTTCTAGTTTAGAGTGCAGAAATTTAAGCGATTTTAAAATATTAAAATGCAGAAACTAGCTAGTTTCTTTGCATCTATTACATAAATCTTCGTCGCCTCTCACTTGAATCAAAGTGACTTTAAAATTACACTGAATCATACTCATTCAATTAACTGTTGAGATGTTGACTTAGTGATTGAGGAATTGTGGATTCAGCAAATCATGAGTATGCTGAGTTATGGTAGCATTCTGCTATGAGTTAGCATTCTGCTGAGAGTTAGCAATCTGCTGAGTCATGTCTGCTGCTGAGACATGTTTGCTGGAGAAATATGCTGAGACTGTTTGTTCAGCATGTATGTATGTTTGCTTAGCAAGATGGTGTTTGCTCAGCATTAAAGATATGTGTGTGCGGCTGCTGAAGTCCGATGCTGGACTCATCAGATGCTGGGAGACTCAGCAGAGTATAGAATTGTTATTCTACTTAGTGGGTTAGTTGTGTGATTGACACGTGTCAAGACGTGGTTAGTTGAATCTGTTATAGCTGTTGGGCAGTTAGGATCGAGCTTCCTGTTTCATTCTCGATCAGTTTTTCTGTTTTGAATTGTAATATAAAAGGTGAGAAAGAGATGTTATTCAAGAGAGTTAGATTTTAGAATCTTCAGAGAGAAATTTAGAGAGAGAAAGAGAGATATTCTGGTCAATTTTGTTTTGAGATCTACTTTCTCAATTTGTATTCGTTGAAGACAAGTAATAGAAGTTTTGTGTTCTTGTTCATTCATCTGCCATTGTTGGTTGTTCGAGCTCAATTTCATAACAAGTGGCGCCGTCTGTGGAAAATGCTTAGGGGCAAGGTTCGTATTAAGTATTTTGTTCTTAATTTTTGGATTTGTTCATCTCTGCGAAGCCCCTGCGATTTGTTGGGACACGTTCATGTGTTCTTGGATTTTGGCGTGATTTCTATTAATTGATTCTGGAAATTGGAGTGGATGTTGAGGCTTGAATACTGATACTTGGGCTGTTTGATGCCAATTTTGATTCTGTCAGAGAATATTAGAAATCGACATTGACGACGCGAGCTCTAGCATCAAGATTGTGTGCAATGGCAAGGAGTCGATTTGAGATCGAAAAGTTTACAGGGAAGAATGACTTCGGGCTGTGGAAAACCAAGATTAAAGTTATCTTAACCAAAGAAGGGCTGGCTGATGCTCTCCTACTTGATGCTGACAAAACATTTGTGGGAGAAACTGCTGAGAAGAAGGCAAAGCTAATGGACAGTGCGATGAGCACATTACTACTTAGCCTTGATGACAAGGTACTACGAGAAGTGTCGAGGGAAAAGACATCGGCCGAAATATGGAAGAAATTGCAGAGCCTGTACATGACGAAATCTATTGCCAACCGTATATACATGAAGAAACGATTGTATAGCTTCAAGTTCACAGACGACAAGAGCCTCCTGGACCAGCTGGATGAGTTCCACAAGGGTATAGATGAGCTTGAAGGAATTGGGGTAGAAATTGATGATGAAGACAAGGCGATACATCTTCTCAACGCCCTTCCAAAGTCCTATTCGAATGTTCACGATGCAATGGTGTATGGCGGGTTTGAGGGTATAACTCTCGAAGAAGTGTTGGCTGCTATTAAACAGAAAGAAATGAAAAAGCTGTTAGATGGAAGAAATTTTGATCAGTCAGGTATGGGGTTGTTTGCTAAGCGGGGGCAACAAGGTAAGGAAATTGAGAGGCAGTCAGATAACCAGTCTAGCGATTTAATGGGGGCTGGTTTATTTGTTAAAAAGATGAATCACAACTCAGAAAAGAATGGTTACATAAAGGAATTCGTTAAAAAGGGGGATTTTCGATCATCCCAATTTCAAGGAAGAGGTGAGTTGTTCTATGATCCGTGTGAGAATAAGAATTTTTAGCATCAAAAGGAAACAAGAACTTGCAACTATTGCAAGAAGCCAGGGCACTTGATCGAGGATTGCTATACTTTGAAGGGTAAGGAATTAGTTAATAATCGAAGTAATACTGTGGAAGCTGTGGACATTCTGCAAGATGAGATACTGAACATTGTTGAAGAAAAAGGAAGTGGTGGATGGATTCTTGATTCTGGCTGTTCATTTCATATGTGCTACCAATCGGAATGGTTTATTGATTTGAAACCTATGGAGCAAAGTTCAGTTGTACTAGAGAATAACAATGTCTGCAAGATAAGAGGCATTGGTTCAATTAGAATTCTGAATCACAATGGAGAACCTAAGCTGCTGAAGGATGTAAGGTACATTCCAGAGGTGAAAAGAAACCTCATATCTCTTGGAGTTCTTGAATCCAAGGGATATAAGTTTGAAGGATTAGAAGGTAAGATTACAATAAGTCGAGGAGATCGAGTCACTCTAAAAGGGAAAAGAGTGAACAACATTTACTATCTGTTTGCAAAAACATTAGTTGGTCAGACAAACATCACAAAAGGTGTAAGTGAATCAGAGGCAACCAGTTGTGAGGAAACTAAATTCGAAAACAAGGCAGCATGTGATAGAGTTAGGATGAAGATGCATCCTCCTAAACATTCTAGTAAAGCTGATGTGAAATTCTTGAGTTTGAATGTGGCTGAAAAGAGAGGAAGTGTGGAATCCCAAAATTGTGAAGAAGATGTTATCAACAAGAAAGAGAAGTTGTGGCGACCAGCTGAAGAGCATAAATCGATTGGGTGCAGATGGAAATATGAGGTGAAAATAAAATTTGTTATTCAATGTCTGGAAAGGATTTTGATGTTGTTGATGTTGTGTATCAGTATGACACTTAGATTCTTGACAGCTCCAAGAAAGCCACTTTGGAAAACACTTGTGGGTGTTTTGAGGTGTCTTATGGATTATGCCTCAAATGTGGGAAAGAAAAGATCAAATCCAGATTATGTGTTTAATTGCTTTGGAACAGAAATCATTTGGAAATTGAAGTTGCAATCTGCATTCGGGAAGAAGGGTGTATCTTCAAATTTGTGGTAGTGATGAGGTGATGGGAATGAGCTGCATTTGGTCAGCTCTTTTGGATTCTAAAAGGAACGAGTTGAAGAGGAATGCGTACGTATTGTGATGGTGTTTTATCAATAACAAAGTCAGGAGGGAGAATTGTTGAGATGCTGACTTAGTGATTGAGGAATTGTGGATTCAGCAAATCGTGAGTATGCTGAGTTATGGTAGCATTCTGCTATGAGTTAACATTCTGCTGAGAGTTAGCAATCTGCTGAGTCATGTCTGCTGAGACATGTTTGCTGGAGAAATATGTTGAGACTGTTTGCTCAGCATGTATGTATGTTTGCTTAGCAAGATGGTGTTTGCTCAGCATTAAAGATATGTGTGTGCGGCTGCTGAAGTCCGATGCTAGACTCAGCAGAGTATAGAATTGTTATTCTACTTAGTGGGTTAGTTGTGTGATTGACACGTGTCAAGACGTGGTTAGTTGAATCTGTTATAGTTGTTGGGCAGTTAGGATCGAGCTTCCTGTTTCATTCTCGATCAATTTTTCTGTTTTGAATTTTAATATAAAAGGTGAGAAAGAGATGTTATTCAGAGAGTTAGATTTTAGAATCTTCAGAGAGAAAGAGAGATATTTTGGTCACTTTTGTTTTGAGATCTACTTTATCAATTTGTATTCGTTGAAGACAAGTAATAGAAGTTTTGTGTTCCTGTTCATTCATCTGTCATTGTTGGTTGTTCGAGCTCAATTTCATATCTTTAACTAATTAAGGGTTATCATGATTCATGAGTCAGACTTCCTCATAAATTACTCGATCATATATTTTCAATTTTTTTCTAAAATCAATTCATTGTAAATCGAATCAACTGAAGTTACTCAAATAATATTGATCTTAAAGCTCGAGCTTCATAATGTTAGAAATCTTAATGCAATTCTCAATATTAGGGTTCAAATCAATT
>JAPKLW010000430.1:290512-300623 GCA_026898455.1 Plectranthus barbatus
GTATATATATGTCCAATAAAAGATTTAATCCTAAATTAAATCTAACACATAATTCTTTTGAGCTTTATCAAACTCAAGTTTACATTGAACCTGAGTTAAACTAAGCTCGTGAACTTTATCAATTTTAATATAATTTTGTAACAACTAGACGTCGGGATAAGAAGTGATTGTCGGTACGAACAATGAGCAGTCCCTGTAAGATTTTTAATAAGTGTGTTTTTTTTTTTTTTGAGTGAAATGAATGAATAGGAGTTACACCAAATTAAAGAGATTTTAAAGTCATACAACAAAGAAAGAATTTAAAGAACATAATTTTGCTACTCATGTCAATATGATACCCAAAATAGGGTGCTTGAAATCAACTCCACTTTTTTCACCTCAGAAACCAACATAATGTTCAAGATGAAGTGATGAACCCACCACCATTGAGGCTCTTTTAGGCCAAAGCCTTCGTACTCATACACCTACAAAATTAAACGAATCCAAATATTTTCCATGTTTCACGAAACTTATCCTATTCAGCATATCAAATTCGAATTTGTGCTACTTTTTAAGTTAGAAACATGTCTACAACAATACATCCCTAATTAATTCCCGATCAAATTTGGTAAAGCATTTTTGCCCAACTATATTCCTTATTACTACTTTGATATTTCTCTCGACTACCTACATTAATATTCCAATTTTCCAAGTCAGCCGTTCACATTGAATCTAAACAACAATATATTGAAAACAAAATAGATTGAGGCGCCGCCTTCAATCTCTAGAAGTCACATGTTTGGATAATGTTACCAAGGATTGAATCAGATTCCATCATAACTTTCCTATTCAAAACTAAAAACTATATAAATCCATCTCACATCAAACAAATAAACACATACATTGCACAACGATAAAGAAATGGAAATCAACAAGAAGCGGAAGCAGCATCCACATAGGCAACCGGATGCCTGGGAGCTTTATGAGCTCGAGCACAGGTTGCACGAGCTCACGAAACCTCAAGCCCATCACCTACTTATATCGAATGATTATCAAGATAATACGGTACTAGAGGTGCAACCCCACAATGAAGCCGTCTCTAGACCCGATTATTATGGAGCCATGAAGACTTATCGGCGGTCACCACAACAACCCTATGATAAGGGAGGCTGCGACGGTGACGTTGATTGTGAGGCTGAGAGGTTCATTAGATTGGAGCATGACAAGTTTCAGTTGAGCCTAGCAAAGGGAAGTCGATCGAAGGCAAAGACTAACCAACGTTCCTACACATCACCTACAAATTAAGGGACATATGAATTCAGGTTTAGAGCTTGAATAATGATGTTGTTGTCATTTCACCATTAATAAATGATTTGTATAGTACAGGCAAAGATTGTCCGTATATGTTGTGCTATTTTGTTATTGAATTTCATGTGTATAACGATATTCTAATAACATAATGTGAAGAATTATTTTTAGTTACGGATTAATGCATTATTTAATTTGTGCAAATGTTATTGGATAACAAAAACTTGACCAATAAACGGGAAAGTTTGTCCTGACACGATTTGAACCTTGACTAATTAATCATAGGTAAAATGCTTAATTAATATATAAAATTTAATATTATGCAATATAAAACTAAAAATGAAGTTTATTACATGATTATAAAATTAATCTCGAATATAATTTATTTTAGTATCTAAAATAATATATATATATATATGTATATATGTTATATATTATTATTCATATATGTAGAATAATATATATCTATTTAAGAATAAAATACTCTGAAAGAATTATGAACTTCGATTGATACTTTATTATAATGTATGTTATACTTCATTACAATATAATTTCATAATGTAGTATTACAATGAAATACTATATTGAACATTTGAACTATCACATATATTATAATGAGAGTTCATTGTTCATTAAGAGATATAAATTAATTATGATACTACATTGTAATACTACATAATACGATAGTATAATAAATATCATACATTATAATGGGAGTTCATAATTCATTTAGGGATATAATTCTAACTTGGATACGCCCCTATCCACTATCATATAAATATTTAATATAATTAATATTTATGAACGTCAGTAAAAATATGAGCACGTTCAAATTTATAGGAAAAAAAGAGACAATATATTGTGGAGCGTGTATAAAAAGAGATTAGAGGAAACAAATAAGATTGTAAACAATTAAAATGAGAAATTAGAACCATAAGTATTTAACTTAACTAACAAAGGAATATAAAGTTGTAGCTAGGTTGAGTTTAATATTTCAGTTATCTAGCTGAACTAGAGTTATTGGATAACAAAAACTTGACCAATACCTCGAAATTGAATTAATGTGGGATGAAAACAAAGAAGGTGGATTTTGTTAAATGTTGAAAATCACGTCACAATCATGCCAACTTTGTTGTTCACAAAAATATATTAAATAAATCAGCGAAGAAAATATCAGGACAATTCCAGAGAATACGATCCAGCTTTGATTCAACAATACAAATGCTAATTTAACTACAAAAGATCCACAAATTAACACCACACAAAAATCACAATATTTAAGTGTTAATTCCTGGAATTCTACTAGCTAGTGAGCCTATTTTCTAGTAATAATGATAATGAAATAGGAGAGATGATGAGGAATTAAAGCTCAGACTAGACTAGACTAGACTAGATGATGGAACGGCAGAGAGGGCAAGTTATATGTTGGTTATCGAACCACTTATCCAGACAACCTTTGTGGAAGAAATGCTTGCAAGATAGCTCGCTCACTTCCTCCTCTGCTTCGAATCTACACAAGCACACGCAGCACTCCGCCGCCGCCGCGTAGCTGCTGCTGCTGCTGCTGCTGCAGTCGCCCCGCCCTCTAGAATCCTGCCTACAGAGAGAGCCGTAGCGCGTGATGGACACCCTCCGCTCCCTGCAGCACTCGTCCTCGGAATCTTGATCGGAGGCGGCGGCGCCCACCACCTGGAGCACTGATCTCAGCTTGTTCTTCACTAGAGCCACCGACATCACCGTGTTCATCACTATCAGTGGCAGCACACCTTCGCCCGGCCCAGGAAAACTCGACAGCCCCATCTTTATCTCTATATATGCTGTATTTCTGGTTTCTTTTTTTTATGTTTGTTTGTTTTGGAGGAATAGAATTAGATTTGATGGATGATTTGAGTATGAGGAGGGAGTTGAGTATATTATATAAATGATAAATAAGAGGAGGGGGAGGGGGTGAACTA
This sequence comes from Plectranthus barbatus, assembly GCA_026898455.1. Lineage (NCBI taxonomy): Eukaryota > Viridiplantae > Streptophyta > Magnoliopsida > Lamiales > Lamiaceae > Plectranthus > Plectranthus barbatus. The sequence goes on from JAPKLW010000430.1 coordinate 293,755, forward strand.
GTGGATAGGTGGCAACACGTGTAAGGTTACCGCGGTGGTTGATGATTGGAGATGACATGGTTGGGGTGGTGCTTCCACGCGTCCACCCCACGAATTTGTATAGTGGAAGCTTCCTCATTTTAACAAGCCGCGTATCCACCAATCATTCATCTATTACACCTGGCCCCCTTCCATTGGACTCCACCTTCAGATTTTTTACATGTTACCATTCAATCATATTGTCAACAAGTTGGCCCAACAAATCGAGAGAGAGAGAGAGATAGATTATCCTCGTATCAGTAAAACTGTGATTTATCTACAAATGCACAAAAAAGGGTGATGTAGCAGCAGCAGCTTTTCTATATATATGAAACTAACTGTTGTGTTCTCTTCTGGTATGGTATGGTATATATATATTGATTATATGATGCTCCTCTATCTTCTATCTATATTTATGAAGAATGATCGGACTCGTAATAAGATTTCTCTGCATCCTCCATTCGGTTTCTGAACATCTCCCATTCTTTTCTGCACCTCTGTCTCACCTACACCACCACCCGAAGCAATTTGTAAGAGAGAATGAATTCTTGAAACTCTATCATTTATCATCAGAATTTTGAATACGTACCCCTTGCCAGGGAGCCTTGCCGTTTTCTGCTTGCCCCTGTCAGTCAGTCATCAAACAAACAGAGAGAGAAAAGAGTGATTAGCTTATGTTGATGCGGAGGACTATCATCATTCTCTTTATAATGACAGTAGTGTAGTGTAGTGTAGTGTACCTGGTTTCCCAGTGAAGGAACTGTTTGATGAACGATCCACTGTGCATCCACCACCCCAATTCTTTCATGAGCAGGCTACACACAACCACCACCAATTCATACATAGATAATTTTTATCATTTAAAATGTATGGGAGTGAAGGTTTTTAAAGTTTGGACCTCAACACATCTCTGTAGGGCGAAGTCCAGACCCCATCCATGCACCAAGTCATTCTACAAGTTTTTCATATCCAGCTAAATAAATAAATACTCAGGCCTAGGAGCAATCACTGATCCTAAATTGTTTGTTCACCTGAATCATATGCCAAACACATCGCCAAGCATCTCGAGAGAAGACAGGAGCCATGATTTCTACAAAACTGTTTATCAATAGGATCAAAAGAGTGATCTTGGATAACTATCAAATAAAAGAATGGAAAATAAGACAGAATATGATAATGAGAAGCTCGTACGCTGCACAGGGAGGCAGATGGGGGTCCGAACACCAGCCCGGTCTCTCCTCTGTTACCCTACACCCAGGAGTGGAATCAGTTAAAGATTATCATTTGAGATTATATGTATTATTTACTAGATGGTTGAGCACAAATTCATCTCCCTACTTGTGAACATCTTGACCTCCTCTCCTTTTCGTCATCTGCCAAGTCGTACCTCTGTTGGGTTCCAAACCTGGTTGTGAGATTTCTAAAGCATACTTCCTCACATGTTTGATGTATCTAGTAGTAGCAGAAGCACAAAAGAAGTTAGAATCCGCAAATCTAGTCAAGATTTCCTCCAAAACGATATATTAGTTAAATGGACTTACTCTTCTGCATCAAAATGATCGAGCCCAAGGTCTTCATCCCAGATAAATATGTAGTCATATGCAGCAACAATATCCGGATGCAGAAACCTTTTAGCGTACCACCTTTTAACACATCAAAAATAGCTGTATCTCAGCGTGATTCAGAAACAAAATGAATCATGAGAAATTCAAAACTGTCTGTGTCGCTTACCATTTTGTTTGTTTTCTGGCACTAACATGAATTGCCTTTTTCGACCACTCAAACTCCTCCCATTCACTTACTCTTCCATCATAATGAAACAAAACGATGGTAAAATTCTCCGAAAACTGCAGCAACAATATAGATGGTGAGAAACACAAAGTACTGGGGCTTGGCTGTATGGGGGAAGCAATAGAGAGACCTACTGACCTTCTTCACGGCCGCGTCAATGTTTTTCCTTTGATCATAACCAACGGTGAAGGTGACAAGATATTTTGGTTTGCTGGTCAAGTCCTACCAGTGGCAAGTTGAACAGAAATCAAAATTTAAAATGGAATGCATGCCCTGCCTTCTTCAAGTAAAGTACATTCTTTTGCTCTCTAAATATAAAGTTGAGCAATTTTGTAGCTTGTTCTGCAGACTTCAATCCATAATTCTTACTACATTTTGCATTTTCCCTTTCTGATGAAATATCTTTATTTTCTGAAGTTGATGATTCGATCGTTGGCATTCTTATAAACCTTATCCTTAACAAAATTACAATTTGAAATAGTTTTAAGTAACAGATACCTCACTAGGTTTGCCCCAAAGTCTTCGTAGATAGAAATCTGACTCAGCTGCAACAATGCCTGGAGGCAACCTTTCTGCCCCTCTTGGATTTGATGGAACCCAAATCTGAATCAGAACAATTTAGAGGGCACATGAAACATTATCATTATTTCAGAGGAGATATGATGATACATTTCACAAGTTTAAAGTCAAAGTGCCTTATAAGAAGGATGCATACACAAAGAAATAGAGGCTCTTCGACTACAACACATCCCTTTTTCTTGAGTATTTTGTGTTAACATGAACTAGTTGAAGTGCACTTAAACTTAAACAGAATTTACTTGAAGCATAGGAGTGGAGTTATATTATTTTCTTATACTTATATCAGCTCTCCTCTTTCTCTCTACCCCACCTCCCCTCTCCTCTCAATTTGTAGAAACACTATCAAGATTCATAGAGAGCTTGTGTATATAGAATGATTCCAGAAGATGAAAGAATATTTAAATTCTTGTGTATATAGATTAATTCCAGATCATTCTTAAGAATAAAAGAATATTTCAACCAACCTACAAACCTAACAGCAGTTCATATTTCAGTTGTCCCCATTTGTATTATATATATTATGTTCACACTAGGTCAGAATAAGATATTGACAGGTAAACCCAAATCTTCACAACCGGACTACAGTCTCAACCCCACTGCTCTCCCCTCTCCAAGTGTCACAAAAACTAATAATTTAAATAAGTTGCAGGGTAAAACAGCAACAAAATACAAGAAGTGTAAATTGTGGAAGTCCCGTTTATGTATTTCAACACATATGTCACGGGAAGGTTCTATAGCAAGCACATAAAATATTCAAGGAAATATTAATTGGACTCTACAAGAAGCGGAACCAGGATCTCCGTATTAGCAGGAAAATCACAAACCTTTGTGATATCTGTAATGGATTGATTTTTGGCAGAGCTAATCGTAGTTTCTTGAGTAGAGTTAGCTGTAGTTTTGTCCCCAATTATCGCAAAGTCGTGAAGAAGTACAGAAGTGATATTTAGCTGCAAAAATGATAACTCAATTACTGATGACAAAACTGAAAGGAGCAACAAACACAATCCGCATTTCGTTTCTGTACCTTTGTTAGTGGGAGTGATGGAAATGAAACTCCTATGAAGAAGCCAAACATGATTCCAACAGAGATGGTAACAAGCACCCTCATAGTCTCATTTGGCTTTTTAGCCAATGTGCTGAAACAATGAATATACCAATTATATAAATATTGTCTCGTGTGCAACAGTAACACCTCACTTGCATTTCAAGCCATCAGAATACACTTACTTGCGTCCAACAATCCCCTTTCTATACGTTTCAAACTCCATTTTCATAGTTCTAACAACTTTTGTGCATCCACCCTGCCCAAGAAAATGCAATATGTTTAAACTGATAGGTTGGAGCTGAACCACATGAGGTTAAACAACAAAAGCAGAATAGAATGACAAATTTACAGACCAATGAACGATATAACAAATCAACACAACACTGATGATCCTAACCGTGGAAACCCCTCAACCTATGACCCCACGCATCTGCAGTTCCACAATCTTGTATGGAAGTAAAAGAGGCATTTCTAAGCAAGAAAACAGCCATGTGCAACCCTTTGAAAATCGCAAAGATAAAAGGCTCACAACTTTTGATCATAACGGCATTCGTTTTTCAAGGACGCCCATGAAAATAAGCCACTGATTCAAAAGGCTTCCAAATTTGACCTACCACCCACTATACCACAGCTAAGCCACCATTAAAACGATGATGTTAAGAATTTGAAGTTAAACTCGTACAAAAATAATGAACATGAAAAAAAAAACAAATTGGGCTTCCTTGAATCCAAAGATTAAACTCATCAAAATTTCTACAAGCATCCACATACATCGAAAAGAACAATCAAGAAAACATTCTCGTAACACATGTTTGAGCGTGATACGCACTTTCGCATAAAGAGACAAATTTTCATTGATCAACAATATCTATGTGTAAACATATTTAAGTAACAGTCAACAAAGACTAAAAAGAAGACTTCAAAAAAAAAAAAATCTCATGCACGGATTCATCAAGAAAACAAGAACCTGAATTCAGAAGGAGAAACCCCAGAAACTGTAATCTTGATTCTTGAGAAAGAAACAAAAGCAAAAAGAAAAAAAGCAAGAGAAAGGAAGAGGCGTCCCACTCCCGGGAGATGAATTAAACAGAGAGACAAGAAACGCGCAGTGTTAAAACTCTTAATCCGTCAGTGAATGCATGGAAGTTTAAATAAATAGATGAAACTGAAGCACCCACACTACTTCCCCCACTAATAAAAACCGTGATTATGAGCAGAAATGTTGTGACTAACGAGAGAAATGAGGGTAGAGAGAGAGACAGAGAGGGAAAAAGGTAACGCAGTAGAGTTGTTTCTGTTTTTTTCTTTGAAAATCTTTTTTTTTTTTTTTTGGTACAATAAATATTGGATTATGTTAATAGGGTTTTAACTTCTTTTAAATGGGATTATTTGTTTTTAATGGGATTTTACGAATATTGGATTTTGAATACTATAATTACTTTTCTCTTACGTCTAAATTTCAAGAATTTAAACATTTTCAATTTTTTTGCGTTCAAATTCAAAGTAAACTGACGGAAATATTGCTCATGTGTCTTATCTTAATTAGCTTACTTTATTGTTCTGTTTTAATGGAATTTCACCACTAAGCCATGCCTTTTTTTCTTTTAACCTTTTTTAAACTAAAATAAAGTTCGCATTAAATAAAAATGAATTTCAAATCTTTTTAAGCACATATATAATAAAAAATGATTATTCTCGATTAAAAATTCAAAAGATAAATTTTCAGTTCAGAACCTGAAAGATCATACAATTCTCAATTAAAGACAAATTTTAGATTAAGAACTTTATGCTCTTTCGGATCCTCAATTAAGAGTTTTTATGATCATTCAAGTTCTGAATTTAGAATTATCTTTCAAGTTCTGAATCGACAATTAAACTATCCTAGATTAATAATACTCCAATAAAAAAGTATATAATATCATTAATTATATATATAGTTTAGCACCACATGTGACATGACTTGACTAGTATACCATTAAAAGTCCCTTTTAACATAATAAGCAGCTATTAAATATGGTGAAATGTTTACCTATTTAATTTTCGTATTCCACAAAAGAAAAATCAATGCACATGCTCACCAATTAGCTTACGCAATTAATAATTTAATTACAAATTTACTTCTAAATCAAAATTTTTAATCATGACAAATATTTCCATATTACGCTTGTTAGCCTATTTGAGTCCAATGAATTATGAAGCTGTCGATCAGATTTATAGAAAATAATCTTCCAAAAGAATTAGTATTATGGATCTTCTCTTCAAAATCCCTCGAACATCCAGAATTAGGGGGCGTTTGGTTGGTGGGTTTTGGAATGAGGGAATGGAATGATTCCGAAACCCACTGTTTGGTTAAAGGGTATGGGAATGATTCTCAAATACTTGGGAATCACCAAAACCCTCCAAAATGGTGGGTTTTCATTTTAATTCCCATATATCATTACCAAAATTATTTATGTCATATTATTTTATAATTATTTTTTTATTTATTTATTTTATAATATTAATCTAAAATATTTTGATAATTATATTATTTTATAATATTATATATTATTCTTTTTAATATATTAATATAATAATATTATTATATTAATTATTTATTTTTATCTTAATTTTATATTTTAAAAAATAAATAAGAATATAAATATATTATTTATTTATTTTAATATGATTATATTTTCTTAATTTTTTATTATTAAATTAATCATTTATTTCTTATTTTTTAATTCATTTTATTTATAATTATTTTCTGATTTATTTACTTTTTCTTTTTTCTTTTTTTAATGTTTTTAATAATTATATTATTTATAATATTATATGTTATTATAATTATATATTATTTTTTTAATATATTATTATAATAATATTATTATTATTATAAAATCAATCATTTATTTTTGTATCTTAATTTTATATTTTATAAAACAAATAATAAGATAAATAGATTATTTATTTGTTTTAATATGATTTTATTTTGTTATTTTTTCTTGTTAAATTAATTATTATTTGTATAACAATTTAGTTATACTATAAACCTATAAACTTAAAAAATAAATCATCAGAACTGAAAAATGATTCCAAAACCCATCTAGTAAACCAAACATCAAAATTGTGAATGATTCCCAAAAATCAAACCCATACCCATTCCCTCTACTATCAAACCCATACCCATAGTGATTCCTGACAGTTAAACCAAACGCCCCCTTAGTATTTAATTTAGCAGTCCAAATCCAATTACAAGTAAAAAGAAATGTCAATTCTAACTTTAAAATGATTACTATTTTTTTCAAATAAAAACTATTATCATCAATTTGATAACTATAGGTAGCAAACGTCAAGCCGGCTTTTATGGCGTAGTGTGTGTGCAGGTTCTTTGTTTTATTGAAGTGATATATATATATATATATATATATATATATATATATATATATATATATAT
>JAPKLW010000430.1:300633-513092 GCA_026898455.1 Plectranthus barbatus
TATATATATATATATATATATATATATATATATATATATATATATATGTTATTTTGAGATAATATTTATATCAACTATAAGTAAGTTGAAAACAAGATTGCTTACAACATATGAATTCATCCAAATAATAGATATCTCAATTCTCATATGTGAAGATTTTCAAATGAAAATCTCAAGTTCCATCATTCCTCCCCTCCCTCATTAAAAAAAAACTCAATAATTAGTAGTGATTGTTTTAATTTTTTTTTAAAATTGTGTAATTGACTCATTAGAAGAAAAATCAATGCTTGAAGACGTATTTGGATTGTGGAAATATTCTGATATTCTCAAATTCATATCTTTTAAGATACAATAATTTATGATCCAATTAAAAAATCTTCCACGTTCAAACATAAAAGGTGGAAATTCTTGATCCAACCCAATAATTCGATCAATTCAACACGATAATAATATATGAATTGATGCTTATTGAATATAAATTTTATCGGATCGATACGATAAGGACACAAAAATTTTAGATCGGATTCGGGCCGAATACAGATTGGATTTGTTAGGATACTTATTTATATTTTGATGTGCCAAGCAATGCATAAAAACCATTGGTTTAGGTTGTCTCAAGATTAGCTCTACTTTGTGCAAAACATGTAATGTCCTGTATAGGATGTCAATTGAGTTGTAACAGAGTTGATCAAGACAAACGGGTTCCTCCAGTTTCGTCTCGCAGAGTGATAGAAGAAACTAGCTACTTTCCTTATGCCAGTGTAGAAGTCATGCATGAAGAAACTGGCAGACATCACCAGACCAATTCCACTCGAGACAACCACCAATGCGATCAAAGACAAGAAGAACAAGTCGGGAGGAATCTCATTAAAACTAGACTTTAAGAATGAAAATTAGTTAAATACTAAAGATCCTGGTGTTGGACCAGTTCTATTCCTTGGACTGACTAAGAAGAGTCGTTTTGACACACCATACGCAGTCAACATCTTGTGTCAGAAAAGTAGGAGCAAGTGCAAATTTTCTGCAAAAACAACTTGTCCTTTGCAGAAGAGAGGCGCCAATTGGACATCTTGCAAAATGTCTTTCCACGACTACATTTTTCAAACCTCTTACACTTCATCTATAAATAGACGAATTGTTCCCAGAAGAGATTACCAAAATGAAATTAAATATCACATATCCCGAGAAAGTAATTATGCAAGAACGCGAATTCAAGCTTTCATCTTTCGATGCTATTCTATAGATTACCATGTGTCATCTTGGACACGAGACTTGTTGCTTTCCAGCACAAGTTATTCTTTGTGTTCTTACTCTCCAAGTAATAACACAACAGTCATAACCCTTCTCCAAATTGTGGTTCTTACTAACGTCTAGCCAAACTAATCAACGATTCATGAAAGAATCTTAAAGTTCCCAAACTTCTGGAGATGAAGGTCGCGTGGTGTGCCGACACTTTGAATCTAAGTTGTGGAGGAAACAATGTCCTAAGCGAGTGAACATTCATCAGCTAGCGATAGATTGTGAGAAATCTTGTATTCCAAAACTTAGAGTATTCCAGACTTAATATCTGAAGAGATGATGTATGACTCTTGTGTCCGACTATAAATTCTTGTGTTCTTATTGTTTTGGTTATTTTTTCGCAAGGATTTAAAACTCAACATTATCTAAGTGTTGAAGTATATCTGAAATCTGAACTAATATAAATCTCGCTAATATTAATTTTTTTCAAGACACAAACTGGTGAGTAATACTTAGTTTGTGGAGTGCAAGTTTCTATATAGAATTTTCCGTTGCATGTACAAACACTCTGATCTCGGGACCAACATGATTAAATAAAATATTCATTAATAAGTTAATAAAATGTTTTATTTTTATTTATTCATTTAATTATAATAATTAATGAATTGATTTAGATTTATTAAATTCGATTTAGAGTTATTTCAAAAATTAAAATATCTTGGTTTTTTATTGTTTTTTTTTTCATTCACCACCAAAAATAATGTATTTATTCATATATTTATTATATCTTTTAATATTTATTTTCTTCATATTAACAAAATTTAATAACTTTCTTTTTTTGGTTTATTTGTTCTCAACTTTAAGTTTTCAATGAAGTTGTAGAATTAGCTGGTAAGATATTAATCATAAATATTGATGAAAGTATTCGAGATTTTTTTGAATGTTCATCCATTGTCTCAACTTTTGCTATTTTATCATAATAGATGAAAGTTGATTATTAGAATTTATTTATTGATATAAATATTAAATTTCTACTTAATACTTTTATCCCACAAATTTGAAGGTGGAAAGTTGGCAATTAAGATGGAGGATTGCTAGGTATTTGGAAATGAGAAAGTTTGACAATTACTATTTGAATTTAAGATTTATTTATATTGATTTCTTATATATTGTGGGATGCTTGATTGAGGATTTTAGTTTCAAATTAAGCTGCACTTTTCTTTTTTTATCCAACACAAGATTAGAACAACAATATATAAATATTTTGTAATATCTTATTGAAATTTTATTGGTATATAATTGTATTTATTGAAACGGATTCTTATCGTAACCATTAGATTGGATTCTTATTGGATTATTTGGATCATATTCATATCGGGTTGATACTTATCTGATCGTTAACGGATACTAATCAAATTCGTGTTGATACATATTTGAGCTTAACGGATCAGATTCTGATATTAATTTTAATTTTTTTATGGATGAAATACGGATTAAGCTTTAATAGATCAGATCAATAATGAATTGACTCGATAAAAATTCGATCCACACGAATTAACATCCCTATTAATTGAAAAAGAGAAAAAAAAATAATTTGTATAAAAATGAGAAATTGTAGATGAATAGGCGAGTTAGGGATAAGCTATTTTCAAGAAAAGTAGAAGCTATTTTGACAACAAAAAATCACTTGTTTATAATTAGCAGACCTATGTAAACAAGTAACGTCATCTCATAAGCATTACTAATTAAAGCTCTTAATTGTAAGTCCCAATTATTGAAGTACCATATATATTCGTTTCAAAATTAAATTTTTTTTTTTTAAAGAGTGAAATAAAATTAGGTTAACTTTTCCCGCCACCAGTAATCTTTTCGATTCTATTGCATAAACCAAACATGTATGAAGCTAATCAAAATTTATTCTGTAAAATTAAGTTTCATCTTAGAAATTATATTTAGTTTAGACTAAAACTAGTGTTGGAATGTAATATCCAATACAAACTCTTAAGTTGTAAGAGTTTAGGTCAAAATTCGAAGAGATAAAAGATAAAATATTAAAAATCGATTGATGTCCAGAACCGATTTGCTGACAGTTATGAGAATAAGAGAAATTATGACAATAAAAACTAAGTGTTATAATTGTAAGATTTTCAAAATTATTGTTAAAATTACTAATATTATAAAAAAATAAATTGTAACGCAAAATTGATAGAAAGTTGTGTTAATCCATGCAATTAACTCTTCGAATTATCTTCCCTCAAAAAAAAAAAAAAACTCTTCGAATTATCAATGAGATGAGGGGGTTCCTTTGCCTAGGTGGAGCCCAATACCTTAAGTTTATTTTATCAAATAATTTTATAGATATCACAATATTTATAATTAAGATTATACTCCCTTCGTCTCCTAGAAAGAAGTAGTCCTATTTTTCATTTTTATTTCTCTTATAAAATAGTTCCATTTTTTTAAAATGATAAATTTTTTCACACTCATTAATAAAATATTAATTCCACTTCAATTACAATCCTTAATTCTCGTATTGAAAAGAAATTAGACTACACTAATGGAACAGAGGGAGTATTATTTACCCTAGCTTACACATTTATACATCTTTAATAAAAGTATTCCAACTAGAAAACTTTTCTCGAGAGCAGTCTTGTATAAACACTTGGCACTTGTAATTTGATGTAAGAATATTTTAATTTAAGTGGAATGAAATTGAAATTGACGAGTTCAAATATTTGAAATTGGGTGGTCGGCTGAGTTTGAATGCTTCAGATATATTGTGAGCTTGAATGAAATCGGTAGGCAACCTACGCAATTGTGTCGGTGATTCAAATACTGTTGAACATTCAAATTCATGGTTTATATTGAAATTGAAGGTCTCTGAAAAAAAGGGGTCCCTTTAATTAAAAGGGTTTTATTTTTGCTGTCACCTAAGGTATAGTAATACTATATATACCTCACAGCTGGATAAGGCATGAGTGATAGGTATCCAAATCCAATACCATTTGTTTAGGAATTAGATTACCTAATTGTTTTCTAGTAGAGAAATTGAGGTCCATCGTAAAAATTTCTAATTTGGATGTATTTTGATTTTTGAGATATTTTTCTAAGAGGTTAGACTAGATTACTGGTATTTGCAATTCACATTTGCATGATTACACAACACAACTTTGATTGAGGTGTGGTGTGGTGTGGTGCATACTCAAAATAATTAATTATATAACTAATGAAATTATTATTTTTTTAGAAGAAATCAAAATATTGTTGGCAATTAGTTTTACTTTTATAAACCCCAAACATTTCATAATGGAGTTAGTACTAAAACCATAGCAAGTGTGATACAAAGAGAGAAAACTGAGTTTCTTATAATGTTATATATTTTTGTTAATCTATAGAATTAATTGATTTTCCTATTGATATACAACATTGTAACTGCCCATGCGAAACATTAGTTATAACAAAACATCATGCAACACAAAGCTCATCTGATCTGATAATAAATTATCACATTCTTGCAAATCTTAAGTCTTAAACTTTATACATACAACCGAGAATGGGAAGGTTTTGTTTCTCCCAATAATGTGTTATATTTATATATACAGAGAAGAGAATAGGCAAAGCCAATAATATGAGATTTCTATGATTCCAAGCTACAAGCATATCATGGTACACCAATTTATTGCTGAGGAACAGAGTCTCCTATGCCTGTGAGTGAGTGTCGGAGGGAAGCCAAATCTCGAGACGGGTACCACCGACTCCGAATACAGCATCGGTGTGTCTGGGAGAGATAACTCGGACAACACATCCATAACTCTCCAGTATCTCACGAGCAACAGTCAGCCCTGCAACGAAATTCCAAGTCATGTTGTCCTCCATCCTATCTTCACCAGATAGGTCGCTCCCAAATGGTGTCAGTGAATGCATCTGTGTCTGCCACCAACATATCACCACAATTCAATTCAATCAACAACCTATATCACTTATAGAGTTCAAGATCATAGTTGGAAAATAAGCATTTTACAACTCTAAAACCGTAATGTCCAATCATATAGAAAAACAAGTCTAGTTGAGAAGCTCTCAATCATACAGCACTCAGAGTGGTTATTGCTAAGGGAGCAAAAGAGACTCACAAATCTACATTTATGTAAGATGAAGTTCTCCTAGTAAGACAAGATGAAAAAAGTATATTATCCTACAACTTGAGGCCATTATACATTGTACCATGTTCAAACTTTTGCATAAGAAACAACAAGTAATCATGTTAATCAATTAACCTCTCCACGAGAAGTTAAATTTCAGATTTTTTCTATGGCCGCTCATCTATATTGGCTACTTCAAGTACAATCAGCTGATGAAAGTGTATGTAGGCTTTAGGCTTAGTGTCTCTTTATCAATTTAACTTATCTTCCATTCTGTGAGCAACAACTAAAAAAACTACATGATTGAGTTCGATTGAAAGATTTGAATAATGAAGTCGAAACCCATTGTAAAAATTTCATTAGTGGTTATAGGGATTGATATGAATTTGAAATCCATCACTCTCATTTCAAACTAGATTTAGTGGGCTTAACAAATCCATTTTTTCGATTCCTTGCATTTCAGACCCTTCAAGCTCAACACAATCTAAAATTCTTGCCGGCTACACCCACAATAGTAATTTCATGAAAGCGAGCATTGAAGTAAAGTTATTACCATATAGTGCATATCAGGGCCATCATCATCAATGATGATAAGAACACCACCTGCTGGTGCTTCGGTAGAGATAATTTCAATTCTACCCCCAACCTCTGTTCGCAGTAAAGCACCCTCAATCAAATTGCTCAAAGCTTGACGTAGAGCAGGTTCTTCAACTGCAACCTTCGATGACCTTGAAAGATCATGCAGTTCCACAACCCGTTGCTGATTATGCGCTAGAGGTCTTATGGCCCCAACTAAATCTTGTAGAACATCAGAAATTTCACAGGGTCTTCGGACAAAGAGAAAATTTGTAAGGAACAGAATCCGCAGAGGTAATATGTCAATTAATAATCTGGAATAACAAAATAGAATATGTTGGCACTTATTCAGTCATATAAAAAGTAAAATATAACACCCTCAGACTTTAGATGCTAACAGAACTCTAATATCTAATATATGACTAACAAAGCTTCTTATGCTGCATCAGACAGAAATGATGCACCAAAAAGAAAAGAACATACGTAAGTCATATTTCAGCTGGCCCTCGCCAGTAAACAACCTTTAGCAGTATTAAAACAAAGAGAAACACTTAAGTTAGCAGCACAAAACTACTGCCAAGGCAGGGGATTAAAGGACAAAATTGACAAACACGAGAGAGTACATACCACAATATCAGAAATGTAAAGCAAAAAGTCATATATGATAACGCAAGTCTACCTAATTTCCAATTGCAGCGAAGGCGCAAGAGCAAGAGGTGGCATGGGAAATTCTGAATCCTTGGAAGCAGAACTAAGAGACAACTGCCCAGTGAACTCTTGCACATTGGATAATCTAGCACTTGTTCCCAGATCCACATCAGATGACTGCTGAATCGTCTTCTGTTTTCCTTTGTTGATGCGCAGTATGTTAGCCTTTGAAGCAAGAAGCAATGCAGTCAGAAAACATTTAAGTATACAGAGAAAATAATAAATTAGAATCAAGCAAAAGATAAGCAAGAAAGGTGGAAAACAGCAAATGAACAGAAGAAGTAGATGGGTATATTTTCAAGGCTCTACTAGACAAGCTATTCAATAGCTGTAAGAGGAGTGATGAGCACTTTTTATATAAGCATGCATCATCATAAGAACTGAATGCGCAGCAATGTAACGTTGAGAGGTGATGTACCAAGTCCAACTCAAGTATACAGCCAAATATTTTCTAAGCACGACAGGCAGAAGATATAACACCTTTGTCATGATGACGGCATCCTGTAGCTTCTGAAGTGTATCATTCATATATTCACCTTGCACTACAATATCTTCAGCAATATCATATGCAATCTGCAATCTCATTATCACCACCATTAAATCAGGAATAGGAAAGAAAGTACTGCGACAACAACGTCGTCCAATGCAGTTTTAGAACAACCTTTCAAGGTTGCAGGAACACCCACCTCACTCCTCTTCAGCTGAACAGACAACATCTTGCTCAATGTTCGAATGCTTGAAAGAGAACTCCTGATCTGATAGTCAAAAATAAAAACATCACTATAGGCTATGGATTATAAGAAAAAATGGCAGAAGTATAGACCTTACCTGCTCAACTAAATTGTTCATCCTGACATTATTTTGCCACGACGATTGCTGCAGTAGCATCGCTTTCTGAAGATTCATACACAAAAGGTATACCCAAGTATTAGAAAAAGCTAAAATGCGTATAGCCCAAATCTAACCCAAATTAATTTTGTTTTTCCCAAATATATATTAGACCCACAAAATCTAACCCCAGTTTCTTCCAGTACTTTCAATCTGACAGGGATTCTGTATGCTAACGTGGATATTAAAAAAAAAGTAAAAAATGTCATTTCGAAACAAACATAAATAAATAACAATGCCCATGTAAAAATAAAAAATGAAGAATTATTCCAACGTAAAGATAGAGTTGTACATAGTAAGCATATCAACAAGTGTCCTTAAAATTCTTTAAAAAAACAAATGACCTTAAAAATCTTAGAATGACATGTGCTTCTTTCTCTAAAGAGAACACCACATTTTTTATTTCCACATTCGCATTGCTTTTTTTTTTTTTTTTAAATGGCAGCATTATTGAATATTTTTAATTTCCAATTCAGTCAACGAAAATAATAGGAAGGTCAGATTCAACCATTTGGCCATGTGTACACAACGAAAACTGTAGTAAATAAAAAATAAAATCATGCATCTCAGGCTTAGAGATAATGTTTCTGGGCAAAATTCAACATGCAATCAAAAAAAGCGAGAAAGAAAGTACAAGTATGCTTCAAAGCTTACCTGATCCATGACATAAGCCATGGCTAATGAACGAGTGATATGTATGGCATTTACTTTTTGATCGTTGGAAAACTTCAACTTGTCAATTGAGTGATCCTTCAAAGTCTGTACATCTATGGTACGTGGCAAAGGAAAAGATTCCCCGGAGCATGTGGAGTCTCTTTGATCAAGCCATTCTCTTTCTAGAGCCATCTTTGGAAGTTCAGCAACTAAGAAGCCCACTACAAATGGATGTGTTACCATTGGGAAGACTACAGCACCAAGCTCAGGAAGAAATTCTGCCTAAAAATGAAGAGGGCATCTATTTGAAGCTACTCAGTCGTGATGTGGGTACAACATAAAAATGTGGGTACCAAAAAAAAAATAATAATAAATCAAACAAATTTAAACTATAACCCTTGCCTGTTGACTTGAAATCGCAGCTTCTGCAAGTCTTAGTCCTGCTGGTATATGAAAGGTGCCAACTAGAACCACAATCTCAGCCTCAGTGACACCTGGATAGAAAGCAATGCGCCGTAACTCCAACTCATCCATCACATAACTGCCAGCTGGTCTAACATAGACCTATGGTTATTTCACTGGTATTAGAACACTAACATTCAATCCTATACTAAACATCAACTAAATAATGCAAAATATTGCATGACAGAACAGGATAGGCAAGTAATATGAACCTTTGATCTTACCATTCCCAACACAGGCATTCTTTTTTCCAAGTTCCAGGAGCTTCATATTTTGTATTTATAATATATCAACAACTTTATTCAATGATTGTTGATTACAATCAAGAGGTATCTCAACATTATTTTCAAACTTAGCAGTTCAGATTTTTTTTTTAAGTAATTATATAGATTATACAACCTTGCTTCGTTGTAGGATGTGCATCATAGAACCGCAAATCAAGAATGAAACAGACAGTTCTGAATCGCTTTGAGTCTAATATGAAGCTAGATCAATTTCATACCATCGCAAAAGTTGAAATTAATATTTCACTGTTTTTATTAGTTATTATGCAGAATGAGTCATAAATTTGTTAATGGTAGTTTTTCAGTTAGTTAAATGTGTTGTAAAGATATATTTTTAAATGAAACAATTCATACGAAAATTGATTAGGGTTCAATCAAACCCAAAATCGAAGTATTGATTCAATTAGCTCAAATCTGATCGATACCGTTTAAGCGGTTCGAATTCAACTTTTAACTAAATAAACTTGCAAACATACTTCGTCGTATTTACATTGCAGCCAGGGCCAATTTCAGACCATGCCAGAGCTGTGCCGCATAGAACCTTTTATTTTTTAAGTACCATTTTAAATAAATTATATAAAAGAATTATTATATATTTATATTATTAATTTATTTCAATAAAATTCAGAAAACTAATATAAATTAAAAATGTTTAAATTTAGCCAAATTACAAATATTGACAAAGAATTTTTTTTTGATTTAATATAGATATTTAGATTAATATATATTATTTTTTATTATAAATTAATATTTTTAACTATGATTATTGAATTAAAAGGGACATCGTTTATTTCCTTCGCACAACCTCAAAATTGCGTCCCAATTGCTATATTTTTGTACTCCCTCCGTCCCGCTTAAATAGGCCCTTTTCATTTTGATACATTAATTTCGGAGCTAGTATTTAGTAGCTAATTGTGGTTAATAATAAAATTGGTAATTGTAATTAACTTATTTAAACCACAATTAGCTACTAAATATCAGCTCCGAAATTAATGTATCAAAATGAAAAGGGCCTATCTAAGCGGGACGGAGATAGTATTATTTTAAAAATAATAAGAATACTCCTAATTATTGTTTATTTAATTATTTTACGAATAGTTTAACAAAAAAAAATTAAAAAAATTGACGAATCCGAAATGGAAAACGGTGCTTTGAATTTTTTGGTAACCAAAAATCATAGCATCAGTCTCGGCGATGACTAAATGAAAGATAAATATTTTTAATATAACTAGTTGTAGAAGATTATTTTAGGACGATGAAAATGATGTGTATTTTAGTATAGATTGATATTAATTTAGAATTTATATTTTTATAATTATAGATAATATTTTATTTTCATATTTCGTTACATCCGCCCATCACTCTGCACAAACTAATTCAACTAAAAGCTAAAACAAAATGCACATAATAATCAGAAGATGATAACAAAGTTAAGTTAATCAACTATACCGAAAGAAGAGCGTCTGGGTGGACGACGCGGCGGAAGAGATCGAGCTGCTCAAGGCAAAGCCGCTGAAAATCCGGACTCGGCAACACCATAGATTTACCATTTGCGCCGCCGCCGTTGCTGCCTCCCTCTATCCTTTGCACGAATTCCACCGGAGAAGTGGAGGCGGCGCGAATGGCCGCTGCTATGGCAGCCGCCGACGACACCATGGAGTCGTCATCTTCGTGCGAGGAGGCATCGTCGTCGGATGTGAAGCTGACATGGCCAAGGGCAGTGGAGGCGAGGGAGAGGGGGCGCTGGGCGGAAGTGGTGGCGGTGGCGCGGCAGGCGCAGGGGGGCTGAGAGTGGGGTTTGTAGTGATAAAAGGGAAAAAGAGGGGCAAAACAGTAATTGGATTGGGTAGTGGGGAGTGGAATTTGTGGAGGGAATGCAGAGATCAGCATTTGGTTGTTGTGATTGGAGAGGAATGGTTTCTCTCTCTAGCCTCTCCTCTCCCCTCCTCTCCTCCTATTCTAATTAATAAATAATACTTCATATTGGGCTCGTGGGTCGGCCCACTTCCCTTCTTCAAAATGGCCTATTGGACTTCAATTTGAATATCATTCTCAATTCTATGGATTTTGGATTACTACATATGTTCGATTATTTAGTCCGGATTATTATTTTAAGATATTTTAATAATATAGTCCAATTTTTATATTTGGTACTCCCTTCGTCTCAATTTAAATATTACTATTTCTTTTTTTGTCTGTCTCAATTCATCAATCTCATTTCTAAAAATGATAACTTTTTTACATTCAACAATAAAATATTAATTCTACTTAACTCATTCTACACTCACAGTCCTTGTTAATTGTACCGGAGACGAAAGGAGTATTATTTTTCTCTAGTAATTCACAATCACACCCATGAATAACTTCAAAAAATAAGAATATTAAATGTCATATTAAGAAAATGAGAGATTAATTATATTTTGATTAAGGGTAATATTAAAAATTTATTTAAATATTAAATAATTTTCAGCAAACGTGCAAGATCAAACTGAATCATATAATTGGAACAGAGGGAGATTAAATCTTATTTTTATATTGAATAGTAAAATTAAAAGAATAATCGGATAATAAAAGAATTTAAAGAAAAAATAGCATAGCAATTTAATTATGAAATACTTAGAATAATAACAAAATCAAATAAGTTGTGGGGGTGTGATAGCCTTCATTTTGTGTGTATTTTAATGCTTACTTCCACTTAATCTCCACAATTAACTAATATGAGTTGTACTAGATAAAATTTGGAATGGATTTCGAATAATATATATGATTTAATTAATTATTGAATACATATGAATTTAAACCTAAGACTTCAATTTATTCCAATTGACCCATCAAATTAATGTGGCAAACACCGACTTAAACCACCACAATACCGAAGCGCTCAGTAGGGATATCTGTCGGCTAATCCATTAATTTTCGAGTCAGTTTTATCAAGTTATAAATTATTTGGTTTAAGTTAAATTAACTTTTTTTCTGGCTAAAAATCTTGACTTCAATCCTAATATTGACTAAATTAAGACCGAAGGAACGCATCCCGTCAAAATCTTACTTATTCTGACTTTCATTGTCCTTTCTATTAGAACATGTGGATTTTTAATACGTAGGTCAGAACGGCTCTTTTAGCCAGTCCAAGGAATATTTGCTAGTTGATTCCTAAGACGAACAAACCCGTGAATACATCAGACTTTAAGTTTTTCTTTCTTAAGGTCTTGTCTTGAGAAGGTCCTTACTTGTTCTGGCTTAAGTGTGTCTTCTAACTGGTTAGGTAGCACCTTGTTGGTGACGGCTTGCTAATAAGCTCCATTCTGATGATCCTTCAGCTTATGATAACGTGTCAGGCAACCCCTCTATAGACGTTTTGCTGGTAACAAAGTGTTAGCTAGCAACTCATACAAGCCTATTTGTTGGTGATGATTTCGCCAACAAATCTCTTAATGCTTGTAAATTAGTTTTTATTATAGCTCGAAAATTCTATATAGGACATTACAAATTTTAAGCTAATCTAGCTAAACACACTAATTTAGTGGGATTTTTTACTCTAAAATATATATATATATATATATATATATATATATATATATATATATATAAAAGAATTAATAACAATGATTCCTAACATATATTCATACATTTTAATATTGAAAATAATTTATTTTTTAATCAATATTTATATATTTTTTAAATTTATGATTAAATAACTTTCAATGAACTAATAATCTATTATAAACTATTTATATTATATAACTTAAAAATAAATTAATAAATGTGATATTTACTAACCAAGTAAGTTTCGGTAGATCAATCAGGTTAATTCACTATTTTTTTTGGGCTCAGACCTATCAAACCTCAAATTATTTGATTAAAAAAGGTTCGGCTTAAAATATCTAACCCTAACTTACATTTTTACTCAAACTAAAAAGGTCAACCCACATATTTATATTAAATTGACATCCCTAATACTCCCTCCGTCCCAGCAGAATAGGCCCTCTTACTAAATCGGACGTCCTAATTAAATTGACATTTTTTTCAAAAATGACAATTTTTTCACACTTAACAATAAAATATTAATTTCACTTACACTCATAATCTTAATCACATGCCGAAAAAAAAAGGGCTTATTTAATTGGGATGGAGGGAGTACATGCTTTACAAATTGCAACGCAGATGGCACACCAATTATTTATTTACTTATTTCAAGCATTTATTTAGTGCAGGAGTTAGGAGAGAAGGGAATGAGTGCAAATTTATGCATTTGAATTTCAAACAGATCAATTCTAAATGTAGGTCCCAAACAATTATACTGCTGAATTTAAACCTACAATAGAGTGTCTCTAACAAATGCCAAAAACCAAGCATAAATCTAAATTATGTGTGTAAATCTCCTTCAACCATATCCCAAAACACAAAACTGAAACTCAATAAATGAGTTTCAGTTTAAACTCAAATTTTAGTTTAAACTGTAGCAGACTCAAATTGTTTCAGAAATTACATTTTCACCCATAAAAAACTCTTAAACCACAATTTTATCTTTTTTTTTTTTTATCTCTTTTCCATTTATATATATAATTTTGTTACACCCATAATTTTTTTATTTGGATTGGTTGCTTAAAATTTAATTTATTTTAATTTTATCCAAATTATTATTTTTATGTATTAATTTTCTACTATTCTAAAATTAAGATAATAGTTAAGATTTTAATAACTATTAAACTAACTTAGGTTCAAGAACGAAACATGAAAGCTGAAATAACTAGAATTCACCAACCCATAACTAATTTGGTGTGTTTTAGTGTAATTTTATTTTTAGTAATTTGATATGGTTGGTGTATTTCCATTGTAATTATTTTGTTTTATTTCTCCGATGTATTTTTATATTTAATAAATTATTTATTAATAAGAATTTGCATTTTCCAATCACCAAATACTTCACAATGATTTATTTTGCTTGAAATAAAAAATGATTCAATTTATAAATTTGATAATTATGTTGGTATTATTAATAGTGAGTAAGATAATATTCTTTTGAGTTTGAATTTGGTGTAAATAATTGGAGATGAATCACTTCGGGGTGATCAATGGTCGGTTCATTTCAAAACCGAATCGAAACCGCAAAACTGAAAATTATATAAAAATTAAACCGAATCGCACCAACTGAAATATATTAACCAAAATCGAACCGCATTGAATCAATGATTCCAGTTTTAACCGAACCACATCAAACCACCGATTTCGGTTTGGTTTGGTTCTAATTGAATCTTCATGCACATTTTCATAAAATAATTAAATTAAAACATGTATTTCAATGTTCTAACATATAAACAATCCAAATGGACAAATATAAAATTAGGAATTTAGAATTATTATATTTGAATTATACTCCCTCCATTTCATTACAAGTGTCATGTTTCTTTTCGACACGAAAATTAAGAGTTATGAGTGTAGAATGAAAATGTGACAATTTGGTTGGGAGGCCCAATTTGGTAAGTGTGACAATATCCAGATTGTCTCTAATTAGCTCTAATTTTGAATCTCTCACACTTTGCATATAAATAGATGAAGTGTTCTTAGAATCGAGGTTATTGATGTTTTGGCAAACTTTAACCGGAATCGAAGAAACAAGAGAGCCAAAACACATACTGAAGTTACAAACTCTTTCTTTCAAACTTCGAGGCTTTATCTAAAGCTCACCGTGTGCCATCTTTGAACACAGTAGTTCAACTCATCTCCAAGAAGAACTATTACGTGCATCTAGCCGCAAGTTCGACAGTTCAGAAAAGAACTCTAAAGCTCCAAAGATCCAGAGGAGAAGGCTACGCGGTGTGCCCACATTCCAAGCCTGCGAAACCTGAAGAAAGACGAAACCCTGGGTGAGTGAGCTAGTGGGCTGGTAGACATTGGCGTCTACTAGCTATTGATAGATCGTGAGCTCTTTGTATTCTTGTTAAGCATAGTGATTTCCAGACATCGATTTGAAGAGAGTGTAGGAACTGAGTCTACAATAGGCGATGTGAATTGCCATTATCAAAATAAATAGCATGGCCTATGCATAAACCTATTTAATTTAATAGATGGATTCAATGAATACCTCAACTCCAGCGATTTGAATAACGGCAGTAGATGATTGATTGGTGTTCCTACAGATCTGATCTTCTGATCTGTTTACTTGCTCGATCCAAAAATCTGGTGAAGATACGCTACCGGATTGAAACTGCCCTGGAAGAACTCGATTTCTCTTTTTCCTTCCTGCTGCAGCCACTGCCCTTCTCTAGTCTCTCTAGAGTTTCGGTTTTATGAAACTTCTAACTTAATAATCTTATGTGGGATTGAGAGATTGATCTATTTATTGATATAGAGAACATGCTATTAGGGTTTAATAAATCCAAATAGGCTCAGAGCATTTACTGGGCCAAACCAGGAATCAAATGCAAATAATAAAGTGGGTCTCCTATTAATTAATTCCATTTTCATCCCAGAACATAATTAATTAATAAACATTAATTCATGCCAAGATCTTTACTCATTCATATGTCAAGTAGAATGGTTCATCTCATTGTTGATCTTATCAATACATTGAGATGTACTAGTGACACAAAGCAACTAAGATAAACCACTTATAGAACGATCTATACGATCTTTTTTTATCTCTTACACACCGTATGATATTCCTATCAACAAGAGAAATGGATGTATTTGTTCGCATCGTATGATTTTTAATTCAGACTGGAGTTGTTTATTGCAACTCATTAATGATTACCAGTGTATCAAACATAAGGTTTCTCAATATACCAATCATGATGTTTTTACGTATACAATTCCAACAATCTTCCATTTATACTCAAAGCATTATATCATTACTTTCCAGAGTATAACATGCGTTGATTCTAATATAGCTATTACATTTGGTCACCTAGTGGTCGGCTTCATCATTAGTCCTAGGCTACGAACATGACCCTCGTATACCTTCTGTGGTAAGTCCTTTGTAAATGGATCTGCTAGATTATCCTTCGTGTCTATCTTCTCTATTAGTGCATCGCTTCTCGCTATAATTTCTCGTATGATATGGTATTTTCTCTCTATGTGCTTTTACGCTTTGTGAGTTCTTGGTTCCGTAGAGTTTGCTATTGCACCAGCATTATCACAATATACCGTGATAGTCTTGGGCAAACTCAGAACAATATCTAACTCCTGGAGGTAGTTCCTGAGCTATACCGCTTCTTTAAAAGCTTCTGAAGCTGCCACATGCTCAGCTTCCATGGTGGAGTAAGCGATACACTTATGTTTTGCACTCCTCCATGAAACAACTTCGCTTCCCAAGGTGAACACATAGCCTGAGGCAGATTTCTTCTTATCATGGTCTGCCTATAAATTTGAATTCGTATAACCCACAAGGCACAAATTCTCACACTAATAAATGAGACAATAGTCTCGAGTTCTTTTCATATACTTGAGAATATGTTTGACAACAATCTAGTGCGCCTGTCCAGGGTTAGACTGATATCTGGCCACCATGCCCACGTCATAACAGATATCTGGCCTCGTACATAGCATCACATACATAAGGCTTCCCACTGCCGAAGCATATGGTACTTTAGCCATCTCAATCATCTCCTCTTCTATTGCAGGGCATTGTGCCTTAGACAGAGGAACACCATGTCTGAAAGGTAGCAACCATTTCTTGGCGTTTTACATGCTAAAATGAGCAATTACAATATCAATTAAGCGGCCTGAGACAAGCTTAGCATCCTCGTGCATCACGCAAGACTTTAATCCCAAAGATGTATCCAGCGTCTCATAGGTCCTTCATTTGAAACTATTTGGATAACCATCTCTTTATGTCTGACAACACCTCCACATCGTTGCCGAATAGGAGAATGTCATCTACATAATCGCTACACATAACTTGTTTTTGCACTGTAAAAATCCATAGGATTTAATCACATGATCGAAATATTTGTTCCATGACCGTAAAGCTTGTTTTAGTCCATACAAGGACTTATTTAGCTTCCAGAAAATATGCTCTTCATCATCCTTCCCATAACCCTCTGGCTGCTGTAAATAGATGTCACGACCTTCCTCAAGGTACCCGTTTAAAAATGTGGTTTTGACATCCATTTGTTAGATCTCTAAGTCCATATGTACTGTTATGGATAGAAGAATTCGAATAGATTTGAGCGTGGCTACCGGCGAAAAGGCCTCGTCATAGTTAATACCCTTTTTTGACTATAACCCTTCGCCACCAACCTGGATTTAAAAGTTGTAATCTCTCCTTTCGAACCTTTCTTCTGTTTGTATACTCATTTGCAACCTATGGCTCGAGAGTCATCTGGTAGCGCAAACTTTTGGTATACATTCATAGCGGTAATTGATTCAATTTTTTGAATCAACAGCTTTACGCTATTTTTCTGCATCTTTGTCATTTATTGCTTCGTCATATGCCCATGGGTCGATATAATCTAGTCTATCTTCTGGGATCAAGTCCGAAGACTCTCCTACGAACATGTACTGCTCGGGTTGGTGAGGTACCCTCCCATTACGACGGAGCACTGGTACTGCATCAGCAGTTACTTATGGCTCAAAGCCTTGCACTGGCGATCGTGTAGTTGGTTTCATACCTTCACAGGTACACTCAATCTACCACGGGGTTTTCCCAATGGAAATGCATCATCATCTCCAATTTCTTGGAGAATGATACCACTTTTGGACTTGTGGTTTTTCACAAACTCGTCCACCAAGATTCTCGTGTTCAATCTTCTGATCCTCAGGATAGTAGAAATGACCACATTTTGTTTGTCTGGGGTATCCCACGAACAACATTAGCTTGGACCTACTTCTAACTTATCAGGTTCCTTTGACAAAACATATACCGGACAACCTCACACTCGTATGTTTGACATACTGCGTTCACCCATGCTAGAGTTCTGAGGGCGTCTTAGGAACTAACTTAGAAGGTACCAGGTTCAACAGGTATACCATTGTTAATAATACGTGGCCCCAAAACAAAACAAGCAAGTTTGCATAATTCATCATGGACCTACTCATTTCAAGAAGAGTCTTATTTCTTCTTTTTGCCACACCATTCTGCTGAGGAGTGTCTGGTGTGGTCCATTGGGATTCAATCCCATGGTCTGACAAAAATGCAAGAACTCGTCACTAAGATACTCGCCACCACGATCTGATCATAATGATTTAATGGTCTTGTTTAACTTCTTCTCTACTTTTGCCTTGAATTCCTTGAATTTCTCAAAGCATTCACTATTATAGTGAAGTAAGTAAACATACTCGTATCACGAGTGATCGTCAATAAAAGTGACAAAACACTCAAATCCTACACGATCTTGCGTAGACATCGGTCCACATAAGTCAGATTGAATCAATTCCAACACATCACTTGCTCGAGACTCACTTTCCTTGAAAGGCTTGATTGTCATCTTTGCCTCTATACATGAGTCACAAACTCGATATGGAACTACCTGGATAGAATCCAATGTTCCATCATCCACGAGTCTCTTGGACCTCTTTAGACTGATGTGACCTAGTCTCAGATGCCATACATACGTAAGATCCTCACCAGAAGACAAAAACTTCCTCTTCTTATGATTAAATTAGTTATATGCAACATTCACGGAAGATTCATGCAAACAAGAGAGTCTTTATGTATCCCACGACAGATAACACCATTATTACCATTGATAGAACATGACTATAAAAAATAACTAAAAATCCATAATTTATTAAATGGGAAATAGAAATAATGTTTCACCAAAAATTCGGCACATATAAAACATCTCTTAAAATCAAACCATTATTTTCAAAACATAATGTAATATCTCTTGCTGCTGCAGCAGACAAACGAGCATCATTACCCATGGAGATCATCACCTCGTCATCATTCAGTTGCTTTATCGGCCTAAAGCCTTAAAGTGTAACAAACATGATCAGTAGCTCCAATATCCACTACTCACGAATGGGTAGAAACAGATTCTAAGCATGTTTGCGTTACAAATTCTAATGACAAACTTTATCCAACTCGCTTGGTTAGATAATCCTTCTTTTAGTGACCAATTTTGCCACAACGGAAACACTTGCCCTTCTTCCCCGGTGTCACAATCTTTTTTCTACCAAGACTCTTGCTCCCAGAGGTAGTCTTCTTGTATTTCTTTCCAGTCACCCCTTTAGGCTTAGCACCTTTCGATGAAGCAGGGCAACTACGAGAAGAAATCAAGACTGCCTTTTCAGGTTCCATGCCTAACTCAGCTGTTGTCAGGTCACTAAGTAACTCATTGAGAGTGTACTCCTTTTTAGTCATGAATCATGATAACATTCAGTCTAAAGTTCTCAAAAGACTTCAAAAGTGAGTTAAGTATGATATCGACCTGGGCTTCCCCATCAATACCTCCATGCAACGACAGTTCATCCATGAGTTGAGTTATGAAAATTACGTGCTCTCTCACTGAGCTACCATCAATTATTTTACAACTCACGATTTCCTCATGCGTTTAAATTTGACAGCTATATTCGATTCTCCATATGTGACTGTGAGACTATCCATAATCTCAGATGTTTTGTCATAGTGTTGATGTTATAGCTGGAACACCTTAGACATAGTGGTCATTATGTAGCACTTGACTACATTGTTAGACTTGACCCACTTGGCATAGAGGTTCCGCTCCTCATCAGTTGACTCAGCAGTAGGGATAGGTGGACACAGAGTGTTAAGAACATATTGGTGTTCTTCTGCAACTAGGACATAATCCAAGTTACGTTTCCATTCCAGGAAATATGGAACAATTAATTAATTTTGTGCCAAGATATTGATGACATTATTTATAGACATATCTGAAAATAATAAGTGATTAAAGTAAGAAAATACATGCATAACATTGAAACAAATATGTATTGTAACCTTTTAAGAAGCCAATACAGTTGTTTCCCCCAATTGCTTAGGTGCATCTAATGCAAGCTCCATTCGAAGACGTCTACGATAGACCACCTAACCAGACCATTCTTTCAAGTTTCGATATTTAATTTCAATCCATGTCAGATATTCACCGGCAAATAAAATTAATAATCAGAGATAAAACTGAAATCGTGTTCAACCTATCTGAGCAGGGACATCATTCATGAGTTAGTACTCAGGCAACATATAAGCATTTGGCCATAATTCTAACTCCGAAAGTTAAAAGGACGATTTGTCATGCGTACTAGACCTATGACACGTGCCTTTTACAACCTTTGTTATCTCATCTAAAACAATCTTAGAGATCTCATGAACAAATAAAGAAAGCAGGCTACAATCGTGTAGACAGACTACTTACTCCACTACCCACTTCTAATAAGAGACCGCATTTTGGAGGTCTTGTTGATTTTAATTAAAAAATCTTGCATAGTCTTTTTCTTTCAAAAAGGTTATTACGTGCACAAATTATTTTATGATCTATAAATTATGTTATATCTAAAATTCCCTCATATTTGCCGACATAATTCCGGAATTTATAGGCATAATTTAATATATAAAATAAATTACATAAACCATGCTTTGAATGATAAAAAAATCCTCAATCCAGGATCTCAATATCAAGTCCTGAATTGAGAATTTTGTGATCTTTCAGGTTCTGCATTGAGAATTAATATTTTTGGGTCCTAAATCGATAATTAAACTATCTTTCGGGTTATGAATTGTGAACTCCAACAAAATTATAACTCACAAATATGTGAATGCACATATAACTAGCTAGTGTAAATAAAATTATTAGTCCTTTAATATTTAGTTACTTGGAATTATGATACTATTTAAATGGAAAGGATGTTCCCAACATAGTTTGAAATCATAATCAATTAATTATAAGTAAAGTGTTTGGCATACCAATTGTGCTTGAAGGCAGGAACCTTATTTTTTTAATTATGACATTATATTGTGTTATAACACTACAAAAAATTCATTAATTCGCGACAGACTAGCAACTGAATAGAAATCAGGTTGCGTATTTGCGACGGCTTTGCAACAATTTCGCGATGAAATTGAGATTTTTTTAGGGACGGATAGCGATGGTTTTTTTATCGCTAAATTTTGCGATAACTTTTTTGGTCGCTAATCGGTCGCAATATTTATTTTTTTTAATTTTAAATTTGCGATTATATTTTTGGTCGTGAGTCAGTTGCAAAACTTAAGGAATTTAGGTTATGAAATTTGCGCGAGAACTAATTTTGCCTCGTATCTCCTTCATCAGCTCTGCGCACCTCCATCCAACACCTCCGCACCATCCGTCCATACCAGTATCTCAGACGATAAGTTTAGTTATCCGATCCTGACCAAATTCATGCGACTGATGAGCATATGAGAATCATTAATGAAGATTTAAACACAAATGAATAATTTGAGTATCATAGTAGTGAGGATGTTGGTTTAGGAAGTAATGAGGATTCAGACATCGAATAAAGTTTTTTGCCGTCATAAAGAATTTTTTCGTAATGATTAGAATGTAAGATTTCACAAAATATGTGTAATTATACCAGAGTATCTTATAATCTAACATTTCATGCTAGCCTATATTTTAAATAAAGTTATATATATATATATATATATATATATATATATATAGAGGTGTAATCATATCACAAGTTCCCTTTAGATGGGAGATGAGAATAAATCTTGTCCTTTAATTTGATGAAATAAGTGGTCCAGATTGATTCTTAAAATTTAAAATTTAACTTTTATTTTTATTTTAAATTATAATTAAGGGTATTTAGGTAAGTTAAAAATAAGGGACCACAATAAATTTCATAATCTCTTTCCTATCAAACACACGTGTTTTGCTTCTACATATTCTCTATCATCTAATTTCTTTATAAAACTTTAAATAATCATATCTAATTCAATTTAAATTATTTTTCCACGTACAATATATCAAATTAAAGATAATTTAATTATCTTTCAAACGAAATCAGTATTGCATATGTTTCAAATAAGATAATCGTAGCAAAAATAAGAAACTGTAACTATACAGACGTAGATAATGCATATTTACAAGCTTATATAATGTAACTTGCATATGAAAAAAAATTCAATATTCTGCAAAAATTTGATAGCCCCATTAAACGTAATGCAACTAAACCAACCTATATAATGCAAATATATAGACTTATAAAATGCAACTTAAAGGTGGTCTAATGGATTTAAATTATTGACAAAAAAGAAATAATAATAAATGAAACAGAGCATGAAATCCAAATATTTGCATTATATAAGTATGTAAACATGCATTATTTAGGCCTATGGATTTGCATGACTATTTATGAGGTAATTGATATTTTGAAGAAATTCTTTATTTTCTGATTTAAGTTGCATTATATAAGTCTGTTTATTTGCATTATATAGACCGGTTCAGTTGCATGAATTATGTTTGATAGGGCTATCAGATTTATTCAAAATGTAGCTATTATTTTCAGACATAAGTAATAATATATAGACTTGTAAATATATATGCATTATATATGCATGTATAGTTGTAGTATCTTATTTTCACTACGATTATCTTATTCCAAACATATGCAATATGGATTTTGTTTGAAAGATAATAAAACGATATTTAATTTGATATATGACACGCGGAAAAATAATTTAAATTGAGTGAACTATGATTATTTAAAGTTTTATAGTAATGTTGGAGGTGAGAGAATAAAGTTAATAACAAAATAAATGTGTAGTGAAAAAATAGATTATGATTTTTTTGTAAGATAAGATGTGGTCCCCTAATATATTTATGCAAAAAGACTGAAAAGCCAAAATATTGAAAAAAGATTTAATTTTCTAAATCAAATTTAGATCCTTGATTTTGAAAATGAACGCATCAGATTTATTCTCATCTCACATCTGGGGAGGTACTTGTCACTTTAACACACCCCTATATATATATATATATTCTTTTACCAATGATTTGTATAATTTACATACTTTGTTGCTGATCGTGGCACACGACCCGAGTTGACCATCGATGTCGGCGGGATGCATCCTTCCAATCCCATTTCAAGGGTAATTACAAATTTTTTTTGAAGATTTCTGTATCCTGGAGGGTTTACTTGGTCCAAGATTCCAGATGATTACAAAATATTGTGGTTCAATGAGTTAAAGGTATATTTAATGTTAATTAAATTTTATATTAATGTTAAATAATATCTCATGTTAAATAATGATATTTTTCAATACAGCAGAATTTTTTTTTACTCGAAGGCAGACATTGAAAATAATGTGTTTCACCTTCTCATTGAAAAGGCACAAGAGAGGTATAAGGATATGTGCAATCGATTGAAGCAAAGTAATGAACGACCTCTATATATTGATGAGAATGAGTGGGCGAGATGGAAAAAGCATTGGAGAAGTGAATCCTTCCTATAAAATTCAAAAAAAGGATCTACGAATAGGAAGGCAGGGGTGGGTGAAGGACAAAGAGGACCTTCCACTCATAAAGTTGGATCTAGATCCTTCAATGAGTCTTCTATGATGATGGTAAGATTAATCTTACCTTCTTTTTATTAAATTTAAAATATATTTATCCTTGACTTTTTTCTAATATAAAACAAAAATAGGCGGCGCAAAGGGGCATCCCGGTGCAGGACGTGCCACACTATGAAGTTTTTTATGCAACCCATCGTCGGGATGCACCAAATTTCTGCAGTCAGAAGGCGGCACAGGTTGCTATAAGTATTCAAATGCATAAATACGTATAATTTTCTTAGTAGTTTTTAAGGTAAGTAACTAATAATACTTAATATTGTAGGCATCCCAGGAAGGTAATGACACACCAACGTTTGTCACCGATCAAAACAATTTATTTCAATCAGCGTTGGTGGAGTTTCGCGAAAGAGAAGATTATTTGGCCTGGGAAGTATTGAAAAGAGCATTGCTTCTTCCTCTAGGATACCTCGGCCTCCACCCCTTCCGCCTCCTGCCGGATTTCAGGACACTCCTGAATATCAGGTGGCATTTCGCAGGATGCTAAGAGAAGTGCTTGCCAGCATGGGGATATTGCCGCAATAGAATTCACAAGATGACTCCCCACTGCATTCACCCGAAGATTGAAGGTAAGTTTACTAATTTTATTACTATTTTCCGCTTTTTATTTTGTATTACATGAAAATGGGTTGTTTTTAGTCTTTGAATTAGTATGGAAGTCTGCCTTGAGTTGAGAAAAATCAAGCATTAATCATCAGATTCTCTTCTTTTAGAAAATTATCTAGCTAGATCATACATCACTGAATGTACAAAGTCTTCATGAGGATTTACTATTCTCCATATTTTCTGCATTTTTGTCATTGCTATTTTTTTCCTCCTCTGGTGATAAGTGAAAATGATGCTTTGGAGCTTGGAGTGACCTCTATAATGGTGAAAGAGGAGATAGAAATAGTCAAACTTAAAGAACTTTTTTTTATTGATTGAAGAACTCATATGTTAGTTTTTTAAGCTTTGAGTTGCTGCCAAAAGTAATAGCATTCTATCAATTTAGACTTGGCTCAGTCTAGAAAATTATAGCTAAAATTTATTCACCTTTGTGTAACAATGTTTAATGCTCAATAGAAAATATCAAACTTATAATGTTTTTACTTTTTGTAGCAATGTTTAATGCTCAAAAGAAAATCTTAAACGTATCAAGAATGATTAAAGAATATGTAAAAATCAGTAGCATGTATATTTTCTGTATATGGAATACTTTTACACTTGTATCTATGTTTGGGATTATGGATTTGTTACTAATGATAATGCTACCTTGTTTACTTTAACACTAGCATGCTATTCTCCGAGTTCTATGAGCTTTCATATCCGAAAATGTGCGTGATGTTTATGAAAATCTTGTTATTATCGTCCTTTTCTCATTGTCCAAATGTGGTGAATGGATTAATTTGTCACCCCTTCAACTTATTTGCTTATTAGTATATTGATATTCTGATTTGATTTAATTAAATTGTGTTTACATAATATCTTTTCCTTACGTTTGTAGAATATGTGTACACCACAAATATGTGTATTATTGCCTGTTGGATTTGTAGTTAGCTCTTTATATTTTTTTCGTATTCAAGATCTTGATTATCTGTTATCTGTTGTCTTTGATTGTAATGTTATATGCATATATGATAACATTGTTAGGCCACTAATGCTATTTTTTCTGTTGCAGGATGCATCACCTGCTGTCTTTTGTTGTTGTTTCAAACTTGAAATTCATCTCAAACATGTGCTAGTGTGTGTCTCCAATTTTGTGACAAACACGCGATCATAAAAGTTCTGAAATTGCTGAATCTTAATTCTTCATGAATTTATCTATTTGAGGTTTGAACACCTATTCTACAATTTTTCAAGATGTATTTGAATCTTAGATCGTGTGTTCTAAGATACTTCTACTAGTTTTATCTGTTTGATATGCGAGTTTCAAAATTTTGTTATAATGTATGTTGGTTTTGTATATAAAATGGTAGTGAATAAACAGGAAAAAAAGAAAAATAAAATATAATTAAAAAAATCGCGACGGAAAAGAAAAATAAAATATAATTTTAAAAAAAGAGAAATCGCGACGGATTCTGTCGCAAAAAAGCCCAGTAGATGAAGATGGATAGTTGGTCGCTAATAATTTGCGATCAACATCCGTCGCAAATATTAGCGACAAAAATTGCAGTCGCCCGTTCGTCACAAACTTTTGCGACTAAGCATCGTCGTATTCCCATCGCATAATATTAGCGACGGGATTGGGTTGGTCGCAAAATATTTAACGACAATTGAATTCGCGACGACCATGTTTGGTCGCTAATCCGTCGCCAAATGCTGATTTACGACTTAATATGTTGATTTCGCAAAGAATCTGTCGCGAATTATTTAGTTTTTTGTAGTGTAATGTAAAACAATAATTATTAATATTATAACATATTATAAATAGAGTGATAATATTGATACTTAATATTATAAAATCGTAACTAATAATATAAAATATTACTACAGAGTTATTTTCAGAACTCCACAAACGTTCTTGATATCACAAGTTATAATATAATTAAAGATTATGAAATTAAGGTAGAAATAATAAATACTTTGCTATAAAAGTAATATTATATCATATTATATTATATATCTTATTTCAATTTTATGAATTTTATTATGTTATGCATTATGATATGAAAATACGTGTCACATTTTATTTATTTGAATTACTGTTTAGTATATGTAGTGTGTTACTATATACCGGGTTACATTATATATATTAGTATTACATGAATTATATACTTACTATTTAATTATATTTGATAGTTTATTTTAAAGATTATTTTTACAATAATTATAGATTAATTGATTGTTTCAACGTTGACAACTTAGATATAAAACTCTCGATTCATTTAAGCAAATAAGTTTTAAGTTTTTATTCCATTAATTGGTTGGGGTAGAAGATGTGAAGGGTCTCTTATCATTTTGCTATATAATTAAAGATAATATTGTAAATCCATATTTTATTTATAATTAATGATAATAATTAATTTATTATAGCCAAGTTCAGGTTAATTATATTATGACCATTTAGTAACACCCTTAAAAAGCTTAATCAAACCGAAATCGAATATATATGAAATTTAAATCAAACTGAGACCATCAATTCGATTTGATTTTCGGTTTATGGTTGAAACTTGTTCAAATCTAATTACTATTCCATATGATTGTCACCGTATTTTAAGTTTAAATTAATTGTAAATAATTGGAGATGGTCTGACTAATACCATTCTCTTAAAAATAATATTAAAAATGGATTTGCAGGTTATCTGCCCGACCCAAAAGCTATAAATTCGACTATACTTAGTCATTTTTAAATTGTTTGTTGCCTAAGACACCCAATTTTCCATAAACTTTGAAAAACAACTTTTAATATTTCTTACTTTGATAATATTTATTATTTAAGATGCCAAAAAAAAAAAAAAAAGAGTTAACTCCACCTAAATCGTATGTATGTTGGATCTTAATCGAATCTAGTGAATTCTACAATTATACTTTCGATAAATTTGCAATCTAGAATTTTGTATATTGACCTCATAATATTGAGGGCAAGGCCAAATGTAAATTTGTGTGTGACGTTGTGGATGATTGAAGTTTGACTGAAATGTTTTACAAATCTCGAAATATATTACTATAGTATAATCACATTAAACTATAAGATGGAAATTATTTTTATGCAACTCTTGAGACTTTTGATAATTATTTAACTAATTCCACTTAATTTAAAGTTTGAACCATGGATTACATATCATTGAAAATTGCATAGTTTTCAATAAAAAAATATATATTGCATAGTTATCAAAAGGAGACAACGTGAATGAGCGGCAATTAATAAACTCATAGTTTTTCCTTCTTCTTGAGGAAATATATAAAACATAGTTGTCACTAATTGACTAAATCAAGCTCAAGAAAATGCATATATTATATATTTGGATTATTACGTGGAATATATTATTTGATGTCACTTTAGGTTTTACAACAAAAGAAATAAAATTGCGATCACATCTGGCTCAGTTTTGTTAGATATTGAATCTTTTATGTTACATATAAAAAAAATACAATGTACATGTATATATAGATGTTTATGCAAGTTAAATCTAAACTAAATATAAAAAGATATAAGTATTTCTACAGAGATATATATGGAATATATGAATATATCTAACGCCCCCCCCCCCCCCGCGCGCAACCGAAGAAGTGGGAGCTGGAGGCACTAGAAGCTAGGATCTGAAGTCTTCGAAGAGCGGGTGTCCTAAACTCTTTGTGAAGATGTTCGCTACGTGTGATTCAGATGGCACAAAGGCAGTAGATAAGCGTTTCGAATCAACTAACTCACAGACGAAGTGATAGTCGATGTCAATGTGCTTGGACCGTTTATTGGAGACAGGATTCTGACTAAGGAATATGGAGCTTACGTTGTCGGATAGCAACAACGGGATGCTTCTAGGCACGTCGTGTAGCTCCCTGAGAAGATTTGAAACCCAAACGAGCTCAGTAGTTGTATTTGCAATAGCGCGGTACTCAGATTCACAATTGGACCGCGAAACTGTAGGTTGCTTCTTAGCGCTCCAAGACACAAGATTTGGACCGAGAAAAATTGCGTAACCATAGGTCGAGCGACGAGTATCAGTACATCTCGCCCAATCAACATTACAATACCCGACTAAGGTGAGCGAGCCGCGAGAAAATACAAGGCCGTATGTTAAAGTTCTTTTAACATAGCGAAGTATCCTTTTAACAGCCTGAAAATGATCAACTGTAGGATTCTGCTGAAACTGACTAACAGTATTCACAGAATAGGCAATATCCGAACGTGTGATAGTGAGGTATTGGAGAGCCCCAACCAAGGAACGAAAGAGGGTGGGATCATCGAAGGGATCACCATCCTTTGTGAGCGACACACTAGGTGGAAGAGGCGTAGAAACGGGCTTTGCATCCAATAACTCAGCTCGCTTCAAGATGTCTGACATAAGAACAAGCTATCCGAAGGATAAGAGACCTCCAATCCAAGAAAATATCCAAGTCGACCAAGATCCTTTGTAGCAAAACTTCACGGTAAACGGACAGAATTTAAAGCCGTACTACACCCCACTCGACATCTGCGTGGTGGAGAAGTACTATCTCAACCGTCCGTAGCGAGACAGGTATCGTCGAGCTAGCGACGTTAAACCAAGCACTTGTTGGGAGGTAACCCAACAACTTTCATTTTTCAGCTTCAGTTTTTTCAAATTCCAGAGTCAGGGTCCCGTCGATCAACGGAAGTCTTTAGGCATCGTCGATCGGCGCTAAACGAGCGTCGATCGGCGCTAGACTTATAAAACGGGATTTTTATCCCTTTTTCAAACACAAACACACACGCACGCACCCTCTCAACCCAAAACACCCACGGTTCAATTTTTCTCTCCAAAACTCGCAAAATCCACGCAAGCAAAAATGACTGATGCACCGACCTTCACCACCCAAGAGGCCGTCGAGCGCTATCACAGGTTCGGGGTAGGAAGTACACCATCAAGCAGACGTTGTACCCCTGCTCAAGGACGATGAAGAAACTCAGCATCCGGGAGGATGTTCTGACCATGCTGAACAGGGTTGGATGGAGGACCTGGATGACACGGCGATGGCCGACTTACCCATCGCTCGTGCTGGAGTTTTTGGCAACCTTGAGGTGTTCGAGGTCCAGCCGGAGACCGAGCCTACCTCCATCAGTTTCCAGCTGAACAATGAGTCCCACATTCTTCTTAGGAATGTCCTCGACGAGATTTGGGGGGTCCCAACTGACGACACTAGCACCCCTACGGCACGTTTCAACAATGTCGAGTTTTGGAGGCTGATTGCAGTCGATGCCCCAGCTGATCCAAACATTTTCGACGTCGGCAACCTGAAGGCATCTTCCATCGACAACCCCGTGTTTCGCTACCTTCAGCGATGCATGGGGGTGTCCATATCAGGACGGCACGAGAGTACCAAGGTGAGAGTGAGGGAGCTCTACGCCTTGTCCTGCTTCCTCACTGGAGACCACTTCAGCTTCGCCGCCCTCATCATGGACCACTGGAGGCACCAGCTCAAGGCCACCATAGGCAACATTTGGAGTGGGGGATTGATCACCCCGATTGCCGAGCATTTGGGGATTGACTTGTCCAACCTCGAGGTACTTCAAGACGAGAAGGGATTGGGCACCGACCTTTTAGTTCGGATGCAGGTTCTTCTACCCCGCGAGGGCGGATGGCTCTTGAAGATGTCGAACGGGGACAAGTTCCCGTTGCCGCAGCCGGCCCACACTCGAGTCACCGATTACCACTTCCGTGATAATTGACTGATGAGTTCCCCCGCCCACTTGGCGGTCATGGTTGGAGCCCGAGGAGGACCAGGCACGTCCAGAGTCATTCGCCGACTGGAGGCACAGCCCGGGCAGGGACAGTCTGATATCCCATCACAGCAGGGGATGGGGGATGATGCGCATGTGCAGCAGCACGTAGGAGTTGAGGGTGCAGCGCCCGGATGGACAGGTGGGGCATCGTCCAGTTACTACCCCGGAGAGTCTTCCTCTTCCGGCATTGACTTGGCGAGCCTCTACCTCTACATGCAGTAGCAGGCAGCCTTGCAGGCGACGGAACGGGAGCTTCAGGGCCAGTTTCGCCAGCACGTGACCACGAGGCTTGACACACTTGAGGATCAGATGCAGAGACTGCTCCAGAGCACCAGCCAGACTCCACCTACGTCCGCCGCCAGCGAGAGCGTTGGACTCGCAGGCGGTTACTTGCCGATGATGCCGCCCCGGATACTGCGATGGATGACGCCCCGGTGGATAAGTGAGGTACCGTTTCTCTTTTCCTATCTAACTTGCAAACTTGTCCACTCCTCGGAGTGAAACAAGTTTGGGGGGATGATGATTGGAAAAGGGAAACGTTTTTGTTTGTTTGTTTGTATTCCATTCACTACTTTCTTTTTATTTTTTGTTTTCGTTTCGTTTTGTGTTTTGTTTTCAAAACATCACCATCCTTGTTCTTTTGCTTCAGTGTGAATAGTTGATCTCTGCAAGGATTTTTCTTCAGAACTAGTACTACATTGAATTTTGATTTGTGGTATTCACTATGATAGGAAAGTCTAGACAATTATTTAGGAGCTTTTGAACATAGGGCAGTCGGAACTTTGGATTGTGTTGGTATTGAAAATATGATTTGTCTTCTCCTAGAAATCATGATTGTTGATTAGGACTTGAGATATTTGTGAAATAAGCATGATAATCTATGTGATAGAGTAGCCGATGATAGGAGTCTTTTTTATTTGATAAGTTGAGCTTTGAAGTATAAATTATCGCATGAAAACTGATTAATGTTGGATAATTTTTTAGGAGAACAAAATTCAGCCCTGAGAAAATTTGTGCCTATCTTTCTTTTGTTGAGTGTCAGGATTAATGATTTATTTCCTAGAATTTGACTTATTTCTCTCTTAAGATTGCATTAAGTGTGGTAATAGGGTGAATATGATTTTAGGCAAGTTCTTTCATAGCCATCTCCCATACACTAACCTGAAATTTCCACTTGTAACCCATTTGAGCCTAGAATGACAATTTCTTTGATTAGAAGGGTTGAGGAATTGAAAATAGTGAAATATTTGGAAGGTGTTTAATGAGAGATATGAGTTTGAGTCCGAGAAGAAAGAATATGGGTTTCCATGGGGAGAAAAAGAAAAAAAAAGTGAACATTGAGTTTGATGATCGTAAAAGAAAGGAAGAAAAGAATTCATGAGTTTGATGATCATAGTTCACTGTCGAAAAAAAAAAAGAAAAAAAAAGAGAAACCCTAGAAAATTTTGTAAGGACAAGAAAGAATGAGGATGTGTTGTGATTATGATATGTTTGGTTTGTCGGGGAAGAATTGTAAGCATTTAAGTCACTTA
This sequence comes from Plectranthus barbatus, assembly GCA_026898455.1. Lineage (NCBI taxonomy): Eukaryota > Viridiplantae > Streptophyta > Magnoliopsida > Lamiales > Lamiaceae > Plectranthus > Plectranthus barbatus. The sequence continues at coordinate 332,004 of JAPKLW010000430.1, forward strand.
GCCAAATTTATCCCACCTTTTAGGTAAGCCACATTACAACCAAAATAAGACCTAATTGATTCCCTGAAAACCCACACTAACAAGCAGTGGAGAGATGAGAAATCTGTCAAACTTATGGTGAAATAATCTACAATCTTGGGTGAGTGAAAACAGAACCCTTTACTCTTTGAGCGATGAGTGCAAACACTTTCCGGTAAGGTTCCTCCTCAACAATTAACAATAAAAATCTATTTTGATTGCATAATTTATATGAATGGGTGATGCTTGGATAATAAAATAGACTTGTGAGGCATTGCACACTTTTATCTGCATGTGATTTAAATTCTTATCTTACAAATTGATCGAGGACGATCAATGGTTTAAGTTTGGGGGAGTTGATAAGTTGATATTTTTACCAACTTATCTATTGTCTCTTTGTATATTTTGGTGATGTTCGGGTCGTTTTTAGTGTCTTTTCGAGCATACATTGGCTTTTGTGCTTTTTATGGTGTGTTGGATGAATCATGCAGGTTTTTGGATGAAAATCGGAGGATTTTGGAAACTTGTTCACTGCAGCTTCAGAGAAGATCGATGAAAGAACTCGAAGAGATCGACGCAGGAGTACTGGAGCAGAACCACCGTCGATCGACGCCAATTGGCCGTCGATCGACGATGCCTTATCCTTCTCGTCGATCGACGATGCCTTGTCCTTCCCGTCGATCGACGAAGGTTGGCCGTCGATCGACGGAGTGTCGCAGAGCAGACCATATCTTTTCTATTTTCTGAAGAAAAACACATATCTAACTCCTAGGTATGGTAGGACTCATCCACAACATCTATAAAAAGGCTGAAGAATTCGAAAATCAGAGGAGAAAAAAGAGAGGAGATCGAAAATCAAGAGAGGAAGCAAGAGAGAAGAGAATTAAATTGAGAGAAACATCACAAGGAAGAAGAAGAAAAAGATCATTGGTTTTGAGATTGAATCTTTGGGGAAGATTCAGTTTTCCTTTTCATCTTTTCTTTTCTTGTTCATTGTCTATGATGATTAAGATTAGAATTATGTGCAACTAATTGTCTTCTCAGATTCTAGGTTTTCAAACTATCAATGGATGCATGTTTTGATTAATTGAAGTTATTTTTCCTTTCCCTCACAGTTTGTGAAATCTGGTTTTATTCTTAATCTTGGGTATGTTGGCCACTAACTTAGGATTACTAGTTGGAAATTAGAGACGTAACTGTAATAGTTTTCAATCGAAAGAGATTTTCACAATATAATCTGATTTCTTGTCGTAACTGAAGGGAATAGATTGTAGGAATAAATTTGTAGAACTGTAGGAGTTAGTTAATTAATCTTGAGACCGACAGGAGATAGATAATTAATTAATCCACTTTATGAATTGTCCAACAAAGAAGTTCATAATAGCTTTCTGATGTTTCACTGTGTAGAGGAATTAAAATTGGAAAATAATCAATTTGTTTATGCATGTCATACTTGATAGGGAGAAAAACCTAGAATCTGTACTTCTTATCCTTTAGGTTTTTCAAAATAAGTTTATTTTCATAATTGTTTTCTTGAGGTAATCAAACTTCAAAACCCTTTATTTTTAATTCTACCTATCCAGTACTTTAAGAACTTTTAAGTTGGTACTTAGGATTTTTCGTTGTTCCTTTCCTCGTGGGATCGATAATTTAATTTGTCGCTATATTATTAGCTTTGCTAAGTCGCGGGTTGAAAATATACGCGATCAGGGAGTCGCGGCCATGATGAGTAGTGAAAGCAACCGTCTACGAAGTGAGAGAATTTTCTGTGGATTTCATGAACAGCTTCCACATGAACAGCTCATGGTTGATCGCATGAGCAAGGATTGTATCGAAATCTGGGAGAGGTTCAATCGCGAGCTGTGCAGTAGTAAAAGACACAAACGCAGATCCTAGGCCGCGTAAGAACCAGTGGGCCTTGTCCGATGTGTCAATCGATCATCCGATGGTTGCAAGCTGATCGCATAGGGACTTATACCGCTGACCATATTCAGCGACAGAGCCACCACCTTGCTTGATAGATAGAAGATCGTCCTTGAGGCTTAATTCTTAAGCCTTGGACGAGTGGTTATACGAGCGAGAAAGAGCAGACCAAACCTCATGAGAAGTTTTACAGCCGATGATAGTCGCCATGGATTCTTCCGTGAGGGTGGAAACCAAAAACAATTTTATAAGTTGATCTTGAGAGAATCTCTTTGTGTATGCGGGATTGACAGTCGAACGGCCGGTAGCATCTTTAGTTTCGCGAGGAGGGGCCGGAGTCGAACCATCAACATATGGCAGAAAGTGTTGAGTAATAAGAAGGGGCTTGATTTGCGCATGCCACAGTAAATGTTTTGTGGAGGTGAGTTTGATATTCACCATGTGGATCATAGTCGACAGAGGGAGGGTGGGAAGGTCAAGATCCGGAGATGGTGCAGCCATGGCGACTTGAGACGCAAGAAACGAGAATTAGGGTTTGGGGAAGGTAGGGTTTTAGTCAGATTAGGCTGATACCATGTAAAGATATTGAATCTTTTATTTCACATACCAAAAAATAGTACAATGTACATGTATATATAGATGTTCATGCAAGCTAAATCTAAACTAGATACAAAAAGATATAAATATATCTACAGAGATATATATGGAATATATGAATATATCTAACAGTTAGGTTTATGGTAAATATTTTTGGATTATTGATAAAGTTTAGCAAAAACCTTTACTACTTCTTTAATTAAAATACATTTTTTAAATCTTAGCAATTATAATATAGAATCTAGTTTTTCTTTCGCAATAATAAATGACAAGTTTCTGGGGTCCCCAAAAAAACGTTATTCATATAAAAGTTAAATATAATTGTTTTGTATTTATTTTATACAAATAATATTTAATGGGCAATTTTTGGGCCTAAGGGAATTTTGTGCCATAATTACAATTTTCATTTTCTGTTATTGTTATGATACGATCTTTCTCAAACAATGTCTTATAAAAAGAGAAATGACAATATATGTGTCAAACTATTTTTTATGTCAAATTGATCTAATTACTCTTTACAAAATCAAATTATAAAAAGGAATGTGCTACTATTATTAGGTGGTTCAGACCATTATCTTCAGTTAATATGTTAATATGAGATACATCTAATAGTTATAATTGTTATAAAATTCCAATAACAACGACTTTTTTTCTTTTCTTTTTAGAACTTAGATATTTATGTGTGCTATGAAAATTAAAAAAATAGTGACAACAACATATATATATTTCTGTTAAAGAAGAAAAACAAGAAGTTGTTGACCGTTTAATTTGAAGTGGGAATTAGTAGATACTACCAAATCGGCTTTCTTCACATAAAAGCTGCAGCTGCAGGCCCTCAAAAATTGAGTGCAGCATTCAAAGTTGTTGACTCTTTTATTTTTAAATCCAATTTCACCCAACGGCGCGGACACACCAATATTCAAAATTCCAACTCCCCACACAAACCCCTTTTGACATTGACCCATCAAATCTTTCAAACAACCTTAACTACCCAAGCAGATTTCTAGTTGCCTCTCTCTTTGTCTTTGACCACAACCATATTTTTCTAGTCGTTAAAACTAAAACTGCAATATTTCTAACCCTTCTGACTTCCCCATGGCAAATGACAATGTTGTACTTCTCTTCGACGCCGTTTCGAGTTCAAGATTCCATCAACCCCCCTCCAAAATCATGAAGGGAGCTCAGATTCTTCGACCCCCAACTGGGATGGCCTCTTCCTCTTCGTCCTTGAAGAGGAAGAGACCCCCCAAGATCGATATCCCGAATGTTCTGCGAGAGATTTCTGCTGATATTCTCAAGGGGACTGCTGCTGCTCAGGTTCAGGCTGGGGATTGGGGTGAGTGCTTCTCGGCTTGTGGGGTTGGTGTCTCTTCTTTGAAGGGCAAGAAGAAGTTTATGGAAGATGCCCACAAAATCTTCCCTTCTTCCAATGGTAATATGGTAGGTGCAAACTTAAACTACCCTTTTATTTTTTGTGTGTGGTGGAGCAAAATTTATGCTTTTTTGGGAAATTGAGGTGTTTTTTTTTTTTTTTTGTTATTGGAATGCAGGAGTTTTTTGGAGTGTATGATGGGCATGGAGGGAGCAAAGCTGCAGAGTTTGTGTCAGGGAATCTGCATCTCAAGATTCTTGAAATGCTGGAGACTTCTTGTGGGAAAGAAAAGGAAAATGCTATCAAGGAATGTTACTTGAAAACTGATGAGGAGTTCTTGAAACAGGTGATTAGTGATTACTACTGTATATTATTTGCTTGAGTTTTGATAATCTCTCGGATTTTTTTAAAGTAATAATCATACAGTTTGTCATCAGTAGTCCTCATTTACTCAGTTTCTGCTTTGACTATGTAGTGACTGATGGATAGCAACTTGTTACTGTATGAACATTTCAATGTTTCAAATTCTTCCGCCATCATGTTTGAAGAGTTTGTAAGCAAGTAATGTGATGATGTGCAGGGGTTGAGTAGTGGTGTATGTTGTGTTACTGCTCTGATTGATGGTAAAGAGATGGTAGTTTCAAATTTGGGCGACTGCAGAGCGGTTCTGTGCAGAAATGGGATTGCAGAGGCCATTACAACTGATCATAAACCAGAACGAGAGGATGAACGAAGAAGAATCGAGGATAAAGTATGCTTCTTCATATGCACAAACAATCAAGTATAGGACAAAAGCTAGCTGGTTTCATCTAAATGGAGTGTTTATGATGCAGGGTGGATATGTGGAGATTCATCGAGGGACTTGGAGAGTACACGGGACACTCGCGGTCTCAAGAAGCATAGGAGACGCTCATTTGAAAGATTGGGTGCTGGCAGAGCCTGAGACCAAGGTTATAAACCTGACAGCCGACATGGAATACCTTGTCCTAGCATCTGATGGTCTCTGGGGAGAGGTGAGCAAACTTCCATTCTTGTGAGTTGTGTTTGAGACATTTTAGTGATTGAAAAAAACTCTCAGGTTAGCAATCAAGAAGCTGTGGATATTGTGATGCAGTCGTGTTCGAGTGGGGGGAAGAAGCTCACGAGATCTTCTCCAGCAAAGAAGGGCAGTGTATATAGTGTCAGCCCTTCATCGAACTCGCCTCGACTACCATCTCACAAATCAAAAAGGGTGTTTCACCAGAAAGAAACAGAAGATGGGAAATGCTGTGAAGGCGAGAGTCCTGCATCAAAGTTTCGAAGAATCTCATTAGCAACACCAACACAGAAGGAGAATGATGTTGTGGGTGAGAAATCGAGTAATGGTGGGCTGCTCAGTGCCTGCAAGGAGCTTGTGAACCTTGCAGTGGCTAGGGGCAGTTTGGATGACATTACAGTGATGGTAGTTGATTTGAGTCGATATATTAAATCACTGTAACTTAGAGATTATCACAACGAACTCACAATCTCCATTCAAATGTTTCTTTTTCAACACATCTTATTTCCATTCAAATGTTAGAGTTTAAGAAAAAAAAAAGGCCTAATAGTGCCTGTGGCAAGCCATGTGCAAGGGAATGGGGGGATCTGAGTAAGAACCATTCACAATGTGATGAAAAATGAATTGATTAGCAGCTTGAGTAAAATGAACTCCATCCCAAACAACTGCAACTGATGGATCCCTGCATGATTTCCCCTTCAAGATTTCTTTGCCCTTCACTTTGATCTTGCTCCCACACCCAATATGCAAGTTGTAGTTGTACTTCCCTCCATGCCCACAGCAAGCTCGTAGAGCCTGCTTAAACCCTGCACTTCCATCCAACTCTCTCAACAACTCATCTACATATATATATATACATTACATATATAATACATCAGAAATCATGTATATATATATATATAACTATGCACACGTACCGTGCTTTGTAGCATGGCTGAAAAGCTCATACTTGAGTGAGTAAACGTCTACATAGGTCAAGGCTGCTGAGGGGAGCTCCTTCCTCAGCTCCACAACAGCTTCCTTCAGTTTAAGGTTGAAATACTTAGCTACTTCATTAAATGGAGCTGCACATCCAACCTTGTCGAGTTGGATGGGCATCCGGTCAAGAACATAAGCCAAGCAACCTACTGGTCCCGTGTTGTGTATCCAGAATGACCTTCCTCCAAGATCGTGTATTTTCTGCATTCATCTCAATTCTCAAGTATCAAAGCTAAATTCATATATATATATTTTTTATTACTTGCAAATTGCAATTCAAACTCAACACATCTTCTACCTTAACATAGGTTTTGAACTGGCCTAATACATCAGGGATGAATGCTCTAACTTCATCGGTGGTCATGTTGAGGAAATAACCGGCGGTCAAGTCATTCTGTCCGATGTCAAAAGTGTAGAGGGCGCGCGAAAACACTTTGGCCTCCGGCAATAGTCCCCTGAAAACTCCGCCTGCAAAAGGGTTGGACAAAAAACATAAACATTCATTCATACATTCTTGGCTTTGCTTGTTCATTGTGTCAGTTTGCCTACCCTTTTTCCGGATGATCTGAGATCTTCGTTTGAAGTCATTGAACTCATACAACTGCACGTTAAGAGAAATGGGGCTGAAGCCGCTCTGATGCAGAGTCGTGTTTTGGGGTCTGATTGTGGATCCAGCAGTTGCGAAGTTGGCTCCATGAGAGAAGTTTGAGCCCAATGCATCCAAGAATGCACTCAAATAAGGCAGCCTCAAACTCTCAGCTACAAAAACAACAAAAATCAAACTCACTATCAAGAATCTGACTTTGAAGTTTGAATGAATAGACATGAAGTGTCCTTACCAATGAAATCAATGACTAGTCTTCCATCGGAGTAGCGGCCGGCGGGGCCGTGGAAAAAAGACTCCCCAGCGGGCGGGCCCGCCTGGCCGAAAGCGGCGGAGAGGCCGCCGGTGTCGGAATTAGAGTCGCCGAAGTTGAATATGGCAGGGAAATGACAGGGAGTTTGTGCAGCAAATGCTAGTGTGAGTGAAAGGAGTGATAGAAGGGAAGCGTATAAGGTTTCCATTGGGGGGAAGTGTGGTGATGGCAAGAAGATAAACTGGAATCATGTAGTACAATGGAGACAATGAGATAAATCATATGAATTCTTGTCTGATATATATTCACGTGTTCATGGTCCAGTTTCTCTCACTGCTATCTCTTTCTTGAGATTTAATAGATATTTTTATATACAAAATTGTAAGTCTGAAAAATAATAATGTAACCATTTTTTAGTTTCCAATCCAAGTATAGGAAAATACATAAGCAACCTTTTATTTTATTTTTTTGAGAAAAAAGGGAAGTGGTATATCTTATTTTTTTCTAAGATGGAAGAGTGATTGGGTGAAAGGTGATTGCTGCTTTTGTAAGTTTGCACTTTAATTTTGCTCAATCATTTCTCTCGTCGTTCTTTTTTTGCTATTTTTGGAGATTACCCATCGTTAATAAATTCTTCTAAATTAATTAAAAATATGTGTCTTACGTAATTTATATTTGTTGGGTTTGGCAAGCCCATGTCCCACATCGGGGAGAGAATGAAGAAATTCCTTGTATATAAGAATCCACTCAACTCTATTAATATAAAATCTTTTGGATGGTAATGCTCAAATGCACTTTGGCCCAAAGCGAATTATGAAAAAGGAATGGACCTCTTAATTTTATTTTATTTTAATCTCTCAGTAATTAAATGCTGTATAGATAATTAATTATCATGTGTTTGATTAAAAGCTTCCAATTAAATTTATCTATCTCATTATTTTGTTAACATTGAATTGGGAAAACTTTTAAAAAAAAGTGGAGAAAGGTAGACTAATATCCTTGCTCCGGTTATAGTGGTGAAATATTTTGTTTGTGATCGAAAAATAAGTGGAGGTAAAGATGGTGGAAGAGTTAAGTAGCTTGACACGTCATATGTGTGGTGCAAGCCATTTCCAAGGGAATGGGATGGGAGGGTCTGAATAATTAGCATTGACAAAAACAAATTGATTAGCAGCCTGAGTGAAAAGCACGGATCTTGGCACTTCCTTTCCTTCAACTTGCCTTCTGCTCCCACAGAAATAATTCACGTCGTACTTGTACTCCCCTCCATACCCACAGCAAGATTTTAAGGGCTCTTCAAACCCTGCATGCATGCACCAACACTTTCAAATACATATACATATTGATAGAGAGCAGAATCAGGATTGATTGATTTGATCAGTCAAGACATTAATTTAGCAATCAATTTAATTTGATTATTCTTTCCCGTTTTAAGTTATTTATTTCCTTTTCTGTTGTATTACTTTGGGTATTTAATTCCTAGCTCTGATTTTGATTCGGTGTGGAATAAAATTGTTGTTTTGGGAGCGTTTATTCGCTTCGGGAACGTCTTGTATGTGATTTGGATTATTATTTCTAACAATTTGGTCCGACCTGCCGGATTCGTTTCCGCCGGAGATAACTACCACCCGTTCTGCAAACGAGCGACTAGAGAAGTTGGAGTTAGAACAGGAAGCGCTGAAAGGAGAGGTCCATGCAGTGAACAAGAAACTGGAAGAACTAACAGCAATCGTGGCTGAACTGACGTGCATGCTTGCAAAGCCCGGAAAAACACAACCTGTGATTGATGTGGGGGCGACTGCAGCGTCCAACATCGCCGCTGCTGAAAACGTGACAACTAAAATCGCTCAGACAGCGCTGCCTTCAATCCAACTACCTTCATTTGAAGGGTCTGATCCGATTGGTTAGTTGGCCCGCGCCAATCAACAATTCGAATTACATGGAACCAGGCAGGATACTAAGGTTGCCACATTTGTAGTGGCCATGGATGGGCCAGCCCTGTACTGGATTTCTTGGCTTAGATCCCACAAGCCCGAGTTGAAGTGGGAAGAGTTCTCACAAGCATTGGTGGCTTGCTTTGATAACCGTTTCAAAGGTGATTTCTTTGAGCGATTGGCCGATATGCAGCAATCTGGAACGGTGGATGAATACATCACGTTGTTTGTGCAATTGGCAAGCCAAGTGTCGGGTCTTTCTGACGCTCATTATTTGGGTTACTTCATGAAGGGGCTGAAGGAAAACATTCGAAGTTTGTTGTGAATGTTGCGTTCGAATGATTTGGAAACAGCAATGGAGTTGTCTAAGGATGTGGAGGATAACTTGGCGGTGCAAGCAGGTGGGCAGGTGAATCGCGGTCTCAATGATTTGGCAAGTCGGGGCACTGGATTCACTTATTCTAATGCTCCAAGTGGGGATCACGGTGTGATGGGGAGCAACAGTTTCAAGCCTTCGACTAAGCCGCCAGACCAAACTTTGGGAGTTTCAAAGCTATTTACGGCAAAGAGTTGTTTCTCTCGTCTCTCCCAACAGGAATTAGCAGATATAAGAGCTAAGGGGCTGTGTTTTCGTTGTAAGGCGCCTTACACCCTAAGACATGAGTGTCCACTTAAGGAGCTGCGAGTAATGATAGCGGAGGTAGACGAAATTCTGGACTTCAACCTTGAGGACAAGGTTGTTTCGAAGGAGGGTGGAATTGATAAAGAGCATAATCAGGATTGATCAATTTGATCAATCAGTCAAGGCATTAATTTAGCAATCAATTTAATTTGATTATTCTTTCCAGTTTTAAGTTATTTATTTTCTTTTCTGTTGTATTACTTTGGGTATTTAATTCCCAGCTCTTGTTTTGATTCGGTGTGGAATAAAATTGTTGTTTTGGGAGCATTTATTTGCTTCGGGCACGTCTTGTACGTGATTTTGATTATTGTTTCTAACACATATACATATATATTATCACATGATATAAATAATATGTGATATGTATACCGTGCTTGGCAGCTTCACTGAAAAGCTTATACTTGACTGAGAAAACATCAACATAGGTCAAGGTTGTAGAGGGGAGCTCCTCCCTCAGCTCCACCACCGTTTCCTTCAATTCGAGGTTGTAATATTCTGCAACTTGGTTGTATGGAGCTGCACAGCTGGCCTTGTCGAGCTCTTTGGGGCTCACGGGGAGACGGGTCAGGACATAGGGCAAGCAACCTGGTGGCCCTGTGCAGTGTATCCAGAATGACCTTCCTCCAAGACCGTATAATTTCTGCATTCATTCTTACATACATCATGATACGGCACAAGTATTTAAGGTCATGTAATAATTATTAAATTAACCTTAATGTGGTTCTTGAATTGGCCTACTACGTGGGGGATGTATGCCTTAACTTCATCGGTTGTCTTGTTGAAGAGCAAGCCGGCGCTAACTATGTCGTTTTGCCCCATGTCCATGGTGTAGAGGGCGCGGCTTAACACGTCATCACACTCCGGCATTAATCCCGCCAAAACTCCTCCTGCAATCATACATGCACTTTCTTGTAATAACTAGACTAGATAGTAGTATGTATATATATTCTTGCATGCATGCATTATTTCATGTCATGTTGAACATAATCATATATATATATATATATATATATATATATATATATATAATCTACCTTTGTTTCAGATGATCTGGGATCTGTTTTTGAAATCTCTCATCTGAGTAAACTGCACATTCAAAGAGAAGGGGCTCAAGCCACTCTTATTTATAGTTACGTTGGGCGGTCTAATGGTGGCTCCAGCAGAGGCGAAGTAATTGGCTCCATGGGAGAAGTTGGAGCCCAGCGCGTCGAGGAAAGCGCTTAGATACAGCATCTTCAACCTCTCAGCTATAATAAAAACAAATCTTGAGTTGAATGAATATGAAGACAACAATATTTGTCATTTATGGGCAGCTAGAGTAATTACCAATGAAATCAATGACTAGTCTGCCATCGGAGTAGCGGGCGGCCGGGCCACCGAAGAAGGACTCCCCGAAAGCGGCAGACATGCCGCCCGTGTCGGAGTTGGAGTTTAGCTAATGATAATGTGAATGAGAGGAGTGATAGTGATAGGAGGAAGAGAGTGTATGAGGTCGCCATTAGACCATCTCCAACTGAAAATACAAAACCCAAACAAAAAATGTCACATCAAACACCATTATTCTCCAACCGAAAACACTAAACTCAAACTCAAAAGAATATTCTCAGCATATTCTTTTTATCACAACTTTTCAAACTTTTCAAATACAACCAATATCATTAACAAATTTGCAATTTGAACCCTTTATTAATTTCAAAGAAAATAAATTATTACAAGATAATCAATTATTAAAAATACGAAATATTATTAATTGAATAATTATTTAAAATATAAATTTATAATTTATTAAAAAAAATTAAATAATAAAAAAATTAAAAAAACATGATATTAAGATTATATTAAAACATATCAAATAAACTAAATTACTAAACATCTGAATAATAAAATTACATTACAACACACCAAATAATTAAACATCTCGATAATAAAATTACATTACAACACATCAAATCTACTAAACGACTCAATAAAAAAACATTCAACACACCAAATAAACTGAAAATAAAATACATGATTATTCAGATATCAGAATTAGAATACTTCTCCCACATGTGTTCAATTAATGCATTTCGAAGTTCCATGTGAGCATCTTTGTTCCTTATATTTCGATACCGAGAAATAAATTCTTGGAAATTTTCATTATTATTCGTCACCAATTCAACCTCTGGCGGTGCCGTCTCTCTCGCAAGTTCTATCGGTGCATCAAGGTCACGCTCATATTATATTATTTGCCTTGAATTATATAATGAGCTGGAGGAGCAATACGTTGAGTTAGATTATAAAAGAGATGGGATGATTCAAGCACATTGACATCATTGTTGGTGTCGGGAAAACCAAAATAAGCATGCCATATCCAAAGATCATAATCTGCCACAGCTTCAAGAATAATTGTCGGTCTTCTATCAACTCGTTGTTGAAAGTGGCGGTCATGATCTTTAATTGCATCAACAATGCGGAGGAACAACGAGCGAGACATTCGATATCTCCTACGAAACATAGCATCATTGTACAATGGATTATCTGAGAAATAATCATTGAACAATCTATGATGAGCAGCTTCCCGATCTCGATTGATGAAGACGCGGCCTGGAATTGAACCACTGATTGTTGGTTGATGATTTTGTTGAAGCATTAGGAGATAATTGTTGTTATTTGAGATAGCTTGAAATAGTCTCGCTTGCCTCTCTTGGAAACTTTTTACTATTTCACTATCTTCATCACCCGATGAAGAAGATGAAGATGAACTACCGAAATTGAAATTCATTTTCTGAAATGAATGTGTTGGATATTTGCAATGATAAGTGATTTGCAATTAATATGATATGTTATAAATAGAGAATGTCAAAAGTGGAGGATAGAGTGTGGAATCTTTCCAGTGTTTAGTAAATTCCGAAGTAAATTTTGGGAAACGAGTTTAGGATTTACCAATCAGCCGACACAATGTGGAAACATGTTGAATCAACATTCAACAGAGATAAGAACGAGCAATGGGAAGATCGTTCATTAAGATTCATACAAGCCCGAGTTAAAGCTATTGAGAAAGCAGCGAAGAAAATGCATGCTTGCATTCGAGCAATTAAAGACAGACACCAAAGTGGAGCTTCAAATGAAGATATTGTGAGTATTATATTTTTTCAAATTTATTTTTTCAGATTAAATTAAATATTTTCTTTCTTTTAGATGCGTGAAGCTAGGATTTTATTCTTGGAGGATCCGAACTATGAATCTGGGTGGAAGTTTGATTATGTTTGGGATACTATAGAGGATTTTGAAAAATTTAAGGATGGAAATAGCTCCAAAAGACAGTTTTCTGCACATGTCTCTTCCGAGTTGGATTATCCAACTACCGAAGGGCAAGCTTCTCCAGGTATCTCGTGCTCTCCTATAAATTTAAATGATAATTTTAATGCTAGTGGTGGGTCTCTATCTGAACGGCCAATCGGGATGAAAAAAGCTAAATTGAAAAAAAAATGATTCTACTTTAACTTTTCCTAATATGGTGCAAGAGCAAAACAAACAACTTCTTGAAGAGGCGCAATTGTCAAAAGCCGAACTTAAAGAACATTTGGTCGAGACTCGTGCAATAAGACAAACAAGAAGAGACGATAAGTTTTTATTTCAAGATGAGAGTTCCATAACAGATCCTAACCTTCTTGCATATGTTCGAGCTGAAAAGGCACGTATTTTACAAAAAAGAGCTCAAGAAAGAGATGAATCTGCACCATTTGCATCTGCTACATTTGGTGGATATTTCAATAATATTGGAGGATCTGGTTCCGGGCTACCAGATTATTAATAAATATTGACTACTAGTTTTTGCTATTTGGTTGCGTATTATTGTTTAAGTATTTGAATGTATTTCTATTTCATGAGTTGCATTGTATTTTCCTTTTAGTATTGTAATGTTGTTTTTTTAATAATTCGTGTAATGTTATTGTTTTAGAAATTTTCATGTTTTTATGTCAATGCTTATTTAATTTTTTAGGTTTAAATTTATTTATAAAAATACAATAAATTAAAATTTTAATACAAAAATTAAATATTGCAAATGTATTAAATTTCTATGCATTTTTATTTAATCACACATTTCTTTTAATAAAACAATAATATAATTAAACTATAAATATTATATATATATATATATATATATATTATAAACAAATAAATAAAGAAATAAATAAAAAAGCTAAATATGTAAAATTGTAAAATCTAAAGGACTAGAGGGTAAATAATTTTTTTTTTGTGTGATATACAGTAAAAACGCAAATTTACTGCAAAATGCAGTTTTGGTTTGGTTTTTGAGTTCCATTGGGGAGATTTTTGGTTTGGTTGAAATTGGTCTTAGAAGAGAATTACTACAACATAAAACTAAAACACATGCAATCTTTTCTTCAAAATTATTATTACCTAAAGAAAATGGACTGGTCCAGTTTGTCCCACGTTTGTGTATGTTAAAAGGTAGGGAGTGGAAATAGCTCCCAGGTTTTTCCTTAATTTTAGTGGCATGCAAATGATCATTGTACATATACATATACATATAAATAAACAGCTTATAAAATTTCTTCAAATTAGGCATGTTTCTCTATTGGCGCCATTGTATGCCAATAAGGGTTTTTTTTTTTTTTTTTTCCTTTTTCAAAATTTGAAATTGTTGCAGACTCAAAACAAACAAATAAATAAATCCAAATGAACTTTACTTTTTTCCAGCCCCTGTGCAACTTTAAAATTATAAAATTAATTCTACTAAAAGCCGTCTAAGTGGCTGTTGCACCTGATTTTTATATATAATTTTAGTAATATTTATATGTTTAAAAATGAATTAATCGACAGATATTATGCAACCTTGATTGGAAAAATCTTGCCTTCACCTCACTGTTTGAAGATAACATCACCAGAAAAATCAGAAATCTCATACTATCATTACTGCAACTCATGAAGAGCACTAAAATCATTGAATAGCCAAACTTAATTAGTAGACACCAAAGAGGCTAACCATAAGAAAAGATGACACCAACATGACTGCTGTAAACACATCAAGATGAAGGGATAGCCACGAAAGACAGCGAGATGCTGTTATTTATAAGAGCAGTTGAGGACGAAGAGAGCACATCCATGGATTTCGAGTTGCATCGAGATCGAGTTGTTTACAACTCCCAAGTCTTTCCCGCTCCATTCTTCTCTGTATTTGCATGAGGCGGAGCTGAAGTCCTTACCAGGAAGCACCTTGCCCAAGTCTGCTATCCTCATTGATATGTCAGCCTTCTGATTATCCAAATTGAAAAATGCAATATATATTTCTCCTGACGAAAACAAAATTCATCAAAACTAAGAAGAAGAAGACTGTAATGAATGGTGTGGCGAATGCACAGCTAAGGAAGCTGGATGAAGCAAAGAAAGTAGCAAATGTAAGAGAATGCCTGACACCATGGAGGGCAAATGCATGTAACGACATCCAAATGCAGAGATCAACGTATTCTATTTTCAAATAAAGATATAGGGCTGAGCACGCATATAGAATGTTGGCACGTCCTGCACTGGCTTCTTTTCTGGACTTTTGGAGCTCATGTTCATCCAACTCGACAGAAGAGAAGCCGAAAGAAAAGGAAACATGAGCCATGCATGTGAAAGATGCAATTGCAATTCCAACTTTTTTCATATTTTCTCCCACAATTGGCTTTTTATTCAACATAAGTCCCAAAGAGGTAAGGTACTTGTGGAATATTAGTAAATATAACTATGAGGATTAAGAAGATCAAACCTCGTCTTCCAGTAGCAATCCAAGCACGAGCTCTTTTGGAAACAGAATAAGCTGCACGAAGATCAAGTTAGCAACTAGAGGTAACAGAATGACTGCTGAATAATACGAAACTGATGTAAAGACCATGAAAATGAAACATTACCTTTTACTGCCCTCATAGATGCACATAAGCCAGAATAGCTATTCATCAAAGTGCCATTATGGGTCAGTTCCCACATCTGTTTGAATAAAATCACATGACACGATACAATGTTTTTGAGAAGCTCATGAGTTTCTAAGCATAATATATAATAAACAAATGGTCCAGTTTAAGTAAGTTAAATTTCTCGTAGTATTTGGGGGACCATAATTCAAATTACATAACTAACTCCCATAGTTTGTAGAAAGAGACAATCAAAGGAATGAGATTGCAAACTAGCTTTGAAGCTACCTGGTTAGAATGCCATCTACAGGGTGAAAATAAACCCCTTTTTAATTCCTTTGAAGTAAGCTTTGCATTTGGAGAAGCACCAAGGCAAGCCTCCGCCATATTTGCCTTTAATAAATGGACTTTGCCATCGTAGTAGCGTTTGTTTGTCCCATCATTATCATAACTTCTGCATCACCATCCCAAGAAGATTTATAGGGCACAAGTCATGTACATATATTATAGATAAATACACACACACACATAGAAAAGAGATCATTTGTAGGCATAAAATTATTACAACTGAAAAGGTTGTTTCTTGTAAAGGCAAAAAGGTTCTTGCAGTCTGCTACTTGACTTGTCCTTCCAGCAGACTTGTTCATGACCATCTTCAAAAGCCGTAGCAGACCAGCCAGTTGCCTCAGCACCTTTGCAGCTAGTGAGGCCCAGAGTAAGCGGCGCGGAGATACTGGGTCCTTCTAATTCATGTTTGCTTACATGACGATATCGTGGACTTGAGAAGTAGGGGAACTGCAATTTGTAAAGGTTCAATGAGACTAAAATTCTGTCCGTGTCATAATGAGACATGCTAGTGTTTAGGACGTGCCTCCATATTGTTGGAACTAAAAGCATTTATCTCTAGGAGAGTAGGATTAGTGATTAGACTGAATGTTGCCTTGTCGAGCTGTCTCATATCTCCTCCAAACATGAGAGGAGACTTTGCTATGGACCACAATGTCATCTGTCCAAAGACAGCAATCACATTAGCAACAGGAAACTTTTATGTCATTAAACATAAAGCACATTTACCTGAGTTCTTTGCTCATCAAGATTAAGGTTGCATCGTCTATGAGGGCCTTTATTTGAACCTGTAGACAATTACATCAGAATCCATTCATCAATCATCAGTAAAATGGTCGTTGGTGTAAATTATTTATCTTATTGGACAAATTCTAACACCGGTTCAAATTGTTAAAGAGTAAGCAAATAAACGCATCCTAAATTTTCATCAAAGAAGCTTCCTATCCTATTTTATCAAGCAACTGGAAGTCATATTCTAAAAACATTGATGACTCGTAAGTCAATTCACATTTTATCATTACATAAACAGGATAAGTGTGTCTTTAATTGCGGCTGAAAACTTGTCAGTTTAATAAAAATGTAGGCACTGCTGTTCCTTGGCAGCTAAAGCAGCCGAGATTTTTACTAATGGGTTAAACTTATCTCCGAACAGTTTTCAATAACAAGACTAAATGGAGTAAATCCTGGTACCTGGATCAGTAAGCCACCCCAGTGGAAGCATATCTAAGTCTGGCCAAGACTTTCCGCGCAGACCTTTTGCTCCAATCATATTTGCAGCAGACAAATCTCTAGAATGAAGAAAAAAGCACGAAATTTACTAGGTAGAAGTAAATTGAGGGACACTCAAGATACATCGATAACAAAAATTATGAATAGCATGAGAACAGCTCAAAGAAAAGAACTCCAAACAGAACAATTATTACAAAAGGACCAAAAAAAAAAGGTGTCAGAACAAAGTGCAAGACATTTAATATACCGAGTAACATCAAAATGGCCGGCTACATCTTTCCATGAATCCCAGTCATCCCCTGTAATTCTGTACATGTTGACCAGATTACTTACTTCCCTGGCCATGGCTGGTGTCACACTAGTTCCAGGTGATAAAGAATACACAATGGGGTGATTAAGTTCGGTCAATACCTGCATATTTGCCTGAAATGTCAAACTAAGTTTCGGAAAGCAAAGCTAGTTTCTGTTCTTCATTACATCCTTACTTTTCTTTTGCTTTTCGGAAGTGACTAATGTTTGACATAACCAATATGGTATGAAATATGATAGAGAAGAAGAAAGAAAATAAGGCATCAATACCTTGGAAACATAGCTTATCTCATCTATATTGAAGTCCTCGCCAAATACACAATCATGTTTTACTGTAATGAAAGAGATGCACTTAGCAAGTGGGAAACAGAAATAAATCTTGGCTGCTTTTATAAAAAGCTCTAGTTGAGGTGAATCATGAATAATGTATCTGAGATAATAAGAAGATCGAGATTTACAAATTAGTCTTTTAGCTATCTGACTCAACAAAATGCAATGGCATACCACATCTTTTATTGCTTTTTGTATACAATTAAGAAGGGTAGCAGCCAAATGAATTCTTTACTTCGATGGAATATCAGAACATACCAAAGTCAACACCCCAGTCAGCATATTGTCGATACAGTGACCTCAGGAACGCTTGTCCCGCTCCTGATTTGGTGTCCACACTCATGAAACCATTCTGCATCCATGTGCAAGCCCTCTCCTTAATTCCAATGTCTTTTGCATGCCACTGCCTGCCAGACTCTTCATAAGCTTTTCCCTACGCATACATTTTAGGGGCAGGGCGTTTTATGTTTATATCTGCACTTTACTTTCTTACAAGTAATAATGCAGAATGTTCTAGCAAATTACAAATTGGGTAAGACTAAGTTACCGTATTAACATCCAGGATAGGTGTGTTTGCATTGAATGCCTGTGTACTTATGCCTCTCATAACATGAATTCCGAATTTCAAACCCATTTTATGAACTTGCTCGGCCACTTTGGTGAACCCTTTCCCATCTCTAGAGGAAGGCCATCTACCAGGGTCGGGTATCATCCTTCCCCATTCATCAATTACATCATATCCGAGAGAATCAACATAGGCACCCTCCACTTTCCTCCTATGCCAAAGATAATCCACCACCACGTACTACATGAAGCCACGTGGCGTGAACAATTTTTTTTACAGTAAGATTAGTCAGTAATCATTCACACTGATAAACCAAACTTCAGTTTACCAAAAAAATTATATATAAAAAAAAAGGAAAATTACATTATGCAATGGTTTTGCAACTCAAATACCTCATATCCATGACTATGGAGGCGCTGAGATACGAGTTCGGCATTTTGGAGAAACTCTTCTTCCGAAATGGTCCAACAAAATGAATCATACGAGTTCCAACCTCTTGGGGGTAAGCTAGCCTGCTCTACTTCCCCCAGGCTACAAAAATGAACCAAGAATTATTCTTAGGTCCCTCTTTCATCAATATGTCTACACAAGATAGTTACTCCACTTTCAAAAAATTAAAAGAATAAGGTAGCCCATCTCCCCAGTCAAGTGTACCAGCCAGCACAAGTGCATACATACATAATTAATAAATTAGAAATACGTGTAAATATTTAAAATAAAAGAAGAAGAAGAAGAAGAAGAACTCCTACAGAGCAAGAAACATGCTTTAAAAACTGATAACAGTTATTACATAAAATGTAGTTTAATTTGCAGCCAGTCCAAGAAAAGAGTTACCGCATCAAGAATTAATAAAAATCAACAGATCATTTCATCCGGAAAATGGTTTTCAAGAACTAGGTCTCCCTCATACACTAGTTACAGCTACAGAAAAGAGGCCTACATAATTCATAACAAAAAAATTGACACACAAAATCGTCAGATTTTGAATAAGAAAAGCAAGAGGACTATGTAACGAAATACCTTTTGATCAGAAGAGTGAAGAAGAGCAGAGAGAGAAAGAGAAACGCCCCCATGATCAAAAATACAAAATTCACTTTCAGCATTCAACGAAGAAATATCAAATTAGATGATGAAATTGCAGCGGGCAGTAGTAGTGACGTATGCATAAGTATGTGTCAGGCAGAGTGGAGTGTAAAATTCGAGGCAGACACGCAAGATTATTAGTCACTAATCACGTAGCAGTTAGCACTAAAATAAGGTAGAATAGTATTTTAAGGGAAAAATCCGCCATTGAAGATAAGACTGACTCACCCACGTCGTCTGCTGAAAGAGACGATGATTCCACTTCTTCTTCGGAGGTACGAAGATTGTCAAGATTTGGAAATTTGGGACCACGTTAATGCAAAGTTTCCAACGATTATCTGAGATTAAAAATAGATAAATATTTAATTTATGTAAAAATAAATATAGCTGCTATTAATGAAAAAACACCACTCAAAATTCCATAACCTAAAAAGTTGAAGCGAAAGATAAAAAAATAGTAAATAGTAAAATTAAGTCTTTTAAACTCCAAAAATATAATCTAAAATGATTTGGGAGATAGTTTTGACTTGAATTTTGAGAAAAGAAAAGACACTCCAAAATTGATATTTTGATATAAATAATACAAATGAATCATTTTATCGAAAAATTCAAATACGTTTTGAGATATTAATATAGAGTTAAAAGCCTAATTTCTTAAATTAGAAATGGATAAAAGAAAAAAGAAGAGGGCCATGTTATAGTCGAAACTTTGGGCCCAAATGGGTTTCGTTAATTTGTTATAACCCAATCCGACATCGCAAAACCCCCATTCAAAATCCAAACTTCAACCGATGCAATGATTCAGGCGGCGGCGGTGAGGCGGAGCTCCTTCTTTTCGCTGAGTTCTCAGCTGCAACAATGTCGGGGGATCCGGGTCAAGGTTCTCAACAATAATTTAGATCAAGCTTTGAACTTAATGCAACGGAAGATGCAGTCCAGCGGCATAGAGCGAATGATAAGGCAAGAACAGCTCGCCCACGTCAAGAATTCCGAGAAGCGAGTTTTGGCGAAGAAGAATTTAGAACGGAAGATTCGCGCGCAGGATCTCGCCCGCAAGCTCAAGATGATTTTAGTTCAGAAAGTCAGGTAAAGTTTATTTGAGGTTTCTGCTTTAATTTGTTGTATTTGATTTGTTCTATTTGTTTGGGGTTATCTTTAATCTTTTATCGCCGTGGATGAGTTGGCGATTTTGATCATTGTTAAATGTATGTTTTGGTTGATTTGTTGTGGAATTCGAGTTAGGGTTTCGGTTTTTTGAAGTGTTTGATTTGTAGATGAATGGAAGTTTGATTGAATATGTTTTCCGCTGAGTTTGGGTTATATGAGAAATTCAGGAATCGAACTTTTTAAGGAAATGGGTACCGTTATTTTTGTTGTTCAATAAAATTTGGGATTTCACGTAATAGAGGGATTCTATGGTAACCTGTCTGGACCGAGATGGTTGCATAACTAGAAGTCCATCTCATTCCTGGAAATTTGCTTGAAAGTAGGAAGTGGACCTAGCAGAAATGATCTTACTCTTAAATCTTGTGATGGAGAAATGAGGGACACAATTGATGAACACAAATACTGAAGAACTTATTTGTGAATATTGAGTGTCCTACAGTTATTGGATGATGAACAATCTCCCCTGCTGAGCTCTAGGGGGGGCTACAGTCATCCGAATATTTGTCTGTATTATGTGACTGAAGAAGTCGTTTATTCTTCACAAGGATAAATAGACAGTAGAGTATAGTAAGCCTTTACACCTTCTCTTAATAAGGTTTAATGCGTGATTTTCTCCTTTATTTCTGTTGTGCGTTTTGATCATATGTGTCGCATTGAAGGAATTTATGCCCTTGAGAATCAGCAAATGTGTGCATTTCAAAGCAAACATTTTTTCATGCAAAATTAATTTGACTCTTTTGTTGTTATTTTATAATTTTTGTTTGACACTTAATAGATACCTGAATTTCTTTTACTAATGGAAAACTGAAAGGGTTGTGTGTCTTTTTATATTTTTTTTTAATCCTTGTGTGTCTTTTTATATTTTTTTTTAATCCTTATAGAGTCGGTAATGATTCATGTAGACAATTTTGTTGAACTACTGGTTTACTTGAAATTGTGGCTATCAGATAATGAGGTGTGGTATAGTTTGGCTATGATAGGATCCTGCTGGAGTTAAATAGAGTTGGACAAGTATTGTTCTAAATTCTAGGTTTGCTGCATGCTATTCCTACATTTTCCTGTTTTTATCCTCAAGTGATGAAACAAGAATGCTTCATTGAGAGGCATAACACTAAGGGGGTGTTTGGTTCATGGGTATGGGTATAGAGGAATCGGTTTGATTCCGAAACCCATTGTTTGGTTTACGGGTATGGGTATGGGTATGGAGGAATGGCTTTGATTTCCAAATAATTGGGAATGGTGATTCCCAACATAAATGGTGGGTATCATCTCCATTCCCAAATTTAATCAACTTTATTATTTTTTATATCCTCTAATTTCTTTTATAATTATAATATTAATTAAAATTTATATAATTATTCAATTAGTAATGAAGTATTATATTAATTATAATTATCGTAATTATATATTATTATGATATTTTATTACTGATATTATTTTAATATTAATATTTATAATAGTATTATAATTATTTTTATTTAATTTTTTAAATCAAGTTTTATGTTAGTTTTTTTATTTATAAAAATATTATTATATTATTCCTATTTATTTTTTATATCTGATTACTTATAAAATATTTTAATTACATTTTTTCAATATAAAATTAATGAATAGTTAATTGAAATAATAATTGATTTATTATATATATTTCCAAACTTTTTATTTTTTTAACCTATAAATTTTCACATTACAAATAATATAATAATTAATAATTTTATTATATAAGATATATAAGAAGATAAATATTTCATAATAATAATATTTATTACTTAATTAATATTACAATATTAAATTAGTAATTAAATATATAATAATAATAATAGAATCTTAATTATGATTAAAATATTATTTTAATTATATATTATTATCATTATTAATATTATTAGTTTAATAACATTTGTAAAATCATTTATTAAATAACTAATATTATATTATTAATTAAATATAAATTATGAAATAAAATATTATTTTAATAATATAGTTTTATGAATATAATAATATTAGTATAATTATATTAATTATTTTAAAAATATTAGTTTAAAATTAAAGAAATTATTATTAATAATATTTTTATAGTTATATTTTATTAATTTAATATTACTATATATTTTAATATTGTTATAATAAAATATTTTCTATAATTAAATGTTTTGATAATATTTATACTATTTTTATTCTTGTATTAATTTTATATTGTATAAAATAAATATAAAGAAAAATATTTCAATGTAATATTATTTATTACTTTATTTTATTTATTGGTTTTTTATTACAAAATTAATTATTATTATTTAATTCTTTTTCCTAAATATCTTAAGAAATAAAATATCCTAATTTAAAATGATTCCTAAACCATCTTATAAACCAAACATCTTTATTGAAATGGTTAAACTCATACTCATTCCCTCTACTTTCAAACACATACCTATACCCATACCCATAGTTAGGGATGTCAATAAAGCCCGAAACCGATGGGTCGGCCCCAAACCGGTGGACTAAAATGCGGGTTACGGTAAAAAATTTCCAATCCGAAATTATTTTTAACCGAACGGGTTGAACCCGACGGGTTGGCGGCCCGAACGGGCTGAGCCCGGTGGGTTGCGGGTCGGCCCGTAGGTCCGGAAATATTTAATATTATATTTAATAATTTATTATTTATTATTTCTAATATTATTTATATCCTACTATATCCATTAATTATATACCTAATTCCCTAGACCTAATTTTTCGTCACAAAAATCTCTCATTTCTTCCTCTTTCACTGTCTTCCACTCGTCACTCTCCTAATTAGCGTACCTACTCATTTCTTCCTTTTAAGAATCTTTAGCCACTCGTTGTTAAGTTCACCCAAGTGAAAGCTATATTTAATTTTTTAATCATTATTTTATTATTTTATACGTTGAGAAATGTACTTCTATTACTTAAATTAGTTGGTATATAAGGATTGATGTTTTTTTTCTTTTCAAACTATGATTATCCACTTATCACTATTTTTTTGCAAAGATATTGTTATTTGATGTCTTTTATTTATGTTGGTTCATCATTTTCTTTTTTTATTTTGTTTTAGGCGTTGTTAAAATATTTTAAGAAAATTTTTACTAAAATAAACTCGTAAATATTGCCAACCCGACGGGTCAGCCCGAAAACCGGTGGGTTAGGGTTAGGTTCAATAATTTTTAGCCCGATAAAAATTCAGTCCGATTCAACCCGGACCGAATAGCCCGTAGCCCGATAGGGTTAGCCCGAAACCCGACGGATTAGCCCGATTGACATCCCTACCCATAGTGATTCCGACACTTAAACCAAACGCTCCCTTAATTCTTTGCTTGCATAGTTTTTCTACATTGCTCCTTACTCTCAAATTTATCAGGTTCAAAATTAATTTGTTGTTATCCTATGAAGGCTTGTTACCTAAATTGACATGTCCGTTGTTTCTCTGCTTGCAGGGGCCTATGAGATTAGCTTGAAGAGCTTAAGAAAGAACTTATGACAGGCAATTAGTCTACATGATCATATTTGTATTTTTTGTAGTTGTGGTGGTTAACTGGTAAAAACTTCATGTGTTGATTGTGAAGGGACATTGGCTCCAACTTTTACTGGAAAAATACTCTCAATAATAGCTTATTTACTACTTTATGTGTATGAAGCTGATTAGAAAATGAACTCTTGTCTACGGTGGACCTCTATGACCACCTTAAGTTTTTTTGGCAGTGAATAATGTCTCATATATTTACATTCATTTAGTATTTGAAACTCTTGTGTTCCGTGTTGAGAGAATTAAAACTCACAAAAATATTCTTGTCAAAGCTGAGGAAACTTTAATGGATGGGTTTATTGCATATAAAATTATTAAATATGTTATACGACGACAGAACACGATTTGAGATATCTTCTTTTCCATTAAAATTGTCCTTTGTTTTTTTTTCTTCTATCAACTTTTTGGGATAATTCAATATTATTAAAAAATATATTGAAGGTAGTATAGTGAAATTAATATTTTATTGATGAGTGTGAAAAAGTTTGTCATTTTAGGAAAGGGGATTAATAAGTGGGACATACAAAAAAGGTAAGTGGATTAATAAATTGGAACAGAGGAGTAATTATTAAAAAAAAATCTTAGATGGGTTGTTGGGACGTGGCGAGGTTTAGAGTCCAGCTTTGAGTTTTCGGCCCAGGGTTTAAGGAAGAAAAATATTCGCAAGGCAATAATAGTAGCAAGATCAATAATAGGGCAGAGGCAGTTTCGACGCTCACTCCACTCTGTCTCAATTGGGGTATCTCGATTGTTGCATGGGCGATGGAAGAGGGCAAGAGAATCCGACTCATATTCAGAGACGACGACATTTTGAGCGACACCCAGAAACTTGAGGGCTTCACCCGAAGTTGGCTTCTGTTGAAGCACGACGCCGTTTCCGACTTAGCCTCGCATCTTCTGCACGCTTTCCAACTCCACCGATCCTGCCCCCATGGCCTCCTCCTCTCCGTACGCTCTCCTTCTCTTCACTGAATCAATTTTTAGAATTCCCACAAACTCTCATATGTCTCTGTTGGGTTCCGTTTCATGGATCCTCATTTTTCATTTTACACACACGCACTCTCTCACCCCTAATGCTTTAGATTTTATTTTATTTTTTTGTTATCGTGGTTTCTTCTCTAGTTCTTCTCATTTTGTATTGGCCTGTAAAGTTAGTGACTTTTCCTAGTTTGTTTGGGAATTGAGAATCACCTTTTCACTATATGTTTGTGTTGCTAATTCTAAACACATTTTTGTTTCGGGAATCTTTCCGGCAGATATCGGGTTTTGTCTTGCCGCCTTTTGAATCTACCCACATTCTAAAAGACGATGAGATTATCAGGTTAGTTTGAATATGATTCATCCTAAAAACAATACAAGGGACTTGTTTTGTGGAAAATATTATATTCACATTCTAACATGTATATTGGGGTTCAAGCGTGCGGAAAAGAAAAGACTCATTGTCAATAGAAGGGAATGATGCGGCTAATGATGCTCGAAAATTGAAAGCTCTGGGAAAGCAACCTGTTAATGATGGTGTCTTGCTTTTAACAAGTGAGGAATTTGAGAAAGAAAAAGGTGGTTATGAAAAAGATGAACCCCAAGAGGAATATGAAGATGATGATGGAGGCGTTTTGGAAGTGGCAAATACGAGAAAACGTAAAAGAAAAGCTGCTGAGAGGCTACAAGGCTATAAGTATGTAGTCTTGTGCTCCTTCCATGCATGATCTACTCAAAACCACTTCCTGTGTTTATGCTTACTCTCTCTTCTCTTAATACACTTTTTCTTAGGGAGAAGAAAAAATGTTCTGAGGCTAATCATTGTGTAAATACTTCCAGTGATGTTTGTGAAAGTTAAAAAATATGGTTCTGTAGCTGGATATTATGTGGAAAACATAGATGAACCTGTTAAACATAGTGACACTAACATTGTGCTCATTAGAAACTATTTATTTTTGGAAATCCTTCCTTGTGTGATCGTCTTAAGTCCACTTCTTATGTTTTCACTTATGCTCTCTATCTCTTAATACATCATTTCTTAGGAAGAAGAAACAATGTGCTGAGGCTAAGCACAGTGGAAATACTTCCAGTGATGTTTGCAAAGAGAAAAAAGATGGCTCTATAGCTGGAGATTACCTAGAAAAAAGAGATGATCCTGCTAAGCATAGTGACACTAACATTGTGTTTGGGGATGGTTTGAGGCGGTATGCTCGTTCCAAAGTATTTATTTTTGGAAATACTTGTGTGATCTACTTAAATCCACTCGTTATATTATCCCCTTATGCTCTCAAACTCTTAATACATTTTTTTAGGAAGAAGAAGCAATTTTAAGAGGCTAAGCATAGTGGTAATAATACCAGTGATGTTTGTAAAGAGAAAAAAGATGATTCTATGGCTGGAGATAACGTGGAAAATAGAGATGAACCTGCTAAGCATATAAACACTAACATTCTGTTTGGAGATGGCATGAGGCAGTATGCTCATTAAAAACTATTTATTTTTGTAAATACTTTCTTGTACGATCTACTTAAACCCACTTATATTTTCTCTTACCTCTCTAACTCTTAATACATTTTTTTAGGAAGAAGAAACAACGTTCTGGGGCTATGCACAATGGAAATACTTCAAGTGGTGTTTGCCAAGAGAAAAAAGATGCTTCTATAGATGGAGATGATGTGGAAAACAGTGATGAACCTGCTAAACATAGTGACAAAAACAATGCGTCTGAGGTTTGCGCGAAGCGGTATGCTTAGTAGAAATTTTTTATTTATGAAATTGCACTTTCTCCCGCTGTCTCTTTAATTTTTGTTAATTGTTTGTGCAAAGTAAAAAAGTAATTCTCTATGTGGAAGACCTCCTCTTGCATTCAGTGCTTCAAATTACTTCATTCATGTCATTGTTGCAACTTGAATGTTGCAAATAGGGGACTGATCATCTTCTAAAGTATACATATCTACCCAATAAGGCTCCAATCTCTAACAATGTCACTAATGACAATCGACAAAATCCCTGAACACTTTGGTCTTAGACCGGTAACTAGCATGCATGTTTTTATCTTGTTTCTCCCCTTTTCTCCTTTACCTTTAGACTATCATGAATATATTTATGTTATCTTTTTCCATATGATCACACATCTATTCATTTTATCTCCCATGCATGCATATGTATAGAACTGCCAATGTTCAAGAGGAAGAAAAAGAGACTGACAATACCAAAGTAGCCCCTGAAGAAGCAACAAAGGTAACTCCCTTATGAGTTCATTGTTTTTTTGAGTTTTAAACTGCTCCTTTATTCTGTTTGATTTCAATGTTGTGTTGGAGTCAATCCTAAGAATCTTGTGGCCATGGTTATCTTCTAAATAAGAAGCTTGAAGTTTTCATGAAATTCCATTTTTACTAGTATTATACTCACAGTTATCCTTTGTTCGAAATCATATTCCATGTTGGTCGTTTGTGGATTGAGATACTGATGATTATTGTTGATATATGATTACCTTTTTGAAATACAAAATTTTGATTGTGAAATTATTTTTCTTTTATTGTGTTTAATTCTCCTTTCTTAGTCCCTTTTTTCCTAAATCATCCTGAAAAACTATTTGCTATGTCCCTGATTGTTTTCAGGTTGCAAGTAGAAGTGCTCGGCGGAAGAAAACTAAGCGACTTTTTCTTCGTGAAATGGCGAAAATCAAGATGCAAAATTCAACCTGTGAATCAGAGGGTCTTGTAAGCTATCAATCATTTGTATTAGGATCTCTAGATCCCATAATCCTATACCTATAGTTAACTCTGGCAGTTTGACTCACATTTCCAGCGAAATTGGAAAGAGGACCAAGCTAAAGTTGACAGAGAAAAATTGGATCGCCAATGGAAAAGACAGGTCGGTGTTTATCTTCTTACTTCTAGCTATGAAGTTGAAAAACTGAATACCTCAATCTTACAGAAAAAGTGGGACAACAACCACGCTGATGCTGAAAGTAATGAAGCAGATGCCCAGCCAAAAGGACTAGTGAGTTATCTTCTCCTTGGAGCCGCCCACACTTGCTCCCTCTGATTCTCATTTGATATTGACCTAAGTTCTATGTCCAGCTACACTGGAAGCTATCTGCCCAAAACAATGGGTTTGTTAAGGGCAAAAGGCATAAGAAACATTACCAAAATGGTGACTTTCTTGAACTTTCAAATCAAAATGGTGATGTGCACAAACAGCAAAATAATAAAGGTGATAAGGATGAGGATCTGACACAGACGGGTGACATATCCGAGCAGCCAAACCCAAGTTTGCATGAACAACCAGGTCAAAATAGTGTAGCTGTAGTAGAACGTACAAATCAAAATTGTGATTCATCAAAGCAATCAAGTCATGAAAGGGCTGAGGAGAATGAAGTTTTTCCCATTGTAGTAAGGCCAGGACACATTCGCTTTGAACCATTGGAGGAAGGAGGTATTGCTTTTTGTCTACAGTCAATCTATGTGCATTGATGTCATGATGCCCATATATTATTAAACTTGGTCCATTCCATCTAATTAGGTAAATGGGATGGTTGTGGCTTAATAAAGTTAACCATGTCATAACCAATGTATCTACTGGCATTTTTTCCTAGGACTAAGGATATATTAGGAGTTCTCTTCTTTTTTGTTACTAGTTTTTACTGTAGAGAAACATGGTAAACTAATTTTAATGCTTCTTGAAGTTGAACAGCCTACTTTGATTTGTGAACTTGAGTTAATGTACATCCTATATTATGCACTAACTTCACTAATCAGTGAAATAAGTTGTAGCTGCTGTGAGGCCACTTTCTTAAAAATGATTCTCAAACACTTTGTTCTTTCATTTTCTTCCTCTTGTACAGTTTATAAGGGAATTCAACTATTCTGCTCTTAAATCCATGACTTCACTTGGTTTTGCATGATATACTGCAAAATTCCATTACACGAGTCTCACATGTGAAACACTTTTTTGATGCAGAACATGTTGTGCAGCAAGATCATGCACCTCTGGTAAATTTCATTATGTGCATTTAACTCTTGGTTGAACATTATATATTTTATTGTTTTATTTCTGTTCTTAGGTTTAGCCATTTTCGTTTAATTATATTACTTAAGAAAAATAACTGCTTGGGAGATTATTATTACTGTGCAATGAATATTTCTACCTAGACCTGGACCCGCGAAATGCAAACATGACTGTGGGCTAGACACATGTATCCAAGGCATAGAATATCAGGGAGATATAAAATTCCTAATTCAGCTGTCAAAATATTTACTTTTCAAGAACTCACTGTTGTGCACTCAAAATGGATTCATCAGTTTGAAACAAAGGAGGTATAAGAAAATCTTCCTTTTGCTTTTACTGATTTTCAATGTGAAAAGTCTATAAAGAAAGAGCCTTCATGATTTTAGCCATGATAAACTTGTGGAAGAAGATTCTCATTCTGATCATGGTTTTGTTGTGTTGTTGATAAATATTTGCTCCTGTAATCACAATGTTACTCATTGGAATCTAGCCAGCTTCCCCACCCAAGCAAACCCAATGTCTGACTATCTTTCGTTTGAAAATTTACGGAGTAGAGTTGAGTAAATTGAGCATGCCAAGGATGTTATATTATTAAGAAGCTT
This sequence comes from Plectranthus barbatus, assembly GCA_026898455.1. Classification (NCBI taxonomy): domain Eukaryota; kingdom Viridiplantae; phylum Streptophyta; class Magnoliopsida; order Lamiales; family Lamiaceae; genus Plectranthus; species Plectranthus barbatus. The sequence goes on from JAPKLW010000430.1 coordinate 361,459, forward strand.
AGATATTTATATTGCCCTTAGTATTGCTTTTTCTGAATGTTTCTCATTCGCATTGCTGAGTGCTGACATGTTTCCTCATCACGACTCTTATGTATTTTTCCCTCAGGAAACCTTCAACTGGAATGGAATTACTAGCAAGAAGAAAGGCCAACAGTGGGGTAAAGAAAATCGTAGATTCACTCCACGAAATGACTACAAAACAGACGAAGAAAAGTCTGAAATATTGACTAAAGAAAAAGACAAACTGCCAAATGAGAGAATTGACTTTGATAAGCTTCCACCTCTTACTGGCATTCCCAAGGTTGTTCCTTGTTTTCTTCTAAGATCATTATCAGTAATGATTCTGCGGGTTACATTTGAAACTTCTCTATATTCTTCTAGGGGAAAACAATCTGACCTAATTTTTCACCTTTCTAATTTTATTTTTATTTTTATTTTTTTCAGAAAGGAGATCTCATTGCATATCGAGTTCTGGAATTATCATCAACATGGACTCCTGAGCTTTCTGCCCATCGAGTAAATTGAATAATACTCAAAAGTACTTCTTCCTTGTTTCATGACCACAATAAAATGCTCATAACATCTATAATTTAGGTCGGAATGGTATCCTGGTACAATGCGGAATCCAATGAAATAATGTTACTGCCAGTACCAGAATATCCAATTGTTACAGAGAAAGATGATGGGGATGAAGCCGGACAACCTGATAACTCCCTTTATAAAGATGGGGTTGAGACCGCACAACCTGATAACTCTCTTTATAAAGAAGATGGGTCTTTGGAGGTTAGTAGCACACATGGAAAATATTTAAATCTGGTTTTAAAGGCTGAATAATTTCTGATTGGTTTTGTTGTGATCCACATTTTGCAGATCGATTTTCCATCACTTGTTGATGTCCGTGTCCTTATCAATGGGAATGGGGGATCAGAACCGGGCAATGAACCTGTTATACATGTGAGTGAAGCATCTTCAGGCAATGCAGATGCTACTATGAAAACAGCATTGCCTAGCACTAGCAGCAATGACAAACCAACAGTTGACCCCAGCCCAGGTAAACTGTCTTGCTCCAACTCAACAAATTCAAATAACCTAACCTTAATTTATAGTTCTCCACCCTAAATAACCTATCATATCTTCTGCAGATACGCAAGAACCAAACCAGAGCAAAGAGATGCAGCCCCCTACTGCTGGTAATCTTGTTTTTTACACTAAGCAGTTTTCATTTCTTTCAATGACTCGATCATAGATTATAGTATCTAACTATTATTGTAGAAGAAAGTGGTGGGAGTATATGGGACCAATTGAGTGAGTCTCTAAAGGCCAGAAAGGAGCAACTCGCAAAGGAAAATGGTTGGGGCAGTAGTCCCAAGAAGGTGCTAGTACCGAGAAAGCCACAAAATTCATCACCTCGGACTAACTCTGGTAAGAAACCGCAGCCATCACAAGACAATAGCTGGGGGAAGCAGAGCACCACTGGCAGTAAGTCGTGGTCGTATAAAGCTCTGAGAGGCAGCGCACTTGGTCCGACAATGGCTATGTTAAGGTCGCAAAAGGATGCATGACCAGAACTAAATTAACTCTGATGCTGCTCCATGTTGAAACAATGAAACTTGTTCTCATCACAAATTTTCCCGTTTCTATTTAAACTTGATCGGTGTTATATTTCCATATTAGAAGAAGGTAAATATTGAAAGATATCGATATTTTCTCATGGATGTTTGCTTCATATCTACTACTATGATTATTGCAGCTTTCTTAAACATCTTTGGTGCTGAGGAAATTTGAACAAAATGAAAAAGGAGATTCTTTACTTGTATTTACCAACCTTAGAATTCACAAGTTTATTTCCTGTACACATTCCATCTCACAAGCAAGAATCAAGAACTTGTCCTGCTTTGGGATGCTGCTGCTGTATCCTTGCTATATGATAGTGGAGTATTATTACTTTTTCTCTTCATCTACATCCTTGCTTAACGAGAGGAGATGCTCAAATACCTCCATTGGTTCCTCGCCTTCCTTTACTATCTGAAGAGCAAACACAACAACTTAGCTACTGCAAATTTACGGCAACTAAAGACATCAAAAAGCTCTCGTTCACTAACCATTCTAAATTATTTACAGAATTGACAACATAAATTGATTCATCACCATCTATCAGCAATGTAAGAAAAACCATATAAAGGTTCCATTGGTCCTCATGCCTTCGAATGTTTGCAATACCTTATATTGGCTAATATAAGGTATCAAATCTTTAGACAATTCTAAGACAAAAGCACACACTACATGCTTCAATAAAATCTAATAAAAAACAAGTGTTCGAATATTTTTTTCAAGGGAATATTCTGGATACCATGATGACTTGGGAATATGATCACTCAATTTGTAAACAAGAGTTCTACATTGAATTATTCACTTACTTTTTGCCTCCTACACTGAGAACTAAAACAAATACCAAGCAATTGGTTTTCCAATCATGATTAGTCTTCATTTGAAAGTGCATTTTCTGTTGACAATGGGAATAGAGCTAAATCACAAATTCTCAACACTTAAGGCATGGCAAACATAGTTAAAATATCCAACAAAAGGTTTCCAAATCATAATGATAAGCCACATGTTAGCATAAGTACCTTAATCTGAACATCTGGGCTAAAACCCTTCTGAATGAGAAGATTGCGATCTACCATTTCCACATTGTCACATTTGCTATCATTCTTGATCAAGTGACTATAGCTTCCTCTTGATGATACATCACGCCCTATCCATACATATGCAACATCAGCATTTTTTGTGCCAAGTATGAGATATGTGGATGTGGAATCAAGGATGCCACAATGCAAGTCCATCTTGTGCATTGAGGGCCACTTGTAGAATACCAGGTTAGTAGAGCCAGTTAATCTATTTTCTAGATCACCATCACATTTGAAGTTGCACTCACCATCTGCAATTCTCATAGTATCATCTTCCAAGTATCTATGCAAGTTTTCTGAAGCTTCAGGTGCTTCATAACGGTTAGGCAAGCTCATCACAGGAGGAATGTTGCTCCCCCCATGCCCCAGATAGGAGGGCCAACTATCTTTGCTGGTAGGACATGAACCTTCCGCTCTCAAAGCAAGGTTAGCAGGATTCACCTCTTTTTCAAGAGGCAAAGTTGAATTGTCAAGTAAATATGTACTTTCACCATCTGTAGAACCAACACTTTCCTCTAAAAGACTGCTCTTGCTAGGACCAAAGTCACCACATTCGAGTCCATTTGGTGATGGCTGAGCAGACACATATGACAGGTCAGACCAGTTAGACGAAGGAGAAAACGTAAATGAACTTGAGTAATCAGATGTTGAAGGTGAGAGCGATGGTGAAGTGGAATCGGACTTTGGTTTATTGACAAGAAATGGTGAAAATGATTCCACCAAGCTGAATGATGGTGATCGTGTCAGTGAACAATCAGAAAGAGGAGTTGGATACTTCACTTCTTTAAAGTAATTTGTACTTGATGCCGGGCTGCTCGTTGCATATGAACAAAGTGAATCTGGTGAATCACACTGATCACTTATAGACGGTAAAAGATTGACAGGTGAGACAAAGTCATCAACTTCTCTACAAGTGTCCATAGGCAGCACTACATCAAGTTTACTAGTGTTCAACTTAGAGGAGGTGATAAGTTCTTTCACAACACCACACACAAACTTTCTTCTAAATCTATTCCAGCCATTCTCTCTGGCCGGAAGGCAAGTTTCGGTTTCTGCTTCCGAGAGTGGACAAGGTGGTACCACCCCACCAGCTAGCGCTCCATTAAAGATTTCAAAATCTAAATCATATTCAGCAAGCTTCCTTTGATAAAGACCAGGATGAACCAACGCAGGCATCATTTGAGACTCTGCCGACAAGCTCTTTACCTCTTCACATCCATCTGTCAAAGTTTTCCTGTAGTTGAGGGCATCCCAGAACTCAAATGTCTCAGCACCTTCTTTGATAGTTACGGCTGGACCCTGGGCCTTCTCATATCGAATAACTTGAGAGGCGGCAGCTTTGGCATTATCCGACATCATCATGGAGCAGTGTTTACCAGTCCAGACATATAAAGCTGAAGGAATGTGTATAATGAATGCTCCACGAGAGTCGAGTCTATCAGCACCAGGTTCAGACAACATTTTCGGCACAAGGTGAAGGGGATCGTATGGTGAGTGTGGCGCCATTCTGTACATCCTAAGAAGAGAAGTTGGGCTGGCTGGTAGTGCATGCACACGCTTCTGGCACTGCAGGAGTTGACAAGCAAACCCCACATTTGGATTTGTCACTCCTCTGGCTGTCTTGACATGCTGGAATGCGTCGTCAAAGCTCTGCTCCTCCTTCCACATAAGATATGCAATCACCAATGAAGTTGATCGTGATACCCCCTGGCAACAGTGGACAAGGACGCGCCCACCTTGCTCTCGAACATCTTCAAAATAATCGAACACATCATAGAGAATACTGGTGATATCCTCAGAGGGGCAGTCATGCAACCAAAGAGTCTTGTACACGAGCTCATCCTTGAAATATTCAGGGCAAACGAACCCCACACAGTTGAGCACATGGGTGATCCCATTCTGGCGTAGGATCTCACGGTTCTTGGCAACAGCATCACTACCTAGATATATGTGATCTAAGATCCTCGAACACTCCTTATTAAAAAAGGCAAGCTTGTCTTTCCTGAACTCAAATTCTGTTTGAGGATTATCAGAACTCGAGTTCTCTCGGGGAGTTACTGATCCAGGAGGGTTTCCACCGGGGGGCCATACGCCAAGGTCATCAGACCCAGCTTGTGGCCATTCCTCAATGCTTGGACGGATGATAGAGAGTGGCTGCAGCGGGGGCAAACAAGCCCGAGCTTTGGTGTTCCATTTTGGCTTACAGTTAGAAGGAGAGGCTTTTGGTGGGCGTTCTGTCCCTGCCCATGACATTGAACGGGAGTAAGTTCTCCAACTCCCACCTGAAGCCTGCTCCTTTTCCTCTTCCCTAATCATGCTGCCGCCTCTGTAAAACCAAATCAAATCATTTCATCAAACCCATACTAAATTTGAATAACCAACCCTCCCACGAATCCCAAATCACACATAAAGCATCAAAATTCAGTCTTTAAACTTCAACAACAAAAAAGATCGCAAAACTCACAACTCCCCGCAAGGAGTTCGCAACAGAGATCTGATCTCATAGACACAATTAACCCTGAAAAGTGAAAACTCTTCACCTAAACCCTCAAACCATGGATTTTTTTATTTTTTTTCACTTAATCTAAATTACGACCAAGTAAACCAAACTAGCAAGACCCAAGTGGACAAAAAACCGATATTATCCACACACGCGTGGAAGAGGAGACTGGAGAAGTAGGCACAAGTCTCCATATGGAAATAACTGAGAAATTCAGAAATCAGCAAAAAGATTGTCAAAGAGAAGAAAGCGGGATGAAGACTTACATGAATTAGTTTGTTGGTTGCTGGACATGGGCAGCAAGCACTTGATTGGCCTATATGAATAAACATGTGGTGATGTTATTGCCATTAATCATTATTTAATAATAGGATTATGGGAAGGTGTAGTTGGCCAAGAAAAAGGCACAAGGAAAGATCCGTTGAAGGTAGAAACTAATGTTGGTATGAGAGAGAGAGAGAGAGATGCAGAAGTGGGAGAGGTGAAGGCAAACAAAAAGTGAAGATGACAGGTTGGCAAATTTGTAGATCTGGAGCTGAATTGGTCAAACTACCACATCATCATTGGATTAACCCCAATATTAAAATCATTTCACTTTTTATTTTTATTTTTTTAATAAAAAAATTCTTCAAAGAGCACTTCTATAATTTCTCAATTGATGAAATTATTAATGCTACCTAAAAAAAATGAAATTATTAACACATAAATATATTTATATAATTATGTTCTTTTGAGAAGGCCTCAACAGACAGCAATACCATCTCTCAAATGAGATTGAATGAAAATCAATCAATTATTGCTCTTAAAATACAAGAATAGATCCATTTATATTCAAGATTGGCTTATTCTAATTTATTCATAAATAAAAATTGGTTAATTCTCTAGTGTTAAAATGAAAATTTTTTATTAGATTCATTTCATAAAAATAAAGGCAATATGTAGAACATTTTTGTTCAAGAATTTCCTTTATTTTTTTCAAAACGTTGGTACGTGATGATGGGGACTTTTTCAAAGTTATGAGTAGTTAATGATGATGGGGAGGTTTGATATAAATTCAAAAAAACTTATTTAATATCCAACGTTACAATAACGTTATTTCACCAACCCTACTTCACTGCTATTCTCATATTTTATTTATTATTATTCATAATATTTTGAAATTTAAATACGTGTTTAACATGGAATTACTTTCTTAGCATTAAAAAAATGATCAAGTATTGCGATTAGTAAGAAAATTTACATTTCATAGAGTAGCATCTGAATATGAACTGTCCTATTTGATCCGGATAAATTAATAAACCTCTAGAATGTAAGGAATATGATATCGTAATTATAAATTATAAATTATTAACTAATAAAATGCTAAACCAGAAAAATAAATGCACAAAATTAAATAAACTAAAAGTTATGTCGGAGTCTTACAACACTGGGCATACCCTAAAAAAATACAATAATGTCGAGTTCACTAATTAGGTGACTAACCTAACAACAAATATATGTGTCACCAACAGAATAACAACTATCTCAATCACATCAATCTAAAACTCGATAGTAGCTTAGATTATCCACATTTATAACTCCAACTTTTAATATTATATATTTCTCTCTTCCACCTATACAATCCACAACTCAATCTAATCTCTCCTCCCATGAATAACTCCTACTCAACCTAAACTATATTTTCTTTCTTTTTTACTTTGTTTTTAATATATATTATCTGCATAGATTTTATTAAATTTAAAATATTCAACAAAAAATATATAAAATATATTTTAGATTTTAGATTTATAATTGTAATATAAATACATTAATGCATACTTATAAATTATTTATTTAGATTAATAGCAAAATAAAAATTACAAGACTTGGAAAAAATTTAAGTTATTTGGACTTTCAATACTTGAATATATATTGGAACAAAATAGTGTGATAAGAAATGTATGGATAATAGTGACTTTGAATTCGATATGGTAACATTACCATATCAATATTAGGTACTATTAATAAAAATATAAATTTTGATATAATTTTTTAATTTTTAATTACTTATTATTTATAATATTAATAATATAAATTTAGTATTCATAAATATTAATATTAGGTACTATTAATAAAAATATAAATTTTGATATAATTTATTATTTTTTAATTACTTATTATTTATAATATTTATAATATAAATTTAGTATTCATAAAATTTAGTTATCCAATCAAAAGAGGTTGATAAATGATTGGATGGCAATGCATGACCTTTGAAAATGTTGAGATCATTTAGCCAATCTAAGTCATGACTTTGGCCCCAAGAAAATTATTATTATTTTATTTATATATTTTTATTTATATTTTTTTTTTGTATTCTTGCTATACTCCGACTTTAGTGTGAGTAGTTTTAAAGTCCAAAAGAGATATGTCATTCTAATTAGGTTAGCACAACTGCACAATATCTTCCTTCATCATCCCTAATTCAAGTGATGTGAGAATCATAACTAGGTTAGTTCTCTCACGCCATAATTATCGATACAAATCAACAAGTAGCAAAGCCTATTAAACAATTTTCAAATTAAAATGTGCACAACCTCGTTTTAGGGAACACAAAATACTGAAGGGATTTGTGAATTGAATCACTTAACCTATTAGCCGAGATCGTTAATTGGAATATCAAAAATAAATTACTATGCCTATGGTTAATCCTAGCATGCTCCTATTGATTATGCATAAGAGAGTTTTACGGAATACCTGGATTGTAGATCCTGAAGTAGTGCGCAGAGATTTGATTCTCGATCCTCTTTCTTGCGCACCAAGATTTATTCTTAACAAATTGAGGAATTAAACCTATGAAATTAATTAGATTAATTTCGAAAACAAGAGAGAGAGAAGAAAGAACAGGATCCTCCTGATCTGTATCACAACTCCAATCCGAATATTGGTGAAGATTCTCTTCGGATTCCTTGCCCGGTTGAGAAGCAGAATCTCCTCCTCCTTTTCTCAGATCTAGTCGATCCCCACAGCTCCCAAATCCTGATTTGTTGTGTTGCAACTTATGATCTTGTGGTGTGTTGAGATCTGAGAAACTGAAGTATATTTACTTATATTAAATGACTTTTTTTTGCTATAATTAGGGTTCACCTGTTTCTCTTGAGAAACATTTTTTCTTTCTCCGTTGTCAAACCCTTCCTTCCGAGTTTATACTTCGTCTTCATTCAACATTTCCCTTCTTTCTGACATTATGGCAAAGGAGCTTAAGCCACTAGGCATAACCTCACTATCCTTTTTGGGTGCGGTCAAAGAGAGGGAAAAAAGCATGGAAGGTGCAGAAGTCATCAGAATCAAGAGCAGAGCAGCTCCGACAACAAAAGTATAGGTAGAGAAAATCTCTCTGTTTTATACTTTGAGTTTACATGGACTGCTCTCGCTTCAATAGAAGAGAGCTCTTTGTTGCATGATGCCCACAAATTGTGAAATCAGTACATGCATTCGAATGAAGAAGAAGCCGGGAGGTAGGAAGAGGAATCTTTGATCTTTTCTTCCCACAAAGTGCTCAGCTGCACTACCTCCCAGATCGCAGTTGTGAAGGTCGGCATGAGGGAATTCTTAGAAAGCTGGTCAGCATATCAAACCAGTTTCCCTCATTGCCTAGGCCCTAATAGCAGCCAGTTTGAAGAACATGATGACCGAAAGCAGCCTAGTATCGACTTGTAATAGTTCTGTATAGGTTTCTTTTAGTTAGTTTATCCTTGTAATTGTAATGAAACTATTAAAGGATAAACTGACTTGTTGATGACAATCTCTTTTTGTCCAACAAAGATCTTCACTCTTCATACGTTGAACTTACACACGCTAGTGTAATCAGCAGGCTTCTAACTCTCTCATACATAAGATTAAAATTGCTCTTAACTGACTTGAAATTAAATCGAGCAATATCTCTCTAGATCTATAAGGAGAAGATCTTAAGTAGAAAGCTGGATTTGAGGGGAAACTTTTCTGAGTTCATGTGACTAATTGTCAAATCTGTAAAAACTCTGAAGTTATCAACACCTCATCAACTTAGGTTAAAGATGGCTTTGACCACACCAAAAAAGGGGGAAATTGTTAGGATTTTTGTTAGAGAAATCCTTCATTTACTTTTTAAGTTTTTGTGGGTCAAAGATTGTAAAAGCCATCTTAGTTAGTTTTTCAGTTTCTAGAGTTCTAAAATTGTAATCATTGTATAGGATCAATCGAGTTGTAATAGAATTTAGTAGCTGAAGACCGAGCATAGGAAATGCTCGAGAACTAAAGAACTGCACGCCTTGAAACTTGATTTTCACTAAGTACAACCTTGACAAAAACTGAGTTTGGGTACTTGATAAGCTCATATTTCTACTCACTTATCGCATTGTTTCTTATTTATTTTATGAATTTTAGTTTATTTTCTTGAATAAATTGAGCATGAGTATATTTTAGAGGGTATTACGCTTGTTATGGAAAGATTTTGCAAGTTTAAGGCCAAATTCATTGGAAACCCGTACCGAAAGCAGTTGATGTTCAAAAGAACAGTTACGACTTCTTCCACACTTGGAATTTGAGCTAATGGAGCATGAAAATAGAAATATCTTTGAATTAGCTTTCTAATGCAACTGGAATCGGGTCAAACGGAGTTCGGGAGCAAAAGTTATGGCCAAAACCGTGAGACTGCTCAGAAGGGTCGAAAGGGGCGAAAATGGTCTCTGTTTCGACCGACGTGAAGGCCACGTCGACCGAGGCGGGTTTTTTTGGCGAAATTCTGGGATTTTTTTCACATATTTTGGGCGAGAATTGCTTGGGATTCAAGTTACACATCAATTTGAAAGCATTAAAGACCCAAAATGGAAGTTTCAACCAAGAAAATCATTCATTTTGAAGTTTTGGGCAAAGAAGAAAAATATCAAATACCATCAACTCAAGAAGGAAATTCCTAATTTCATCAATTCCTACCATTCAAGAGTTTTACCCTACTCCTATATAAACTCATGTCTAGTTCAGTATTGATTATTCCAGTCCAACTTTAAATTCTAGTTCATAGTTTAGTTTTCTTTATTTTTAAGGACTGGAATCAAAACCTTTATTTTCTTGTACCTTTATTTTTCTGCACTTTTATTTTAATGCAATCTTTAATTTTTATTTCATTGTTTATCTTTAATATGCTAGGCTAGACTCTTTATCAGATTCTAGGGCTTCTTCATTTGTGATTCATGTTTTTTATTCGAATTCTTCAAACCCTTTTATTGGTTTAAACTCTTTGATTTTATTTCAAATCTATTTTTCAACTGAAGGATCGAGAGATGAAAATTGGAATAGGTTTTAGTAATTAATTTATGGACCGAGAGGTGAAAATTAAATAATAGGAAGTGAGAGTTTAATACATTTGATTTTTTGTCCAACAAAGAAGAATTGTAGGATTAATCTGATTTTTATTGAGATTGATTAACTTGTGTTTTTGAGACTGAGATGAGATAATCACTAGTTAATAATCTAGGTTTTAATTGCCCGACCAAGGAATTAATTCCACTTTACCAGATTTTCCACCAAAAGTATTTTATGGGTTTGAATTATTTGTTTCTTGCATGTTGACCAGATTAATATATTTCCCTAGGATCTGTGCTTTCATATATTTGAATTTCTTTTAAAAAGCTATTTTCATAAAAACCAAAACCCCTCAAAATTTGGATTTTCTCAAACAAAAGATTGAAAAACTACACTCAGTACATGAATTATTTTCGTTGCACTATCTCTGTGGGTTCGACAACCTTCAGGTTATTATAAATTTATTTGCCCTTTGCTATAATCTATATGCAGATTTTGCATCGATCAGTACTCAGTATAGGGCCTTCCATACTGACTAAGGAGAAGTCAGTATGAGGGCTTTCCCGTACTGACTAGAAGAAGTCAGTATGAGGGCGTTTTCCATACTGACTATGAGAAGTCAATATGAGGGATTTCCATGCTGGCTATGGGAAGTCAGTATGAGGGCTAGCTATACTGACCTTGGGAAGTCAGTATAAGAGCCTCTACCTTCAAAGCACGAGCTATTTGAAGACATTGAAGCTCGGTCAAAATTCGGCATATTCATGCCCAAGTAAAAGTTAGTACGAGGATATCTAAACTTAGATTCCTGAGACTAAAACTTAGTTTGACACAAAGTTAGTGTATAGTATACTGACGCAGCAGAGCAGACCTACAACATGGGCTATGATTGGATGACATCTTCCATGAGTCTAACGATTGGATTTATGTGTCTAACGAGCAGAAATTTGAAATACTCAAGGAAGTCTTCTATAAATAGGACTGCTCATCAACCTTAAACGGTTACGAATTTGAATGATTCTCACTCTACAAAGAGCATTCTGCTAAGCCATCTCTCTGCTAAAACTCTCTGAGTTTTCGTGTTTCTTTACACGAGACATGAGTTTTTGACTCAAGTTATTACTCTGTGCTACTCTCTCTTAGCACGAGGCTGAAGCTATCATTTGGTGAATATATCTTTGCAAGATATATTCATAGCAGTCAGTTTCCTACTCTAGGATGCTGATTCTCACAGCCGTATGCCAACCACCTGAGTTCTAGGAAGAACAACAAACATCCAACCACAGGAAGAAGGTTGCGAGGTGTCGCCCTCACTTCAACCTGAAGACTAAGCCTACAAGGAGTTCTTAGGCGAGTGATCACAACAGACTGAAGGACGGAGGCGCCAACGGGCTATGTATAGATAGTAAGGAGGCTTGTCCTTATTTAGTGATTTATGCGGACCTAGAGTCTAAAGAGTGAATGTAGGATTTTAAGATCCGAACCACTATAAAATATCTTGTGTTCTTTACTGCTTTATTTATATTTTTGTGTTTTGTTTAGTTTCACAAATTGACTTTTAAAACCTTCAATAATTGTCAAAGTATTGAATAGTATATTCTGTGAAACTTACCTAACAATGACAATCCTAAGCTTAACTTTTATCAAGTACTCTAAACTGATTTCTATTTGTTTAAAAAAACAAGTAAAAGTTTATTAATATTTCTACTTCCGCTGCACACATATTTATATTCTAATTACGGGACAACACCATTAAACTTGAAATAATAAAATAAACTACCAAGAGAGTAACAAAATGGAGATTAGTGAAGAATGAGTTTGTGGGCCAATGATCATTATTTATTTATTTTAATTCATGTTTAATAATTAATTTACAAATAGCATGTTAGTTGCCGTCTTGGGCAAAAGCCCTCAATTTAGATTATTTCTTTCTGTCGGTAAGTTGCATCACTATTCACAATTAAATATTGGGGTTGGGTGAGACTATTTCATGTTTTTTTAGAATTCTAGAAATAAATTAGTCCTATTTTGCAACCGTTAAGACTTTTCCCAATTTGCAATTAATGAATTAGTTATAGAGTTTTTAAATCTTAATTTGTCAATCAACTTTATAAATCTAGAATGCGAGGTATTTGAATTATGATTGCTTCATATACGAAAAAAGACCATCTAAATTTAATTATACCGGGTCATATATCATTGAAAATATTTAAAAATCCAAAGGAATGTAATAAATAATATTTGTATTCAAAATAGAAGTTCAAGTTTTAATTTCGAAGCATAGTGATTAAAGCGATTTGCACGAATTACTCATGATTTGAAGACAAGAAGGAACATTATCTTTAGATTTAAATTGGGTATCCAAATTTGTCTGTATATTAAAGGAAAATTTTGAAATTGTCAAAATATATATAAATATATTTATTATTATTTTTATATTATAATACTAATAATAATAAAATTACATTTATCATTTTTTCTTTAAAAATTTATAACTCATTAGTTTATTAAATAATTTTTAAATAAACAAGTATAATTTCTAATACACTTTCTTTTATATTTATTGAATTTATGTATATGGATTGAACGTATAATATAAAAAATAATTTATATTAATATATAAATTGATGAATACAAATTAAATTTATTTTAAAATACTAAAAAATATATAAATATATAAATTTTTAAATAATTATAGCTTGAATTAAAAATAATACATTTAATTTGCGCTTCATACGTAGTTTTAAAAATAAAAAATATTTAAGAAATTAATTTGGTCAAGCCCGAATGAAAGCCCATAACATGGAGTTTGAATTTGAGAAAGAGGCCCAGTTGAGAACTATAGCGAATCTCAAATTAGTAGCGTTTAGGGGAAGAGTGTGGACTTGGTTTTGGGCCACCAAGTCCGCTTCCACCTCCTTCTCTTCCGCCGTCTCCTCCATCGCCGAAACCAGCCGATCGCTCTCTCTCTCAAACACACACGCGGAGTGAGCAAACGGTGGGGGGGCCAGCGGCATTCATCCAATAAATTCAACACTTCTTCAATTGCGTCAAGATTTTCTGGGCTCTCATATTTTTCCCAAGTGGAGCTCAAATGCATAAGCTTCTGCGGAAGCGATTTTGATAAATGTATAAAGCTCTTGGCAAGCAGCGACTCATATACCGCTCTCTCATCGCTAGCTACGTCAAAGCCGGCCTCATTGATAACGCGATCCAGGTGTTCGACGAAATGTCTCAGTCAGACTGCAGGATTTTTTCGGTGGACTACAATCGGTTTCTCGGTGTTTTAATAAAGAACCAGCGTTTTGAGCTGTCTGAATACTATTACGACTCCTTGAATTCCAAAGGGTTTTCTTTGAATTCGTTTACTTACTCACGATTTATTTCCGGGTTGTGTGAAGTTAGAAACTTTTACCTTCTTTCTAGGCTTTTTAACGACATGGATAGGCTCGGGATTGTGCCTGATATTTGGGCATTTAATATTTATTTAAATCTTTTGTGTGGTGAGAATTTAGTTGATGATGCTTTGATACTATTGAGATTAATGGGAGAAAGAGGACGGGAGCCAGACGTGGTTAGCTATACTATTATTATCAGTGCATTTTGTAGAGTTAAGCGGCATAGTGAGGCAGTAGACATGTGGAAAAATATGATCAAGAAAGATATTAAGCCGGATAATAAAGCGTGCAGGGCACTTGTGCTTGGGCTGTGTGACATCAGGAAAGTTGATTTGGCTTATGAACTAACTGTGGGGGACCTTAGGGGGAAGGTCTGCTTTGATGCCGTGATTTATAATGTGCTCATTTGTGGTTTTTGTCGAGTAGGTAGGATTGATAAAGCGCTCACACTTAAAAGTTTTATGAAGAGGAATGGTTGTGAGCCTGACTTAATCACATACAATGTTTTATTGAATTATTGCTGTAATGCGCTATTGTTAGATGAGGCGGAGAAATTGCTTGAGAAAATGCAGAGGAGTGGGATGGAACCTGATAGTTACAGCTATAACGAGCTTCTAAAAGGTTTCTGCAAAGCCAATAGAGTAGATAAGGCATATATGTTGTTAGTTAACAAGATGGAGGTCAAAGGATTTGCTGATGTTGTTTCATATAACACAATTATTACTGCGCTTTGCAAATCTGGCGGTTCCAGAAAGGCTTATAAGCTCTTCGAAGAGATGGGAAGGAAGGGAATTGTTCCTGATCTGGTGACATTTACAATTCTCGTTGATGCTTTTCTAAAAGAAGGCAACTCTGCTTTAGCTAAGGCCCTCCTTGACCAAATGACAAGTATGGGTTTGTTTCCAAGCCTTGCGTTACATACATCCATTATTGACCATCTATGTAAAACTGGTAGAGTAAGCATGGCTCAAGCTATTTTTCATGATCTGGTGGAACATGGAATTGGCCCTGATGTCGTGTCTTATAATGCACTTATTGGTGGATACTGCAAGAAAGGTCAAGTTAGCCAAGCCCTGCATCTTTTTAAGCAGATGGAAACGAGAGGGGTCTATCCAGATGAAGTGACTTTCAAATTAATCATTAGATGCCTTATAAAGGAAAAGAAGATTTCTTTGGCTTGTGAAGTTTGGGATCAGATGATGAAGAACGGATTCACCCTTGATAGTTATCTCTCAGAAATTCTAATAAAGGCTATCAATTCCAAAGAAGTATAGCAGTATGCATAATATGCTCTTAAACACAATATTGGGAAATAGTCAACATAGTCTATGATGAAATCACGATATCAGTTCTTCCTGGCAGGTGCGAAATACTGTCTTATTGCCGGAGTTAGTGCTTCCTTTGATATGTGTTGGGGAAGGAGTCAGGCGCATTTTTTGATGAATCGGGTATGGTATCTCATAAATTCTGGTTTTTGGGCCGTTGAGGGTGGTTGGTACTCGCTTAGATACTAGAGTTGCAAACAATCCTGCAGTGTTCAGGTGTCAGGGGACATATCTGTCTGTGTCCTTGTTCTCAATTGGAGGTGAATTGGTTTGTACACTTCTCAATTTTATGCTTATCCACATACTCCTTTTTTTGTGTTTTCCCCTTTCCCTTTCTATGCATTGCTTTGCCATATTCTCAATAAATGGTACTTCAACATAGAAGCTTAATGTTCATTGAAAAAAGTCATCTGTCTTAGTTACACCTTGGTTGAGTGTGTAGCTGAATTTGATGTCACCAGCTGAAGTCAATAATGAAATTACTAATACTTATAACTCCTCTATTAGTTCTCTAATGTGCTGTTGCTACTGCTGTCTCGAATATTTTATAGTCCAACCATTGAGTGCAGAACTTCGCCTTTTATTAAGTTTAACAGAATCGTTTGTTCTTTAAGCATTCTTCCTTGTACTAATTCAAAAGCACAAAAATATTGAACCAAGAAGCAGATGCTAAGGTCCGGTTTGTTTTTATAATTGTTGTCTGCTGTTTTTCTTTGTGAATACATTTGATAAATTTACCATATCAACTTCTTTGAAGCATCTTATTTGTTGCATTTACTGTGTTAATTCTACTTGTTCAAGCTCTATCTTAGTTCATAACTCTTCTTGCTGACCCTTAGTCAATGTTAATATATTCTCTCCATTACTGAAGGAAAGTTTGTGCAATTACATTGCAGGATCCTATTATGATGGCATTTTAATGGCACATTGTTTATTACCATTTCCCTCCATCTTGAAAGAAGTCCCAGCTCTGCTTCCAGTGGAGGTTAACATGGTTTAAACATGAAGAAGATCCAACCATAATCTCTGGAGCTGTGGAAGGCCGCAAGAATGAAAAAGAAAACCACAGCAAAAAGTATGATATCAATTGACTTGTAATAGTCTGATAACTAGGAGGAGAGTGCTGTTACGTCTTCCTCTATTTATGAATCATGATTTTCGTTGTTTTGTTTGTTATTCAGGTATGGAGATAATCCGTGATAATTGATTGACCAAGTAGGAGCACTGATGATTTGATTTCCATGTCTTTCATTTTACCCCCAAGCAGAGTTTAGTCGATAGTCTGATACCAACTTTCGTGCCTTTCATTTTAGCTCCAAGCAAGCAGGGCAGCAGCCATCCTTCCAGTTTCGATATGTCTATTTTCTGCTTCGCCAATTTAGGGTGAATTTACATGTTGTAGCATATACCCATTCTGTTGCCGATCTTTGAAATTAAGTGATTGTTGACTTGTTGGTCAATATGGATTCATATTGATATAGATTACATACAGTTGACCTTGTGGCATTGCTAGTTAACTAAATAATTCCACAATGAGTTGGGAAAGTTCTTTACTTGCAATGAGTGTTTGTTTGTCTAATCACACTCTCATTGTGCACGTGATAAGAATTTGATTCTTGGGTTTTAACTAACACTTTTCTTTGCATCAATTTGTTTACTTGCCTTGTCTCCTTCACTCATGCTTTATTCTTTTCCTCCGCCCCAAGTCCTACTACTACTCTACAACTGCTTCTCTCACTACTACTTATTATTATTATTATTTTTTTAATTGTTAATTTTCAAGTATGTTGGTTTCTTGAATCGTCATACATATATTTCATTTTAACCCTCCAATCCTCATACACGACCATGTCCCGCCATCATGAAACAAACCCACACTTTCTTCCCCGTCAACAAGATCCTACCATCGAGTTTCCCTCACAAACGCCACCACGGCGTTCGAGGCCACCACCGCGTCGCCAAGGTCGTTCATCGCCTCCACCATATTATGGTCGTACATCGATGGAGCCACCACCTCATGGCCGTGCTTCACCGCCACCTTATGGTGGCCGAACATCAGTGGAGCCACCACCTCATGGCCGGACATCGCCTCAACCCCCCACGCAACACCTTCCAACGAATGTAAAGCCTGTACCACCTGTTCAAGTTGAGTTGCCGCACCAATCCCACCATGAATCCCGGCCGCATCCAACGTCAGACCAAGATTCTCATACGCATCCCGAAAGAGGACACGGCGGCGGCCGTGGCCATAGCCATGGTCACCGCCACCACCCCACTTTCATCCACCCGCCGGAGTCCCAGCGGACTAAGCCTATAGCCTGGCTGCTAGCTGCATTCTGTACACTCTTCTGGGTACTGGTGATAGTGGGAGGTCTGATAATCCTGACAGTCTACCTGGTTTTCCGGCCACGCAGCCCGAGGTTCGACATCTCCTCCGTCACCTTCAATGCAGCGTACCTTGACATGGGGTATCTGCTGAACGCGGATGTGACGGTGCTGACTAACTTCTCCAATCCCAACACTAAGGTGAAGGTGGAGTTCAGCTACGTGATCTTGGATCTTTATTACGACAACAACTTCCTCGCCACGAGGTACATCAGTCCGTTTTCGGTGATGAAGGGCGAGTCGAGGTTCTTCGACGTGCACATGGTGGCTAGCCAGGTGAGGGTGCCGGCGGCTCATAGCCTGCAGCTTCAGAAACAAATTGAAGAAGGGAGAGTTCACTTTGAAATAAAGGGCCTCTTCAAAGCTAGGTCTAGACTTGGAGGCATTTTCCACTATTCTTACTGGTTGTATGCTCATTGCCAGCTGGTCGTCACCGCCCCTCCCACCGGTGTTTTGGTCGGAAAAAAGTGTCTCACGAAGAGGTGAAAATCCCATAAGTTACTTTCACTATTAATTATCTCCTTTTATATGCTACTTTTCTCATACGGTCTCACTAATGAGTGTACGTAAGTGCTATTTTTTTTGGTTAATATTAATTATTAAAGGAAATAATGGAGTGATTTATTTTGTTTTTTCTTTTTCCAACCGATGTTTATTTGAAAATTAAGTCCCAAAAATGATTCGAGCTGAACTCATCATCATCATTATTATTATTATTATTATTTTTAATTTGATAGCATGCAATCAGGTTTCTCTAGTCGAAATTAGAAATAGTTATGAAGGTTTGATAGTTATTTATAGTTTTAATTATTTGACACTTATTTCTTATTCTTTTGTAGGAATATTTGAGAATGGAAGATGAGAATTGCAATGTAGGAAGAATCTCACCAATTTCATGTATTTTTTGATTGCGAGTATGGAATGAAGGATTCTTGAAATTTGAAAGGATTGTGATATGAAATATTTTTCTTAATGCTGGAATATAATATAGATGGCCATGGGCTATCCAACATTTTGAGATGATATAATTCTAATTTCTTTGCAGTTTTACTTTTCCCCTTGAGATTAATTCAAGTTTAATTACTTTTTGGGACTTTATTGATGAGTGTGAAAAATTTGCTATTTTAGGAAAGTGGACTAATATTGTGGGACATACGAAAAAGGAAATGTGGACAATTTACTTGGGACGGAGGGAGTATTATTTTTGGCCTCTAATAATTGACAATAAAAAAAGTTAGCTCAACAATGAAAATATTCTTTAATATTTCTGACTTTGAGTTCCTTCCTTACTTTATTCCATTATTTGAATTGAATATAATAGTCTCAAATTTAATTCTTGGTATATTTTCAGGACCATGTTATTTTCCAACTCATATTGAGGCAATGTTTTTTAAAAAATAAAATAACATGAGAGATTTTTGCGTGGAATCTTTCCCATTTTTTAAATCTTAATAGGGGTATAATAGTACTAAGTCGAGTAATGTCGTGTTCAAATTTAACTCGTTTAGTACCGAGTCAAACTTTGAACTTTTTCATTGAATACTTTGAAATTTACGAACTTTGTCGAGTCTATTCGACGAACTTTCTAAATCTAGAGAATATTTAAAATATTCATTATTATTTTAAAATAAAAAATTATTTATTCCATAATTGATATTATATCTATGCTCAATTCAACATTCTCTCATTATTAGAACGATATACTATTACTGTTAGTCTTAAATCATTAAAATATTACTTTTATAAAATTATTTATTTTATATTTTTTACTAATTTTAATTTATGAACTTGGTCACAAACTCACGAGTTAAATAATATATTGATCAGATTCGGTTCATTTAATAAACAACCTTTAACGAGCTTTTATTAAATTAAAATTCGAATAGCTCACTAACAATTTAATTCATTTACCGGGTTAAAGCTTTTATTAAATTAAAATTCGAATAGCTCACTAACAATTTAATTCATTTACTGCTTAGCACTATAAAATGGTATAATTTCGATTAGTGGATATAAAAGTTTTCACTTATATAAATTGATTCATCCGAGAAATCATCCAGATTTTTAGAAAGCTTTTAATTAAAATTATTAACTCCACTCTACATTTGAATTATGATGCATCGGATTTCAATCCACATTCATAAAGGAAAGATAGTAAGAAATGATGAATATGGTGCTGTTGTTCAACAATTTCAAGAAAAATGACCCTATATAGATAGTATAATGTACATCTCATTTTAACAACCTTGGCAGCAACACTTTTCTTGCTATCAACCACCATTGTAGTACAGATCTTTTTCCACAGTTGAAAATCACGAACAATATAAGAGCCAAGAAAGAATCAAATAAGTGGTTCGGAAAGTTCCATTTCGTTGGCAGTTTGTTGCGGTGGTTCGGACCGATGGGACCCTGTGTAATCCAACCCCAGCCATTGCCACGGCCAGCAGACATATCTCGGCCTATTCAGGCCACCTCTTGAGGAGGTTTCCCGGGTATCAAGTTCATCGAGTTGACGAGTTAGCTCTTCCACCCGGTCTCTCAGCCTGGACGCCCTCATATCTGCCAATCTCAATGACTTCTCAGCTGCATATCTTGCTCCCATGGCAG
The DNA here is from genome assembly GCA_026898455.1 of Plectranthus barbatus. Classification (NCBI taxonomy): domain Eukaryota; kingdom Viridiplantae; phylum Streptophyta; class Magnoliopsida; order Lamiales; family Lamiaceae; genus Plectranthus; species Plectranthus barbatus. The sequence continues at coordinate 381,683 of JAPKLW010000430.1, forward strand.
CTTCTGCTGTTTCCTCTTTGAATTTCAGCTTTTTCTCAGACTCTATCACAGCTTGCCTAGCCTCCTCAAGCTCCTGACGAACTGATGCCAACTACAGAATCAAAATTCAATCAACTCAAACTTAAAAACCTTGTATCAACTATTTCTACTCAACTTTCTCAAAGTAATCATACAAGTATATCTTCATAGTGTTTCAGAAAAACAATAACAATTAAAACTACTCGGTCTGCAGCATTCCGAGTAACTCTCAACATAAAGTTCTGCGGGAGGAAGCAGGAGCTGCTGAAACTCGGTCATCACCATACAAAACAAGGAGACTACCAGGCGTTTTAAATAACACCAAGAATCGTCATTAGGGATGCTTGAGACTATTTGTAAAAAAGAATGAGTTTTTTTCAACTAAATGCAATGAACAGAGGTCAGCTAACTGTTTGAGCAGAGCAGTATAAAAGCAATATTTTGACTCAAATAATGTATAAAACCAGGAGCAAACATATGTGTTCATCACCAATTGGAAGTTACACTTAATCAGCTTAAAAAAGAAACTGCTAAAACAATATTATGGAACTCCGACGAAAACTTTCAATAATATTGCCCATCGTAAAAGGACACAAAGAACTTTCAATACTATTGCTTCCAGAACAAAGATAACATTCAAAGCATGCAAAAAGACTAAGGTCATAGGTTCGAGCTCCCAGGGAGACATCTGGGTGTGTGAGTTTAAGTTTTTAATTGCATGATGGTACTAAGATTAAAAGGTATCAGATAAACATAGTCAAATCAATGAAGATGATCGCCAATGATAAGTCAAAAGATAGCTCAGCTTCCCAGTTTTCATTATACCTGTGCTATATACTCTTGTTCAACTGCTTTCCCTGCATCAGCTTCTTGCTGTGCTGCTACCTTCCATCTCATAATTTCTTCTTCAGCGGCAGCAATATCCATCATAAGCCCCTCAACCTTGCGAATAAAATCATGCACTGGATTAGACGAGGTCCTCATAGACTTAGTATTGTCTTACATACGTTTCTCATACCATCATGAAAAGAAACGGATGATTAAAAAAGCTAGAATTCTTAGATGATTGGTATCACATGTCAAAAAAGAATCTCGGACCTACATTTTCATTGGCCACTCTTTCCTTTTCTTCAAGCTCTTCTACACGTTGCTTGCATTGAATGAGTTCCTTGGATTGAGCATCCACCCGCTCCTTATATAAATTTGACTCTGCCCTTAATTTAGAAACATTGAATATAAACCAAAATGGTAAGGAACAGTTCATTATTGCTACAATAACCATGTAAAATAGAATGTAAGAAAGCACAGCTTAGCAAAAACTATTCATATCTCCAGCGGCCAGTTTAGCAGATGCAGTTCAATTTCCAGATATTTAATCTGGATTATGATTGATGCACAAGAAGATCCGGACAATGTACAACATATTAAAAATGAACTCTTTTAAAAGCTCACCAACTAAAAGGACCTCAACACTCCTAAATTTAGCAAGACCAAACTGACCCAAGAATTTGATGCAGTAACCTTGGACGTAAGTTTCTTTTTTAGTTGGGTAATATATAACAAGAAAAAGAAGTAAACATCCTTTCTTCTTTTGTTGTTACTTGAATATTTTACATTTAATGGAATATACTCCCTCCGTCCCGTCAGATTAGTCCCATTTTCCATTTTCGTTTATCCCGTTAAATTAGTCCCATTAAAATATTAATTCCACTGCACTCACAAACATTGGTTATCATGCCCGATAAAAGTGAGACTAATTACGCGGGACGGAGGGAGTAGTAATATAATTAAAAATATACATTTTCAGATCAGGTAAATCATTCTTCATCTATAATTTGTAGGAAAAATAATTTAAAAGAGCACCACCAGGTAAAAACCAGAAGGTCCTTTTCAAATGAGCAACAACAGTAGTCCAAAAGAGACTGTTGCTGCTCCCTATTGGATCAGTAAAAAACTATAAATACCTACCTAGGAAATTTCAAGAAAAGGTTGATGGCTTGTTCAACAGTCATTTGATGTTCACATAGACTAATGATTATCAAACTTTCAGCATTGCTTTTGGGACAAGGATTTGGATTCAGATAGAATATGAGGAGGATTCCAATTGCTACACCTAATATGTGGATATGAGTCCATCCCTATGACCAAAACATGCGGAAACTGTGGAGCTCAAGGTTTTGCAAGGCGTTGTAGCATGACATTATCAAAGCAACCTCTATGATATCTTCTTAGTAGATCCAAAACTCTTAGCTTCAAATCATTAATTCCAAACAGGGTTTCTTGAGCAATGGGAACTTGTGCACCTAGGGAACTGTAAAAGAGCCCAGGAAGTAAACACTATAGTTCACTGCACAATGGGGCACCACTAGTCCCCAATCTAGTACTTAACATCTCAAGACCATGGTCACATTTTACTAACATGCATGGGAGATTGAGCTAAAAAAACTTGTATTTTTCAAACATTGGCATATGCTTTAGAGAGTTCCAATATCTAAGTTATCTAAATTCTAAAGAAGTAATAGCAGAACAAGGTACCTCAGTTCCTCCACTGAATGCTTTAGCTCTATGATCTCAATCTGAGCCTGCTTAATTATGTTCTCCAGTGCAGTGGCCTACGATCAGAAGTAGTGGTTAACAAAGAGTTTAGTGCTTGAGCTGATTAAGGCATTGACTGAAGTGGACAGAGTTCAATGACAGACAAATGCATATAAATTCATGCTTGAAAGATGACATACCAAAGCATATACTTCATTGTCATCAGTGTCATCAGGACCTGCTTTACCTTTAGAAGCCTCAAATTTGCTGAATTTATATTCTATCCCAGCGTCTTTAAGACCATTTTCTGCAACCTTGAACAATTTGTTGGTTTTGGAAGACATGTCCACTGACATCCTCTGAGACAGGGTACTTCTTAACAGAGACCCAATTTGCTCTTTCTCATTTATAAGCTGTGAAACAGATTCATTTAGTTTTTTCACCTCACGACTTCTCTCATCCACCAGGTCTTTTGTTTTCTCAACAACAATTCTACTCAACTCATACACAGATTCCATCCCAGCTAAAGATGCCTTGATATTTTCCTCCATATTTGTTTCTTGAGCAAGGAACAAGGACTCTGACAATTCTGAGGACTTGTTAGCATCAACAATCTTCATAGCTTTGCACATTTCTTCATGCATTCTAGTTACATAATTCAGTTGATCAATCAACAAAGGCCTTTGTGTCTCCATCTTGGCCTCATAATCACTGACCAGTAGCCTCAGCCTTGAAAGTTCGGTCTCCATGTGTTCCTGTTTCTCAATAGACTCTCTTTCTAATTCTGCTACCTTATCATCCTTCTCAAGTATATACTTTTTCAAACTCTCAATCTCCTCACTTTTCTTTGCCACATCTTCTCTTAACCCACTAATGGCAGCCTCGAGTTGAGAAACCTCAATGGCAATCTCATAATTCCTCTGGTCAACCGATTCCCGGGCTTCATTTCTGGCCTTGACACTCGATTCAACCTGCCTCACGAGCTCCTCCACAATATCATTCGTCCTCTTAATCACACCATAGGCCACTGCTGGCAATCCCGAGTACTTATTAGACTTTGGCAACCCATTTCCTCCAAAGTCCTTGTAGCTACTCACTTTCCGCGATATCTTCTCAATCCCGCTCACAAGCATCGACGATCCTGTCTCCATTTCCACCCTCATCGACTCCCTCGCCTTGCCCACCTCCTCCAGCTGTCTTGAAACCTCATCTTTTTGCCTGAGAACCTCTTCTTTCAACTTAACCTCCCCACTCAAATCCCCACTAACCCTCTCCAACTTCTTGAAAGCTTCCTCTTTTTCACGCAACGCCTCATCGCGCTGTCGCGATGACTCGTCCCGTTTCTTGATCGCCTCGTGGCACAGCACTTTAAGCCTATTAAAGGAAACTTGGATATCATTTTTCGCGTTCTCGGCTGCCTCACGAGCAGCTCTCTCGCGATCAAGCTCCGCAAGAATTTCTCTAAACTTCTCCACGGATACATCATCAGGGGTTTTAACAACAATAGGGACCGGATCATCGGCCTCGACATCGCTCAACACGGCGTCGTTTTCCTCATCGCCGGTGGCCGCCATCGGTCAAAAATGGGTACAATATAGCACCAGTTCCCTCGAATTACCAACTCAAGATCCAAGAATTGAGATGGGATCAGCCAAAGAGACGAAGAATAGAAAAATTGGGGGTTTTGATCGGTTTTGTGGAACAGGGGAGATAAGCCCAGAAAGAGTAATTGGATGATGAATTGATGCGATCCCTCAAAATTAATACTAATTCAGATTGAGCCAAGGTTCTATATAATTCTTGTAAATATGTGTGTGCACAGAATTGAAGGTACCGATTTAAAGTGAAATGTACCGACAACTCGACGAAGTCCAACAGCGTCGAGAAATAAGAAAAAAGAAAATGAAAATTGAATATTAAGAGGTAACGATCCTTCTTCCTCTCAAATTGGACTCGGTTCGTTCTTTATTTCTTGGAATACTTTTTAACAACGCTCCAATGTGTATTGTGGATATACATTAATGTATCCACAATAAAGTGTAATATTCTGAGTCGACTTCAGTAATATCGACCTTAAGTTTTATTTAGTATTAAATTAAATTTTAATGTTTATTATTTCATCAAGCTTTACCTAAGTTTAAAAAAAAATTTAAAATTAAAATATATTAAAATATTTATTACTTATTATTTTAAAAGAAAAAATCATTTATTCTAAAATTATTATAATATTCTTTTAGATTCAATTTTTTCTCCACTGAGATTTATCATTGATATTACTCTTAAATTATGAAAATGTTATTTTGTAAAATTAAATATCTTTTATGTACTTTTTTTTTATTAATTTTAGCTAATGAGATCCAAATAGTTCACGAATATTTTTGTTACTTTACAACCTTACCCACCACTAATGTTAGGGAAGGTATCAGGTTAGACAAACTTAAACAGTTTAGGCGCGTTTTATCCATTAACTCAACTCAAACTCATTTAATACACCCTAATTGGGGATTAATAAACCCTATTTGGGATAGGTGAACCCATTTGGGTATGGATAAAACCCGCCTAAACTGTTTAGGCGTGCCTAACGCAAGTTTTTGCCCTAATGTTTTATTATCACATCAGTCTCTTGATAACATCAACACATGGCTACGATGAACATTGGAGTGTTGGATGCATTTTTGTAAGGAAGCTAATCGGGCTAATACATCAATTTTCGGGTCAACCCTATTAAGTATTAAATTGCGGGTTATTCAATATGGATTAAATCAAGCTTAAGTTTTCATGGGCTAAAGAATCTTGACTCTAATCCTTATCCATCATTTTTCGGACTAGCTCATTAGACCGACAAATTTATGAATTATTTTTATTTTTATAATATTTTTTCATGTCATTAAATATTTCTCCCATAATAATCTTTTAAATATGTAAAAAATATCTATTTTATCTTAAATATTTTCAAAACACATAACAATATTTATATATTTATACATTTAAATATTATGAATATATTATTTTATTATTTATCAATATTACACATATTTTAACTTCATGATTAAATTATTTTTTATTGATCTAATTATTTATTATAACTATTTATAATATGCAACTTAAAACTTAATAAATAAATGTGATATTAAAAATTATAAGTAAGTTTCGGTAATATAATTATAATAAAAATATTAATAAAAGATTAATTTGAGTCAATTGGACCAATCTGTCACTTTTCAGGCTCAGCTCTATCGGGCCTCGAATTATTCAGTTAAAAAAATTTTGGGCTAAAATATCTCCATCCTAACAATATTTTAACTCGGGTTAATAAGAGCAATCCACATATATCGAGTAAAATTGACATCCCTAATTTTTTGTGAAATAAGTTCCCAAATTTTATTTTGTGAGGCAAATTATATAAATTGAATGATTTCTATAGTAAAAAGTAAAAACAAAAAGAATTAATTAATTTCATATAAATATTGATCGATTATATTACAACTTATCTTTTCATATTTTCACAACTCAAATGAAACATAATGAAAATTGTCGGAATGTTATTATAAAAATATAAAAAAAAATCGATTTAAATTTTAAATCGTCAATTTTTATTTCTCGTACAAATATTACTAATAAGTGGAGAACAAATAATAATCATAATAATAAGGTGCAAAGTTAAATAAATAGATAAATGAAAATAATAAAGGTGGATGAAATAAATGCAAAAATAACAAATATTTATAACAACTGCAAAAATAAAAATTGCTGGCTATGGGGTTCGAACCCATGCGCACTTATGTGCAGAAGATCTTAAGTCTTCCCCCTTAACCTCTCGGGCAAACCAGCTGATATATTATAATTATTATAATCACCATATAAAATACAATAATTTGCTTAATAATTTATTTTTAGGAGTTTTATCTATCTAGGACCCGAAGATAGTTTAATTAACGATTCAGTACCGAAAGATTAATTCTCAATTCAGGACCTGAAAGATCACAAAAATTCTCAATCCTAGACTTGAAAATCATACAATTCTCAATCTAAGACCCTCAATATCAAGTCCTGGATTGAGAATTGTTTGATCTTTTGGGGTCCTAGATTGACAAATCATATTTCGGGTCCTGGATCGATAATTAAAGGAAAATTATCGATTTAAGACCCGAAAGATGATTTGTCAATCCAGGACCCGAAAGATCAAATAATTCTCAATTCAGGACTTGATATTGAGGTCTTGGATTGAGAATTGTATGATCTCTCGGGTCCTGGATTGAGAATTTTTGTAATCTTTCATGTCCTGAATTAAGAATTAATCTTTTGGGTCCTAAATCGATAATTAAACTATCTTTCAGGTCCTGGATCGATAAAACTTCATAATTAAACTATCTTTTGGATTCGGGATCGACAATTCTCCTTATTTTTATTAGTGACTAATAATTCTACCTTACCATGTACAAGTACAAGGCTGGCTCCAGTTTCACAAGTAAACGAAAATCAAAGGGCGAAACTTTATAATAAATTTTAAAATACGAAAACACCATGACAATAACATAATAATTTATTTAATTTAATTCAACATACAATCTAACCTTGATAATTATATTAGTACTACTAGCATTGTGAAATAAGGGCTCTGTCCTACAATATAAGAAACACTATGTCATCATTTATAATTGATCACTATAACGAATACAAAACCTTATCAATCTAGGTTTAAAAATTGTATTATTTTTAGCAATCTATATATATTAGGACATCTACACGAATTTGTCACAAGGTGAGTACTTAGTACTCATTAGATTACTAAGAATAATACAATTTTTAGATTGTATTATTTTTAAACCCTAAGTGTTTCTCTCTAGAGAGAGAGCTCTTAGAGAATGATTCTTGTATTGCTTGGAAATGCTTACAATTTGAGTGTGTACAAATAAAGTGGAAGGGTCCACCCTTCTAGAATCTAGTACAAGTGTAGTACAATAATACAATCTCTCAAAGGTTCTATTAGGTTCCTTAGCCTCCTTCTTCCTTCCATAAGGTTCCATAGCCTTCTATTTAGCCCCGGAGAGTTCCACAACTTCCAAAGTGTTCCGTAGGCTTCTCCCACGTTCCATAAGGTTCCGAAAGATATCGCATCCTTCCGGGACATTCCCAATCCATTCAACTCATTCCGAAAAGTTCTGTACCCTTTCGATATCTTCCATTCCCTTCTAGTGCCTTCTAACGAGTTCTCCACGAGTCTTAAGGCACCAAGATGCTCATCCGTGACAAATTCATATCACCTCTATTTCTTAAAAATGTATTTCACGAGATATCAACTTTTCTTCATAGTATTAGAACCATATATCAACTACAATGAATGGAGTGAAGCATTACGTTTCTTAATTTACTGAAATTTATTTTTTAAATATTATGTTAACCAGAATAAGCATTATCCACTCTTGCATTTTCAAGTCAAGTACAAATTCTCGAATAGTTTCATAATTAGTGAAAATTCAAATCAGATATCTGTCAAAACTAGACTCGTCAACCGTTCAAAACCTCTTCACTGTTGGAAGATTTGGCAGCTTCTTGTGGGTGAACTTCATCTAACACTCGCTATATGCTTCAGCCATGATCAGTACTATAAGTGAGGTCCAACCGGTAAACAATCGCGCACCTTTTCCCTTCCCTTTCTTTTGATCGTATTGCTCCCACAAGTAGCCTGTCTGGTTGTAGTTCTTCACAACATTTCTGACCAACAAAAACTTAGTAATGTCATCATTAACGCAACGAGAGTCTTGAAAGAAATTATTACGGAGACAAATACCGAATCAGGTTGTTCCTCAAGTCGGTGTATATGATCTTTGCTCGGTCTCTATATGGTCCATCCACTGCAACCATCAAGAAGAGTATTGTAGTGTAACCACATGCTGAAAAAAAGGTTGGATCTAAAATAGGAAAACTATTCATGTGTAATGAGCACCTTGAGAATAATAGTTTAGTGCAGAAAGAATCCGATAATTCATATTCATCCAAATAGGGCCTCTCCAATACGGCGGATCGTGCTCCGTGTTCCGTTGCATGTATATTGTGCTGTGCCACATTTACCAAATGCTGTGTGAATCTTTAGATGTTTCGAAATATCCACAACCATAGTCAAATGAGATCGAGATAATCTGAAAATACCTCGTTTTGGCAAGAGATCTGAGTCCAAACTTGGTCCACATAACACTCGCGTTTGAGATTAAATCAAGTTGTTTCTCTAATATCCATGATTCCTGAATAGAGGAGACATGACAACCTCAAAAATATATCAAGTCTAATAAGAAACAAGCGAACTTATAGTTGTAATACTAAGTCGACTCACAGCTGGTATAAGCCTACCCATAAAGGGGAAAAGGCTAACGTAGCCAATATGAGGAACCAGTCTCAACACAGGTTTCTCTAGAACTTCTCGTACAAGTTCACGTGAAGGATAACCGCCAGCTGTTTCCATCATTTGCCAACTTAGACGAACCTATGCACAAGTGAAGAATCAGTGCAAACAAAATAGTAAATTTTGATTACTTCAATTCTATAATTTTTGGTCTTTTCCGTTGCATGTGTTTTGGAGTAAAAAGCACATTTGGGCACTTGAAAATATCACAATGTGTATAAACTGTAAAATGGCAAGAGACATGTGACAGAAAGCATGTTATGATCAAGGGTGTATATCTGGAAATGCGGAAGCCATTACAATGGCACAAAAGTACTAAGTTATACCTTTTCTGTATGATTTCCATAATCAGAATAAGCTCCACTAATATGATCAAAATGCATCTGAAAATGAAAACAATCAGATTTATTCCTTGCGCTGTACAGTGCCAAATAGATCTTACCCCACTCCCACAGTTCTACTCATTTAATCATGATGCAGAAGAATAAGATCTACAATGAACAAGCAGAATAACATAGAGGGAAATTACGAATCTAGGAACTAGCAGAAACTACCTCATTTAAAAGGTCAAAATCTGAGAGCAATTTTGCTGTCAAGCTATACTCCTGCAAAGTTTTATATGAACCTTGAAAAAATTGTTCAAACCAAAAAATTTGCAAGTTTATATTTTAGATTTTTGTTACACCTTTCCGATGTGATTGTCCTCTAGAAACTCTGAAATGGAACTCATGCAATCAGCAGCAAGATGCATCCAACATCTAAGGTCCACGTGTCGTTCATCTTCACTGGGGTGTGATGCGCGTGGATAATCATCCAATCCAGAAGACAGTGACTGGAGAAGCAAAATACCATTCAAATAAATCTAAATTTGTTGTTAAAAGTTAAGAATGTTTTATGCCTCCTAGAAGTATAATATCAGCCTAACCAATTTACAGGGGATTGTACTAACTAAACGTATGTGGGAGAAATCTGTGTATTATTTGTCAACTCAAGCCACATATTTATTCAAAGAGGATCGCAGTAAATCAACTAACTAAAGACTATATAATCACTATTCTATTTAGTATATTTTATTTCATATATTTCTAACAGGTATCAAGAGCTATATAAGTCATAACAAGATACTACAAACAAAATCACAAATGCATAACAGATGGACAGTAACCTCAAAAAAAGATATCAATTAACAAGAACAAACAGGAGCATAATAATAACCTTTGGATTCAGTTCACGTGTGGTCACATTATCTCTCCCATGCCAATAGTAAGTTCCAGCATCTTTACCTGCGAGAATAATACCAAAATCCCATTTAGAATAGTTTTACTTGCTGCACCGACAATGCTACTGCTGCATCATAGGATGGTAGTTAGCAAATTGTAAATCTGATTGTTAATTGACGAGCAAAGTTGGTAAGTAAATACTGGCTGTTCTACATGATTATGAATAGCAAGAAGCAAGCAAGCAAGTAGTGAATCTGCAGATTTCAGAAAACTCATATGATCACCTGATTGAGTAGTACTAAACCACTTATACCATGCATCGAGACGCACAAATGCTCGCCGCAAGAAGACGGAGATGTCATTAGTTTGTGAGGCCGTAAACTTGCGTTTCTTAATGCCACAAATAAAATCTGTGGAAAACATAACTTTGTCATCATCAACATCACAGATTCCCAACCCAAAAAGTGAATATGTATTTTATGAAGGACGCCTATTATGAAATTCAATTTGCCTTAAGTTATATCCTAATTGAAAAATTAAGAAGAGTCTCAACATCAAATATATTTAAAATGCAATGCATCCTCAATAACGAAATTGTCGCAATCAACAGCTCGAAGAAGTCACAGAAAGTTAATTTATCTAGTTCTAAGGTCAATTTAGTAACATTTGATCACAACAATGGGAAGCACAAACAATAAGATGGATGAAAAATACCATTCTAGCAATGAGTATGAACTTAGAAAACCCAAGAAAGTTTACAGTCTCAATTACATTTCTGGTTTTTCTTCATGTGTGTGAAGTGGAATTATGTACACTTCTACAAATGTTATGACATCATTCCAGTGATATACTGACATTTGATGCAGCATTGGACTCCTGAACAACTCAACTCTAAAAGGAATGTTATAATAGGCGATAGCTAGAAGACATCAAACTAAGCCATGAGGCTATAAGAAGAATAACCATTACTCTTCTCTTTAAACATGACATTTGATACAAGGATAGACACTGCAGTGAAAACCATACCTCGTAGAACCAAAAATAATGTTGGTGGGTTTCCATTTGTTGGATGTTGAAGCACAAACTCCGATGGTACCTTACTGCCAATGGCTTAACATTAGCAGCTAAGTATGACTTTTCAGAAATATTTTATGGTATGAGCTGAGTACCTTATAGCTTCAGCACCTAAAATTTGCTCACGTGGAATCCATCCATCAGCATTCATCAAATCTAACCAATGTCCGATGATATCCAGAGAAATGTTTGCATCCCATCGCCTTTCCATGAAAATAATCAAACGTATTTATTAGCCACAGAAAAAAGATAATGTAGTTTTTACCTCAAAAAGAAAGGTTCTCCTAGTAAAACCAAGATAAAAGAGGAAGAACTCCGTGCCTATAGAAAACCCACCATATTAGTAGTTGATGAAAACCTTCATCCCACAGGAACCCCCTCGGGAAGAAGGGACGACTTGGAACTGCTGTGTATAGCTCAGCTGGCCAATAGGAAATATAATTTTTTCCAAGCACAGGCTACATAAATAATAATCAACTGTGTGAGTTTATTAGTCATCCAAACAGCACAATTGATCAGGTGAATGGAAGGTGGACATATATTTTCATGTTTTACTGTGGCATCATATCATTACGGGGCCCATCCACATGGGTCCAGATATTTCAGATGAAAGTTCTAAAAAAGTTCCCCCCCCCCCCTCCAAACAGTCAAGCTAATAGCATTTGCATTCCCAGTTGAAAAATTTTATAATTATAAATTAATAATCAAATGTATACAGTGACCAACTTAACAGCTAGGAAGTTCTGTATATGTAACTTCTAGACATTTCTGATTGATAGAGAAACAACTTAACTCTCAAGTTAAGACATCTACAATTTAGAGCAAATAAATAGGCAAGTAACATGAGAATCTTCACACAGTGTCATAGCACAGACATAAATCAGGATTCTAGAACAGGGATCTAGAAACTCATTCTTTTTCCTCAGGCCTCAATAGAATAGCATATATACTACATAGCAAATCACCTTACTTTAGAGGAAGGTGGCAATGAAATTTTTGATTGGCCGTAAAAGTAGCCAACGCCACCCAGCAAATTCCCAAGTGCTGCTTTGGCCACTGTTATGGCTTCAGAGTTGATCTGAAACAGACATTAGGTCCCATCAGAAACATGAAACATTTAAGAGGAGTAGGCAGATTTTAGGAGAAAAAAAGGGGGGGGGGGGGATAACAAATAACAAGACATGGTGTGGAACAGACACAACGGCAGTAAAGCACGCATAGCTGATTGATAAGATTAAGTATGCAACAATAGTTTTAAAATGTGAGATGTGAGATGATGCAATGAGGCCCCAAAACCCAATGCGATGATGCAAGATGCGATTGCGAGCGCATCAAGGATACGATGCGAGTGTTATATAAAAACATTTATAAATAATATTTACAATTTCAAGAGTAGATATATCAAGTATAAATCATATATATAAAGTCAATAAACAAATAATCCACAAAATGATAGCAAACACAATACATTCAAAAACTCATGTGTTACTAGTAGTAATTTATTTAGAATAGAGTTATTATTATTAAATTCATATAAATTGGTCATTCTTTGAAATAAATATTACATTTTTATTACTTATATTACCATTATAATAACATTTGTATAATATAAGGTAATTATTTATCCAAATATCATATCATGAACATAATTTGTGACGTATTATATAATAATATATACACATACATATATAAATATATAGAGTTATTGGATAAAATATTAAATAACATAAACACTTTCAAAAATCATATATTCTTCTATTAAATATTATGAGTTAAAAAGAAATTGCTTCCTCTGTTTCTTGCCTCTCAGCCATGATGCGCTCGCATCCATTGCATCACGCATCAGCACTGCATCCTGGCACCTGCACGCATCACACATTCCGATGCGAAATTCCATATGTGATGCGTGCATCACTCCCGATGCACACATTATAAAACTAAGTATGCAACTGAAGGTCTCTTTTATGTGCTTCCAAACTTGTGCTCCATTAAATTTTATTAAAGTGTGACAATCATATGACAACATCATAAATCTTCCAAACAATCCTGTTGACAAACAAATTCAGTAGAACCATTGCTATTTATGACTCATGACCAAGAAAATGTAAAACATTACGTGCTTAATGGATTTTTTGTGAATTTTAACATAAGGGAACTTCTTGTCCTCGAACCAACTATTTCCACTTCTATCCCGGAAAGTATTTATCAAGAAATGTCCCTTTACTCTATTCCCAGAGAACTTTGAAGTTTGAGATTATACACCAAGCTTAAGAATATAATCTAAATTATATGTTTCGCATTGAGTAGGTCCATACTGACAGCATAAAAAAGGTTTAGTATTATAAGTCATTGGCCAGAGTTATATACTAGTACTCACAGAAAAACCAAATGGAATTTCAAGCAAAGTAAACTACTTATTGTTCGTCAGGGCAGAAAACTTGGTAGAACAAAGAGAAATGAGGTGTAATCCTTTATTTAATGCCTCAGGGCTTAAGAGTAAAATGCATGGCTCAAAATAAACCTGAGTCTAACATCATAAGTTCAAAATTAATAAGCATCTGAATTAAATGATGATGAGTCAGACAAAAGAAGATTCATGATTGATACCTCATCAGACATGTTAAAACATCTTTGAAATTTGTCATCAAATTGCTTCTGTTTCTGCTCAAGATTACTAGTCAAAGAGTCACCTGGAATAATTTAAAAACCTTCAAATTTGAAATGAGGCAAGCAGTTTGGCAGAAAGTCAAAATAATAAGAGGCAGTTTCATATTCAAATATAATTTAATTGCAGTTTACGAAGTTGTATTGTTTCAGTGTCAAGATTAAAAATACATTAGAACAAATAATTAACTATAAACCTTATAAGTACGAAATTGAAAATATTTATGTGATTGAAACCATTATATTTTACGGTGGGCTCACTTTGAATTTGTGGTTAGTATGAAATGAGAATTTAAGTGGTTGGAGACGTTGTAATGATGATATAGGATTTTGAGTTTGTGGTAAGTATGGATAAGTCGTGGATCCCTGGCAGTTTCTCCATATAAATATAAATTCACAAAGATTGCTATGAACAAAGGCATTCTTCATGTCCAACTGGTGCGGAGGGAAGTGATGAGTAGCTGCCAATGAAATTAAGTGTTGGATAAATATAAGCTTTCCAACAAGAGAAAAAGGTGTCAAGGTAATCAATGGCATAAGTCTGAGCATAGCCTTTGGCAACAAGGCAAGCCATCAGAAGTGACTTTAGCTGTGAACACCCAATGGGTCATTTACCAGCTCAAACATCCCCAAAAACCTAAGTGCCAGTCTCCTCAATCAAGCATCACTCCAACCAAAATGGGCCAAAAATTCACAAACAGTCATAGGAGCATAAATGAGAGAACCAAGAAAAGAGCTAGATAAGTTCCAAAGAATCACATGCTACCAGGTCAGTTATATTACATCAACTCTGAACTTATAAGATCTAAGTGAAGGACATTAATAAGAGAAACACATAATGAGATTTTTACTCAGTTAAAACAAATTGCCTGAATAAAATTGTTGATCTTGGATGATATGATAAATGTAAAAAGTAAGTTCAACTAGTACCTGTGAGGATTTTGACACGCTCTTCAAATCTTGAAGTAGAACCTCCCAATTTTGATACAAAAGCAATATCCGCTTTGAAAGGAATCATTGCAGAAACCTAAACTACAAATAGCAAATGATGAGAAATATGAGCAAGAAACACTAGTTTACTGAAACAGTTGGATAAGATGATGAAAACATATTGATTGACAAACCTGGAAAACTAGAATATTCGAGGCATGGTCAGATGTATCTGAGAGTTGTAGCCGACCAGTCGTCCTAGCCTAAATAAAGTAGAAGGTAAAATGTTTCAAGATTGGCATGAACCATGAAGATAAGAATAGTTTGACATAATACAGTTTTGTAGATACCTGGATTGCAAGATTGGTTTGGACAAGATCTGATAAATTGTGAATGTGGTGCGTCTTAAAACCAGCATAATGGAACTCAAAGTTTTCCTTAAAAAATTCACTAAGCTATTAGTTTATCTATTGGACATATATTACCATAATATGTAAGGAATGAATATTATATCTATGAACATGGAAAGTTCTAGCTAATGATAATCACAAGACAGAATCAGAGATATAAAGAGCAACTGGAAACTCAACTTTCATAACTAAAGTTTGTCAAAAACTATTATAGTGTAACAATGCCTGTGTCTTTTCCCACCAAAAAAGTTATCACCCAGTTTTGATGATATGGTACCTTTGATTTCAGATGAAGTTGCCAATCACCAACATCATTCCTTGAACCAGATGCCAGAAGGTCATCAGGAATGCCTGAGGTGCCCCTACCCAGAACTAGAGCAGTTTCACTTTCATCAGCAACATAAAAGAAGAGGTGCACAATCTCTTCCTTTTGCTCTTTAAGTCTACAACAATCATAAAAGTCACTTCACAACAGCAGATGACATAAAAGTAGACAATACTGAAAGACATCAACAAATTCAATGAGGCAAGGAGGTACTGCAGACATCAACAAATTCAAAGCAATTAAATCAATTGAAGGAGAAAGAGATCCTGATTCCACAAAGAAATATCATTGATCAGTGGAAAAGCATATACACAACTTTTTATAAACACAGGACTAAATGATTTGAATCTATTATAACAATTTGGCAAGTATTTAGGCCAGGCGAAGGAAGCTTCATAATCATTATTCTGTATTGCAAAGAGCAATATTATAAATTATTCCATTTTTCTATTTGAAATTAAAACATATTTATTCTCATGCTTTCCAATTCTGAAACTTCAGCACAATGAGCATTGTACAATTAAACTTCACACATGGTTTTCCAAGTATTCTGAAAATCCAAGGCATCATGGATGTTATCAATACCAAGCATCATAAATGGTATAGATATTTACTCTTCACTTTGTGCTTCAATTCGAATTGCCCAGTCCCCTCCATAACCACTCTCCTTCTCCTTTGATTTTAGGAAACTCGTGGTCAATACCAACTTCTGGTCAACCAGTACTTGACGACCATAATCCCGTCCATTGTGATGCGTCCAACCATATGTGGTAAGCTCATCCGAGTCCCGGCATACATGCCGCATGAAATACCTTCCATCTTTAACACCAAGCCACATAAGACCCGACAGCAGAGACTGAGGAGTCCTGACAACAAAAACTAGTAATAAATTTAGCCTTGCCGCAGATACAGAGGAATGCAAATGAGGAAGGTAATGCAGCACACAGAAAATACAAAGAAATATATGAAATGTTAAGATCTTCTGTGAAACTAATTATACACTTAAAATGTACAAAAAAAAAATGCACTAACAAATGTCAATTTTTATGCTACAAGTAAAAAATATACAGTAAATCTTACAACTGTCAAACAAAACTCCAGCAAATTTGAATTTTTTAAAAGAAAAAATAGTTACCTAGCTCGTATTCCAAAATAAACATGAGGCCTATACGTTCCCCAATACAAACTCTCCTTGTGTTCCCCTTGAAACTGCGCGAGAAATTCAACCAATCATCTAAATGAAATGATTCCAATTTCGTAACTAAATCGTGACATTAATCAACACAAAGTCCAGTTCACCATAGGAAGATCCATGAGCTTTGGAGCAGGTAACGGCGTAACGACCCTGGGTTTTGCAGCCTCCTTTGCAGGGTATACGAGATAATTTTTCATATAAAATCCGATTAAAATGAGAACAACTCCAGAAGAAACTAAAACGGTGAATTTGGAACCAAGGATCCGACTGAAACGTCGGCGGCCTGAGGTGCCGGGCATTCGGGTCCTCGGGTTCGGATGGTTATATCTGGGCGGTTGGCCATCATCTGATGCGGAGGCTGCTTTGTTTCTTCGCGAGACCCGGGTCATCGCTGGTCACGAATTCGGATCCGGAAACACGTTCAGAGCACTGAGCGAGTAGAGAAGTAGTTGAATTTGATGGTGTTAGGAATTTGTGCCCAAACTCTAAATCCACGTTACATAACCGGAAAATCACATCAATTAAATATGAAAATATTAAAAATAAGATTTTATATTGACTATAAGAAATTGAAATTATAATTGGCGCGATCAAAAGAAAATGAAATTATTTGTTAGTATTGTTTTATATATATATACTAGATTACACCCGTGCATTGCACGAATTATATATTTTTTAGATTTAAATTATTAGAAAAAATAAGATTTTATGGTGGAGAAACATTTAGAATTTAGATAATAAAATATTTAAGATAAGAAGGATATTTATTTGGTGAATGTTTTTTTTTTTCTTGATACAAATGTGATAATAAACCCCTATTTATATAGTAATGAATGATTGGGATTTAACCACCCTAGTTTTTAGAATAATCTTTATAATTCTATATCTATCTAATTCATATCTATCTGATTTTTTAGAAAGTTCTATAGATTTTTGTAAAACTCAATTGTACAAAGTATTGCCCACAATTGAAATAAACCAAAGGCCAGCAACAACCTGACCTCAATGTCAAATATTGAACGAATGACAAAATAGTTGCCGAGCAATCAACTAAATGAAAAAATTAAAATAAAAAATCCAGAAAAAGGAATCAGATTAATTGGGGCAATAACCATAAAGAATTTTGAAAACATAAGCAAGATCCTAAATTGAATTGAATGTATATCTGACATTAATATGAAAAGATTGAGATAAGTTTCAACACAAATTTAATCAATCCATAGTAAATGATAGATGATCGATTGGCAAGAGAATTTCTCAAGTTTTCTTTTAGAAACTAAACATTCAATACACGGCCAAATATTTACCAGAATGAGTAAAGGTGTAAAAATATTTCATTTTTATGGAATCACCTTTACAGTAAGGGCACAACAGCGGAGGGGTGGCTGACTGGCTGCGTGCGAGTAGTAGTCGGCGGTGGCAGCACAGCCACAGAGACGAGCCGCTAGCCGACGGAGGGGCGACGCCGGCGAGCAGGGCGGCGGTGGGTGATGGGTGGCAGCACGAGCGGCGGCAAATCTTTGAGGGTGAGTGTCGTTTGAGAGAGAAAATGTTGGCTGTTCGATAAAATATAAGGGTTTAGATATTTTAAATAATGTATTTTTTATTTTTAAATATATACTAAATTTGCACAATCAAATATATATTTTAATTTATAATTTTAAAATATAATTAACGAAAGTATATATATTAGAATATTTTAGAAATTTATTTTACATATATTTAATTTTTATTCAACTATATTATACGTCAAAACTATATATATGAATTTAATAAAAATAAAATTTATACGATTTGATTTAAAATGATCTCATAAATGATACTCCCTCCGTCCCGGTTAAATTGTCCACATTTGATCGGACACGATAACCAATGCATGTGAGTGGTATTGAGAGTTAGCGGGATAAATATTTTATTGATGAGTGTAGAGAATTTGTTATTTTAGGAAAGTGGACTAATATTGTGGGACAGATAGGGATGTCAAACGGGCCAACCCGTCGGGTTTCGGGTCAGCCCTATCGGGCTGCGGGTTAATCGGTCCGGGCTAAACGGGCCGTAACTTTTGTCGGGTTGGAAATTTTCAACCCTAACCATAACCCGTCGGTTTTCGGGCTGGCCCGTCGGGGTGACTTAATTATGATTTTTTTATTTTTATTTTTTATTAAGATTAAATATTTAATATTTTATTAATATAATTAATTATATATATAAGTAATTATTTTTATGATTGAATACTAACATAAAATGTTGTATATTAAGACATTAGATAAATTAAATAATCATATTATTTAATTATACAACTCCAATAATATTATATTAAATAAATAAATTAAATATATTAATTATAAAAAGAATATTGAAATATATAATAATAATAATAATAATAATAATAATAATTTATTTATATTAAAAATTTGATGAGGTCCCACAATTATGTTAAATAATTTGCTATGACATAAAGTAAACTATAATAAGTATTTATTTAACAAGATAGAGTTTTACTAAATAATTTTATAAGTTTGTGAATCTAAACAATTCTAAGAATTTAATTTATTAAAATAATAATTAATATTTTAGAAATCAATTGTTTCTTAAATATTCTTTTAAATTATTTATTTAAAATACTATTTCTTAGTAGTAAAAATATAGGTATATCATTTGTGTAACATAAAATTTATTTAAATACTTCCATCTAAATATAAAATAAGTATAGTATAGTATAAAATAGTTGATATTTATTTTTCCAAGATTTAATAATTTAATTATACTAAAATATTTTAATATTTTTTAAAAAAATAGAGTGGTCCGTCAGGCCAACCCGTAGCCCGGCGGATCTAGCCCGTTTAACCCGCAACCCGTTTAGTCCGGACCATTTAGCCTGATTTCTTACCGGTTAAGAAATTTTCAACCCTAACCCGGTATTTAGCTCGAGTTATTCGGGCCAACCCATCGGTCCCGGGCTAAATTGACATCCCTAGGGACAGACGAAAAAAGAAATGTGGATAATTTACTTGAGACGGAGTGAGTATTATATTTATATTATTTAAAGACATAATACATACAATAAATTAATAAGATCTAATATTTTTAAGAAAAAGTCAAAAATATAGTTTTGTTATATTTTTATTATTGTTTATTATATATCTATATTATAATAGATTTTAAAAAATAAAAATAAAAACTGATTAATGTGATTTTGGCGGGAACAGTTAATAGAGACTATTTTCTTTTAATATAGTATATAGATATATATATAGGGAGCGGATACAGTGAGAAAAATCTTAACGTGAGAAAGATGCTTAATTGCATTCACGGCATTGCTTGATTGTATTTAAGTCGTTCTTGATTACAATGTTGCTTGATTATGCTTTAGTTATTACTTGATATATATATATATATATATATATATATATATATATATGTGTGTATGAGAATGATAATATAAGAACTCCCTTTACCATGTGAAAATAAAAACTAATCTCGGTCATCCAATTGGTGATCCAGGCTCAAGACTAAATAAATTTCGTCTGCATTATAGTGTAGTGGTAATTTTGTAATATTTGTTCTCTCTCCTCTAAAATCATCCTAAATCTTTAAATGATCATATCTCCTTGAATTTAGATTATTTTTTAATGTATCATATATCAAATTAAAGGTAATTTAATTATCTTTCAAACGAAATACCTATTGCATATGTTTCGATTTAAAAATCATCGTAAAAAATGAAAATTAGTGATTATATGCATAATTATCGTAACAGTACACGAATTCTTATATAATGAATGTAGTTGCACAATATAATGCATGAAGTTATATTATACTCCCTCTATCCCAATTTATTAGTCTCACTTACCTTTTTGGTATGTCCCATTTATTAGTCCTCTTTCCTAAAATGACAAACTTTTTCACACTCACCAATAAAATATTAATTTCACTACACTCACAAACATTGGTTATTGTGCCATTTTGGTTTGGGACTAATAATTAGGGACGAAGGGAGTATAATGCAGAATATGATAGATAAAATACAATAACTTTTTTTCCTGCAAGATAAAAAAAAATTAAAATTCATTATCTTTGCATACTGTAGATAATATTATAGTTGTTATAAAAGTTGATCATATATTACTTGTTTTTAATTATGTATTTTTTTGTTATATTATATAAATATATATTACTATATTATATAATGCATGTTTGTGTATATAATGAATGTTTGCTAGGTATATAATGCATGTCGATGTCAATATAATGCATGAAGTTATATAATGAATATAATAGCACAATATAATGCTTGAAATTATAGTATATTATGCAAATTACAATAGATAAAATGCAACATATTTTTTCAACGAAATCATAATTCATCATTATATTTGCACTTGTTATGTATTATATAGTAATAACATGTGCATTATAATGAAAGTAATATAATTTTCTCTAAAATAAAATTAATATCAAGTATAATATGCATAATTCTCGTAACAGTACACGAATTCTTATATAATGAATGCAGTTGCACAATATAATGCATGAAGTTATAATATATAATGCAGAATATGATAGATAAAATGCAACATATTTATTTCAGTGAAATCATCATTCATAATTATATTTGCACTTGTTATTATATAGTAATAACATCTATATATATATTAAAAGAGAGTAGTGAATAAAAATTGTTCCCGCCAAAAACCTTAATTTTATTTTTGTTTTATTTGTATTTATTATATTACAGTAATATATATATATATATATATATATATATATATATATATATATATATAAATACGCTATTTTTGTCTGAAAATTAGGAACTGTATTTCGTTAATATCTCTATTTCTAGACTTCAATGATTTCTAATTGATGTGTATATTTTAATAAACAATAATATAAATTAAATAATATATATTGTCTTTTTCTTTAAAATATTATGTATTTAATTTATTATATTTTATATTTTCAAAAATTAAATTTTTTATGGGATAATCTTCAAATTAAATTTCATAAACTTTGTGTTTGATATTTTAAGATTTTTATTATATATATATATATATTGGCGTATAATATAGGAAATAATTTATATAATAATATAATAAAAGTAATATTGATGAATAAAAAATAAATATTTTTAAAAGAATCGTTAAAATTTTTTCAAGATATTTAGCTTTGTTAATTATATCTTAATATTATAAAATAAGATGTCACATCTTCTCAATTTTATTTCTTAAAAACTTTATTTTACTTAAAATATTTTAATACTATAACGCATACATATATTTTAATAAATAATAATAACAATTTCAACAAAATTACATTAGTCATTTTTAATAAATTATTACATCTTTATTTTATCTTACTTTATATTTTAAAACAAAACAAGCATAATATTAAAAAATAATCAATATATAATTTTTTGATAAGTTAATTTTGTAAATCAAACTTATATATATATATATATATATATATATATATATATATATATATATATGTGTGTGTGTGTGTGTGTGTGTGTGTGGAGCGGATTCAGAGAGAAAAATCTCCAGTGAGAAAGTGATAAAATTGTTTGATTATCATTACAACGGTTTTGATTGTGTTCATGTTGTTGCTTAATTACAAACATTATTCGATTGTGTTTTAGTTTTTGGTTGATTGCATATCAACCATTGATTTATTTAGATCTAATGGGTAAGATTCATTCTTTTTTCTCACATGGGGACTTTTTCACACGATCTCATATATATATATATATATATATATATATAGATAGAGAGAGATCATGTAAAAAAAAATCACCCAGTAAGAGAAAAGAATGAAACATGTCCATTAGATATAAAAATATCTATGATTGATATTCAAACAATCAACAACTAAAACACAATCAAGCAACAAATAAAACACAACCAAACAACGTTGTAATCAAGCAACAACTTGAATACAATCAAGAACCTAATTAACACAATCAAGCATCTTTCTCACTTTCTCACGTTTAGACCTTTCTCACCGGATTCATCTAAAAAAATCAATGGTTGAAATTAAAACTTTTTTCAAGATTTCATGCTTAATCAATTAAGAATAATTTATAAAACTATTAACCATGGACATAAATTATGCTTAATTTTTCAATCTTTGATGCTTTAATCTAAATCATAGATGCTATCAATCAAATGACTGAGATTAATTCCTATTTAACACAAACTTTAAATTTTTTCCTTAAAAAAATACAAACTTTAATTTCAATACTTGATTACAACACACTCCCTCTATATATATACATATATACAGGATGTATAATAAAAAATATATATATTATAAAGATACTATATAAATATATATATTTCTAACCTTATAATTATTTTTTAATATAATTTATTAAGATATTAAATTTATAATTTGTGCAACGCACGGGTGTAAATCTAGTATGCATTATAATGAAGGTAATATAATTTTTTCTCTAAAATAAAAGTAATATTATATATAATAGAGGAAGTAATGTTGTATAATGATAGTAATATTATTCTAAAATAAGAGTAATACTATCATATTATAATGCATGAAGATGTTTGTTAGGTATATAATGCATGTTTCCTAGGTATATAATGCATGTTTCTTATGCATATAATGCATGTTTGTAAGATATATAATGCATGTCGAGATAGAATATGTGTTAGAGGTCCGGACCAGATCCGACCCGAGCATCGGGCTAAGCTCGATCTACGGGCCAGGCCCCTTATCGACTTCAGCGCGAGGACCTTCAGTTCGAACTAGAAGAATATCGGACAAGGAGTAGTTCGAGGGGCAAGAGTAGCTCGAATTACGATAAAAGAAGTCCGATTTGACTCCCCCGCAGTTCTATCCGGCCGAGCCGAACAGAAGAGGAGCTTGACAAGAGGAATGCGCGTCCAAAACCCCGTGAATATCTCAACGAACCAGCCAACGGCCACCTCGCGGAAAATCGGAGCTGCCACACCACGATGAGGAGCTTAGACGGTTGAGAACGGCACGGAAACCCTAAGGTTTCCGCATCCCTATAAATAACTCCCCAATCCACCGTAAAAGGGGATGGAGGAATTTCCTGATTTTTAGAAGAGCTTTCATATCATTTCACGACGAGAGATTCTTTCTTACGCACTTGGCGATTAGCTAGATAGCCGTTAGCATTCTTTGTATTCCTAATTTTATGTTCGCCTTTTCCCTGTAAAGTATCCAAATTATCCACAGTTCTCGGGGCTCCGATTATTATCAAAATCGAACCTCAACAATTTGGCGCCCACCGTGGGGCCTCGAGAACAACTCTCGCTTTCTTTTTGCAGGAATGGCGGACGATCCAGGTAACACTCGTGTGGAAGGCATCAATGATCAGGGAACTGCTCCGATCGAAGGACAAGGCCGGGGATCTAATCTCGGAGTAGGACGAGGGACTCTAGCGGGAACAGGCCGAGGGGTCCCAGTAGTATCAGGACGAGGGCGAGCCGCCACGGCTGGTGGCGGGGCTCCGCGCACACCCAACCCGGCCGGGACGGTGAACGAATTGATGAAAGAATTCAACGCTACTCCGCTCGGGGACCTAGCGTTCTTGCCGCCGCCGCCCCATGTGCTTTAGAGTCCCGACATTTCGAGGCTAGTGACGCAGGTGCAAAGGGCGCAAGACGCGTTAGAAGAGATGGAGAGGAGGTACGAACTCCTCAAAAGAGAAAATCGGAGGTTGCAGTTACAGAATAACAACAAACATCCGATTGTCGAAGAACCACGAAGTACAGAGAAGAACATTGGCAACACCACAAGAAATCTGGAATCAGATTTTAATCGTACTGAAACACCCGCCGAGAGAACTCCAGAAGATCATCCAGCACTCAGAAATCTGACCGGACAAATGAGTCGATCAGAATTGCAAGCCATTCAGCAGATCGAGCGAAGATTCGAGCAAAGATTCGGCCACCTTGAATCACTATTATCCAGAATCCCAGGGCTCCCAGCGCCGGAGAAGACTATACCGAGAGAGAGCTATGCGGAGTCGCCCTTTTCGCCGGATATCGCCGGGGCCGAACTCCCTGCGAGGTTCGCCCCACCTAGTTTTGTCCTCTACGACGGAACTTCAGATCCAAAAAACCATATAGCCGTCTACCGGTAGAAAATGCTGGCGTTAGCAATCCCGGGCGCCTTGATGGAGGCGTGCATGTGCAAAAGTTTCGGATCGAGCCTGACCGGTCCTGCTCTCCAGTGGTTTATAAACTTACCTCGAAGCTCGATATCCACTTTTGCCGAACTACACCAGTTGTTCCTGCGGCAGTACTCAAGCAGCAGACGCCTGGACAAACATCCGGATGATCTGTACACCGTGATCCAGAGACCGGGAGAACCTTTGAGGGCGTATCTCTCAAGATTTAATAAGGAACTGGTCGCAGTGCCCAACTGCCCGAACAGCACTGCCGTGCGAGCTTTCACGAAGGGCCTCGATGTAGATTCCAATCTATATCGCGAGCTCTCCATCTATCCTTGCCAAGCGATGGATGACGCTCTGAACCGCGCGTGGGCTCTGATCAAATGGGAGGAGGACTATCGACGGGCGCGTCGAAACAGCGGGAGGCCGAACACCCGAGAGGAGGGCCGCAGAGAGCAGAGAGACAGGCGGCCTCCGAGGCTGCATCCATATAGCAAGCCACCCCAGATTAATCATCTGGGGCCATATATTCCGAAGTACACACTCTCCATCGCACCAGCAGATCTGGTTCAAAATGTACTCCGAAGGATGCCCGAGAAGGTAAAGTGGCCCCCAAAGATGAAGGCCGACCCGGCCGCACGCGACACTCAGAAATTCTGTGAATTTCACAATGATCATGGCCACACCACATCGGATTGTCGTGCCCTACACCTCGAGGTGGTGGAACTTCTCAAGAAGGGGTATTTGGCAGAATACTTGTCAGATTGGGGTAAGAAGACTTGGACCCAGGATAAGCGCATGGGAGAGTCAGATCCCGAGAAAGTGGGTGCCTCGAAGCCACCGGTCCCGGTACGGACCATAAATTTTATAACCGGGGGATCAGAAATTAGCGGAGTCACTAAGTCTGCAGCAAAGCGAGCCAGAAGACTGACCAGAGAGGAGGCTGTGGCTCTGCGACGGAACCCGGGCCATCACCCAATCGAATTCACAAGCGAGGAAGTACAGGGGCTAAGTCACCCCCATGACGACGCCTTGGTGATATCACTACTCATATCGAACTGTCTCGTGAAAAGGATCCTGGTCGATAATGGGAGTTTGGCGAACATCCTATTCATGAACGCACTCAAAGAAATGAAGATTCCAGAAGAAAAGATTGTTCGATCTCAGACCCCACTAATTAGTTTCAATGGCGGCGTCCAAATGACAATTGGGACGGTGGTCCTCCCGACGTACTGCGGAGGGATGCACTATGACATATCTTTTATGGTCGTCGACGCTCCTAGCGCCTATAACGCTCTATTAGGGTGACCTTGGTTGCACCAACTGAAAGCCGTCCCTTCGACTTTCCATCAAGTAGTCAAGTTCCCCACGGCCGGGGGAGTTTGCACGATCCGAGGGGAACAAAACGCCGCCAAGGAATGCTACTACGCGAGCTACAAAGCGGTATGCGCTCAACAGCACTTCTCCAGAAGTGAGCCATTACCACCCGCAGGAGAGTCGGAGGAAACAAAAGAGGTCGAACTTGATTCGGCCGACCCAACTAAGAAAACGAACATCGGGGCAGGCTTGGAGCCCGAGGTTAGGAGTCAACTAATTGACTTTCTTAGTAAGGAGAAAGACGTGTTCGCATGGTCACACAGAGACATGGTCGGCATCGACCCTGAATTAATGACGCACAAGCTGCAGGTTGATCCAAACCATAGACCCATACAGCAGAGGAGAAGAAAGTTCTCCGTAGAAAAGAACGAAGCAATCAACGAGGAAGTACAGAAACTGCTGGACGTAGGGTCCGTACGCGAGGTGAAATACCCAATATGGCTCGCCAACATGGTAGTAGTCAAAAAGAAGAACGGGAAGAACCGGGTATGCGTAGATTACACAGACCTAAACAAGGCTTGCCCGAAAGATCCGTACCTGTTGCCCCATATCGATTGCATCGTCGATGCTACCTCAGGGCACGAGCTACTAAGTTTCATGGATGCATTTTCGGGATATAACCAAATCCTCATGCACCCTGAGGACCAAAGAGAAAATGGCCTTCATGACAAGTAAGGGGATCTACTGCTACAAGGTCATGCCTTTCGGACTCAAGAATGCGGGATCGACGTATCAGAGACTCGTGAACAAGATGTTCGAACCACTTATTGGAAAGACGATGGAAGTTTACATAGATGATATGCTCGTGAAATCAAAGTCCGCAGGCGACCACGTCGGTCACCTGCGCCAAGCGTTCGAGATCCTCAACAAATACAAAATGAAGCTGAACCCCGCAAAGTGCACGTTCGGAGTAGCCTCGGGTAAATTCCTGGGGCATGTAGCCACCATGCGAAGGATAGAATCTGACCCCACCCAAATTCGGGCAGTCAGAGGGATAGCACACCCGAAGAATCCAAAGGAAGTCCAGAAGCTTACAGGCCGGCTGGCGGCGCTCAGCCGTTTTATTTCCAGATACTCGGACAGAACACATGAATTCTTCCAAGTCCTTCGAAAGGGAAAGAAGTTCGAATGGACAGAAGAGTGTGCGAGGGCACTAGAACAACTAAAAGACTACCTCGCCAGTCCTCCACTCCTAACGAAACCCAAAAAAGCAGAAGCATTGCTGCTCTACTTGTCTGTATCGGAGCATGCACTCGGAGCAGTCCTCGTAAAGGAAGTTGCTGGAAAGCAGCGACCGGTTCACTATGCGAGCAAGCCCTTGCTCGACCCCAAAACGAGGTACACGGCGCTCGAAAAATTAGCACTGGCATTAGTAACAACGTCACGCAAGTTGAGACCGTATTTCAAGTCTCACCCAATTAAAGTAGTTTCATCCTATCCATTGCAGACCGTATTCTCGAAGCCAAGTCTGTCAGGCCGGTTGCTAAAATGGGCAGTAGAAATTGGGGCTTATGGCCTCGAGTTCGAGCCACGAACTACGATCAAATCGCAAGTGCTGGCTGATTTTATCGCCGAATTCACTGGTAGCCTTCAGGCTGATGCAGAAAAGGAGATAGCGAGCCTCGAAGTCAAAGAAACAGCCGCAGAACCACGGATCCTGCAGGTAGACGGATCAAGCAACATTCACAGGAACGGAGCAGGGATAAGGCTCTGTAGCCCGATGGGGGAAATATTTGAGAGAGCAATCCGCCTGAACTTTGAAGCCACAAACAACGAGGCAGAGTACAAGGCACTGATACGAGGCATGCAACTGGCCAAAGAACTGGGAGCCCGCCGCCTACAGGTACAGGGGGACTCGCAACTAGTGGTCATGCAGGTGGAGGACCATTTCCAGGTTAAAGAGCCCAGGTTACAAAAGTACTACGACCAGGCCCGAAAGATAAGGGAAGAATTTGAAGATTGTGAAGTAAAACACGAGAAAAATGCCGAGGCGGATGCATTAGCAAATCTAGCCTCCTCTAAGCAGATGAAGCATAACAGACCTATCATAATATCCTGGGCCGAAGGACCGGTCGCGCCAGAAATTGAAGTCATGGACCTAACAATTGGAGAGTCGTGGATAGAGCCGATACTAAAGTATCTCGAGTCAGGGATCCTGCCCGAAGACCGAATAGAGGGGGTACGATTGACCAGGCTGGCGGCAAAATACACAACTCATGGCGGAAACCTGTACCGAAGATCGGTCGAAGGACCACTTCTCAAGTGCCTCGAACCCACAGCCGGGCAGGTGATCCTCATGGAGATCCATGAGGGAGATTGCGGAAGCCACCAAGGGGCTAGACCGCTAGCGCACAAAGTCATCTCGGCCGGTTTTTACTGGCCAACATTGCGAAAAGATGCCAAGGACTACGTTCGGAGCTGCGAAGCGTGCCAGAGGTTCGAAGTGACGAATCAAAGCCATGCAGAACCACTCCATGCCACGGTCGCCGCGTGGCCCTTCATGGCTTGGGGGATGGATATAGTAGGAAAACTGCCGAAAGGGGTCGGACAGAAGGAGTGCATCCTAGTAGCCACCGACTACTTTACCAAGTGGGTCGAGGCGGAAGCGTTCGCCAATGTGAGAGAGCAGGAAGTAATTAAGTTCTTGTGGACCCACATCCTTTGCAGATTCGGGATACCAATAGAGATCAGAACAGATAACGGCACACAGTTCACAGGACGAAAAGTACAAGAATTCTGCGACCAATACAATATCAAGCTGGTATTCTCGACGCCAAGGTACCCGGAAGCCAATGGGCAAGCCGAGTCAACAAATAAAACTATCATGGCTACAATGAAGAAAAGACTTGAAGCACACAAGGCGAAGTGGGTGGACGAATTACCCGATGTCCTATGGGCTTATCGAACCACTCCAAGAACGTCAACAGGAAGCTCCCCCTTCGCCCTAGCCTACGGCGAAGAGGCTGTTATACCAGCAGAAGTTCGAGGCGGCAGTTTACATGTGGAAGCTTGTCAAGAGGAAGAGAACTATGAAAAGTTGCTCAAAGATCTGGAGCTGATCGATGAAAAGAGAGACCAAGCACTACTTAGCATGGTTCAAAGAAGAAAGCAGGTCGAGAGATTTTTCAACAAGAAGGTCCGCATGCGGACCTTCGAGGAAGGAGACTGGGTACTAAGGAGGGTCTTCCAGAACACCAAAGATAAGAGTCAAGGAAAGCTCGCACCCACATGGGAGGGCCCTTACAAAGTTACCAGAATTGTGGGACGAGGAGCCTACCACCTAGAAGACCACGACGGAAGGGAGATCGGGAACAATTGGAATATCAAACACCTGAAGAAGTATTACTTCTAAGGGAAACGAGGTCGACAGAGCTCGACCTCACAGATACGCCTTTATAACCCTACTTCGTCCCTTTTTTTTTTTATCCAAATCAACTACTGACTTGAGCGTCGGAGGGGCGATGCTTCGGCATCGCCCAACCTCTCACGATTCCTTTTTCGCAGAAAAACTAAGAAAAGCAAGTGAACCACCAATGATGGGAAAAATCAGAACGAGAAACAGATAAACGCACTTCATCCTATCTCATCCCAGTTTGTTATTACTCTTATCTTTTATCTTCGATCGAATCACTAACTTACGCATCGGAGGGGCGATGCTTTGGCATCGCCCACCCCGACCATTGTTGATTTGAGCAGGCATACGAAAATGAAATTGCGAGAAGGAAATCATAGCATTTAAAAATTCAAAAATAGTAAACCATTCAAGAAACGGGAATTGAAATGTTATGCGGAAAAAGTAAATTGTTCGTGCAGAAGAATTAGAAAGTTCAGAAAGAGCTTGAAAATGCTCAGGCGGCAGCGGAGTCGTCTGGAGTCGGGCTGGATCCCTGATCCAAGGTCTGGACAGGCGTCGGCCCGGACTGCTCCTTCGGACCATCGCCTCCCTGAGAAGAATCCTCGAGCAGCTTCTGATCTTGCTCGACGCGCTGCTGCTCGGACTCCTTCTCTTGCTCCCGCTCCTGCTCCTCCTCCAGCTCTGGCTCATCCAGCACGCTGAGATCGAGGTCTGGGAACTTCCGGGAAATCCTTTCCCGGACCTCACTTTCGACCTGCTCGGAAAGAGTCTACAAGAAGGTTAGACAAGTCAAGAAATCCGGGCAAATACGAAGCTCGATAGAGATCGTACCTCGTATGTATCGGCAAAGAGGAGAGAGGTGATTAGGGTCTCAAAGTCCAGTCCCTCGCCCGTCTGCATGAGGGCGATCCGCTCCTCATACTTCGCCACCTCGGCCGTGTTACTCTCCCGTTGAGTCTTCAGTCGAGAGTCGAGAGAGAGGAGCTGATCATTCCTCACCTTCAGGTCCGCGGCCAGCTTCTCCGCATCCTCTCTGGCCCCCGAGGCTGCCCGACGCAGATCTTCGAGCTCGGAGCGAAGGAGACCGCGGCGGTCGAACTCCTCCACCCTCTTCTCCTTCCGCTTGTCCTGGTCCTCAGTCCTCTGAGAGGTCTCCTGGTGAGATTGAGGCTGGGACGACTCAACCTGCACCACCTCCAGGGGCTTGAAGGGTGGCAGAGGAGGTGCCGGAGGAGTGCTACTCCTCTCGAGCTCCGGACGTTTCGGAGGATTGCGGGGCCGACGACGCTCCTCCTCCTCCTCTCTTGCCCTTTTCTTCTCCCTAAGGGCCGCCACTACCCTGCCTGGGGGAATGCTGGGACGACGGCGCGTCATTTCAGCCGGCAAGGCGTAGAGCTCTCCCTTCCCGTTGACGTATGTGGTCGAAGTAATGTAGCACCCGTTCTGAACAACGGCCCACTCCCTATCACTCACC
This sequence comes from Plectranthus barbatus, assembly GCA_026898455.1. NCBI lineage: Eukaryota > Viridiplantae > Streptophyta > Magnoliopsida > Lamiales > Lamiaceae > Plectranthus > Plectranthus barbatus. The sequence goes on from JAPKLW010000430.1 coordinate 412,821, forward strand.
GTGATATCGTAAGCTCGGTCGACTCTGGCCTGCTCTTCTGAGGTGAGCTCCGGGCAAGGGTGGTCTGCAAGAGAGAAAAAATAAGATGTCAAACAAAGTTCGGCAAACCAGACGTCAAACAAGTTCGCAAGGAACCAAAAACCCACGAATGGGGACACCGCCGTGTCGAATGAACTCAGGATGCTGCTCGTTCATCCTGAGGTAAAAGAAGCTCGTCCACCAGCCCGGGGAGTTCGACGGGGGCTTCTTGATAAAAGTTGAGTACCCGGTGGACCACCGGGTAAAGTAATAGTAGTGCTTGTCCGCGCACTGGTTGAAGCGGTACATGTAATGCCACTCACTAACCGTCGGGCACCCTAACCCTAGGTCCATCCACATCAGAAAAACCCCAACCAAATGGCACCAGCAGTTCGACGCGAGCTGAAAGGGAGAGAGGTTGTAGGAAGCAAGGACTTCAGAAAAGAAGGGGTGCACAGGCAGCCCGACCCCGTTCTCCATTACCGCCGTGTAGAAAGCCACGTGGCCTGGGGGAGGGTCAAAGCAGCGGTTCGATTGTTGCGGAATGCAGAACCGCACGTCTTTGACCGGGACGGTATCGGCGAGGGCCCATAGCGCCTCCCTAGTAACCGTGGATACTGCACCTAGCACCCGGTGCGCACGCCAATCCTCCGGGAGAACATAGTCTCCCGCCAGCTCAGGCTCCGCCATCTCCATCTCTTCGTCTTCGGCCTCGTCCGACCGGCCAGACCCGCCGGCCTCTTCGCTAGTAACCGCCCGCTCTAGCCGACCGAACGTCTCAGCCAGAACCCTATTATCTCCAGAATCGGAATCCAGACTCAGCACGACGTGGCTCGCGCTTGGACCAGCCTGCTCAGGCCCCTGGAATAGCAGACTCCAGTCCGACCCAACAAAGTCTCGGGCATTCGGAACCCTGGGCGGTGAGGGTGTGAAAGGGGGTGTCGAACCCTCGCGACCAACGGGTTCAGAACTCATCTTAAAAACTAACACTTCGGTTAAATAAACCTAAAAAGAAAATGGAAAGGGGAGGTGCGAGCCCCGGTCAGCCCAAACACCCCACCGAAACCAAACCCCACGACGGAGTAACAAATCAAAAAACCAGAAGGGAGAAAGAAATTTATCGACAAATCAGTTAGAGATCTACCTGAGGTGCGAAAGTGTGGAGAATTGCTCGCTAAAACACAATCGCGGTGGAATTCCTGATCACCGGAAGTTGAAAACTGCCTTGCCGGAAATCGCACAAATCGAGAGGAAAGAAGAAGAAGCTTTGGGAAAAGTGAGAGACACGATTCCTAAATGACGGTTATTAACTCGAAACGACCCCTCAACTTCTCCAAAACCGCACCCGGATTTCGCGGATATTACACAACTGCCACTGACTTTTGCCGCCCTAATTTTAAACGCGCCAAAAGCAGTTCGCCAAAAAGCAGCTCGCCAAAAGGCAGTTCGCCAGCGAACTTGATCAAAATAGATCAACTAACATCGATGAGATAGTAAAACTATCTGCGCTGGGTAGACACACCCAGGCGCACGACATATAAGACCCCATAACCGCGAGTCTGATTCGCTAGGGGCTCACCAGGTGGCCAGGAAAATTACCGAGGCAGAACCCGAACTGTCCAATAAATAAATGCCGCGGATTCGGGCCCACGGCGATGGCACCCGTAGCCGCCTTCCGGGGCCGCACGGGCCGGGACCCCCACAGAGGAAATTGGTCCTGGGAGCCAGGAGGTGTTAAAAAGGCACCTCAAAACAGTACCGAACTACTCTCGAAGTAGTTCGAAGGGCCGCAACCTGGGAAAACCTCCGTATACCGGACCATCAATTTTGACTCAACTGACCGTTCAGAAGACTGATCAGCTGAGTCTAAGGGGCTATTGTTAGAGGTCCGGACCAGATCCGACCCAAGCATCGGGCTAAGCTCGATCTACGGGCCAGACCCCTTATCGACTTCAGCACGAGGACCTTCAGTTCGAACTAGAAGAATATCGAACAACGAGTAGTTCGAGGGGCAAGAGTAGCTCGTATTACGATAAAAGAAGTCCGATTTGACTCCCGCACAGTTCTATCCGGCCGAGCCGAACAGAAGAGGAGCTCGACAAGAGGAATGCGCGTCCAAAACCCCGTGAATATCTCAACGAACCAGCCAACGGCCACCTCGCGGAAAAATCAGAGCTGCCACACCACGATGAGGAGCTTAGACGGTTGAGAACGGCACGGAAACCCTAAGGTTTCCGCATCCCTATAAATAACTCCCCAATCCACCGTTAAAGGGGATGGAGGAATTTCCTGATTTTTAGAAGAGCTTTCATATCATTTCACGACGAGAGATTCTTTCTTACGCACTTGGCGATTAGCTAGATAGCCGTTAGCATTCTTTGTATTCCTAATTTTATGTTCGCCTTTTCTCTGTAAAGTATCCAAATTATCCACAGTTCTCGGGGCTCCGATTATTATCAAAATCGAACCTCAACAATATGCAAACAGAATCTTTAAATAAGTACAAAATGACAAGAATACCCTATAATGCAGGTTTTTTGAGATAAAATGACCAAAAATTTTCAAGTGTGAAAATTTAAAAACCTATTTTCCTTCCATGTGTGAAAAACTAAAAATTAATTACTCGACTATTCATATTTTGTGGTGCAGATAACTATACTTTTTGTCCTAATTTTAATTTATGTGAGGCTTGCTATGAGTTTCTTGATGTTGGGCAACCGTCTTTTTCATAATAATTTTGTTCCTTAAAAATTGAGAAGCATCCTTAATATCATTATATCTGTCATCGCCATTTTGAATGTGTGGAAGAAGGGCTTTGGTGTGGAAAATTGAAATACTACATATGCTAGCAGCCATGCCATCGCGTAAATAAAAACATTTTGAAAGAAAAAAGGAAATTGCATTCATTCACTTAATTCATAAATGCATCGCCATTCATCGGCTGTTGATATTAATAATATTCACACATATCTGTGAGGATATAATCGTATCTCAAGATTGCATAGATAGATATATATTTGTTTCCTTCATGGATTAGGTTTAGGTTTTCTATATGGATTAGGTTTAGAGTTTTCTATTTTATTTTTTAGCTCTATATATATGTATCAACCATGTAAATCGTTTTCTTCAATCAATGAATAATATTGGTACACCAAAATTCTACATGGTACCAGAGCCTTCGGTTCAATTTTAAAGCTTCCGCAAATTTTTCTCTCAACCCATCGTTCTCTTCTTCGTCCATGCCTGACAAAAGTGGAGTCGTCAATGATCTCATGTCTCCATATTACATAGGATCATCCGATAATCCAAGCCACGTCTATGTTACCGACCTCCTCAATGACGGAAACTACGGAGATTGGTGTGAAGAGATGAGTAACTGTCTCTTGGCGAAAAACAAGCTTGGATTCGTGGATGGGTCGCTGCCGATGCCTGAGAACGATCCTTCAAATCTACTTCTGTGGAAACGATGCAATGCTATGGTAAAAGGATGGCTTGTCGTCGCAATGGACAAGGAAATTCGAAATAGCGTCAAGCACGCTAAGACAGCACGGGAGATATGGAGCGATCTGGAAGAAAGATTCGGGAAGAAAAGCGCACCAAAGGCCTATGAGTTGAAGGGAAACTTGACCTTCACGCGTCAAGATAAAATATCAGTTTCAGCCTATTATACCAAGATGAAAAGTATATGGGATGAGATCGATGCGGTAACAGTCACGCCAAAGTGTACGTGTGGAAAGTGCACTTGTGATGTGGGAAAGTTGTTTGCCGATAAGGTTGAGAAAGAAGAATTTATAAGTTTCTGATGGGTCTAGATGATGTTTTCAACACCATCAGAAGTCACATTACGCCACTCCCAGTCTTGGAGTAACGTACCACCTTGTAGCAGAGGATGAGCGCCAACGGATGATTACGAGTTCCAGAAAGCCAGCCCTGGATGGAGCCGCGTTTCAAGTCCAAAAGTAAGCGAATACTGAAAAATGGGAAATTGCTAAGGATGCGAGATCACCTCCTCAGTGTAGCAATTGTGGCAAGTTATGGCATACGATAGAGAATTGCTATGAGATTGTTGGATATCCAGAAAGGAGAAAGGGAGGCAAGCCTTGGAAGAAAGAAGGGGGAAAATCCGATCGGAAACCGTCATCTGCGTACAAAGCAACGCATGTCGATGGCAGCACCACCGATACCAATATCCTACAAGGGTTTACTCCCGAGCAGTTGAACCAGCTGAAGGATCTACTGAATGGTGGCGCAAATAACCCTACTGCTAGCTCGTCCGTTCATATGGCAGGTAAGAATTGTGAAAATTTAGCATCATGGATTATTGACTCAGGGTCCACAGACCGCATTATTGGGAGAGGAGGCATTCTTGAGCATGAAATATGTGCCGTAAACAACACTCCAGTTAAAATGCCTAATGGAGAGGGAGCGGCTGTTACAAGAATAGGGAGCACCACCCTGCAAAACGGGTTGAAAATCGACAACATTTTACGTGTCTCGAGTTTTGAATGCAATCTACTCTCCGTCAGTCATCTGACCAAAGAGCACAACTGTGCACTAACCTTTTATACCAATAGTTGTGTTATGCAGGACTTAACCTCGAAGAAGCTGATTGGAGCGGGTAAGGAATGTGGTGGTCTGTACTTCTTGGAGCCAATCAACAACAATCATCGGGTTTTCTCTACCAAAGTCGACGCAGATACATGGCACAAGAGGTTGGGACATGCATCAAAAGATAAGCTCAAAGATATTTGTGAGATTAGTAATAATGTTTGTGACCCTTGTATAAGGGCTAAACAAACTAGAGTTCCTTTTCCTTTAAGCTTCATTCGAACTCATAGTTGCTTCGATTTATTGCATTGTGATATTTGGGGTGGATATAAGATACCTTCCCTTACGTACGAGAGCTTATTATTTACTTACTATTTTTGATGATTTTAGTAGATGCGTGTGGGTTTACTTGATGAAATTCAAATCCGAGACGAACGCATACCTCAAAATGTTTTGCAAGATGGTTAAAACACAGTTTGGGAAAAATGTCAAGCGTATAAGAAGTGACAATGGAGGAGAATTTCAATCAAGAGACATGATGGAATACTATGCTGAAAACAGGATACTTCTCGAAACCTCGTGCGTACACACAACCCAGCAAAATGGAGTCGTCGAGAGGAAACATAGGCACATCCTGGAAATTGCTAGAGCCTTACGATTTCAGGCCAGTCTACCTATAAGTTTCTGGGGGGGAGTGCGTGCTCACAGCTGCCTACATCATTAATCGTCTACCTTCTAAGCTGCTAGGAAATCGAACACCATATGAGGTCTTGTTTGGAAAGGTGCCGAGTTATGAGAATTTGAGGGTGTTCGGGTGCTTAGCATATGCCAAAGATGTAGGAAAGGAGAATGATAAATTTGGTGAAAGGGGAAGGAAGTCGGTCTTCATAGGATATCCACATGGACAGAAAGGGTACAAAGTATATGATTTACAACAAAAAAGGGTGCTTGTCTCGAGAGATGTGGTATTCTTTGAAGATGTGTTTCCTTACGACAACACCCAGGAAGAGAAGAAAGAAGCAACCAAAAGCCGCATGATTCACGAATCAGATGACCTTCAGGATGAACTTGTTGAAGAATTAATTGAAGAAACACAACCAGCAAGTCAGACAAATGAAGCTCAAGGGAACGATGAACAATGAGTCATCCGACGCTGCAGCGAGAGAACGAGAAAGCAACCAAGCCACTTGATTGACTATGAAGTCGACCTACCACATTCCATAGACCACATCCGACTCGACTCCAATTCAGCAACTTCGACGGTACATCCCATAACCAATTATATCACATATGATATTTTCTCACCCAATCACAGGTGTTTTCTAGCCTCCATTGATGCTAAAACTGAACCACGCACATACTCACAAGCTGTAAAGATTAATGAATGGAGAGAAGCCATGAAAAAGGAGATCACGGCCCTTGAGAAAAATGGAACTTGGGAATTAGTTGATCTTCCAGCAGGAAAGACAACCATTGATTCGAAGTGGTGTATAAAATAAAGTACAAACCCACAGGTGAGGTAGAAAGGTACAAGGCACGGCTTGTCGCTAAAGGATTCACTCAAGTTCCTGGTGTTGACTTTCACGAAACTTTTGCGCCCGTGACAAAACTCGTAACAATGAGATGTCTGATTGCGATCGGTGTTAAGTAAGGATGGCTGATACACCAATTGGATGTTAACAACGCCTTTCTGCATGGAGATCTTGTGGAAGATGTGTACATGAAGTTGCCACAAGGATTCACAAAGAAAGGAGAGACAAGGGTATGCAAGCTTCGCAAATCTCTGTACGGGCTGAAGCAGGCCTCAAGGAGTTGGTATGAGAAGTTCACTGGAGCCCTCGCCGAGATTGGTTTTAGGCAGTCCCCCGCGGATCATTCCCTGTTCGTATACAAACGCGAAGGGATTTTTGTTGCTGCCTTAATATACATGGATGACGTGTTGTTAGCCGGCAATAATGAAGATAAAATTCAACAAGTGAAGGATTATCTTGACAAGAGGTTCATCATAAAGAATCTTGGACCGTTAAAATATTTCTTAGGTATTGAGGTGGCTCGATCAAAGAGTGGGATCGTAATGAGCCAGCGAAAATATGCTTTGGATATTTTGCGTGATGCAGGAATGGAAGGATGCAAGCCAAGTCGCATGCCGATGGAACAACAACTGCGGCTGGATGCAGCTATTGAAAGCCCCACAGTTGACGAACATCAATATAGGAGACTCATTGGGCGTCTTCTTTATCTTACGGTAACAAGACCTGATATCCAATATGCCGTCAGTATCTTGAGCCAATTTTTATCTTCCCCAAAGCAAGTACACCTTGACGCAACCATGCGTGTACTCAGATACATAAAAGAGACCATAGGACAAGGAATATACTTGCCAGTTGATGGGGACTTGTCTCTTAAAGCTTATTGTGACTCGGATTGGGGCACTTGCCCAACAACATGGCGATCACGAAGTGGCTACGTTATCAAGTTAGGAGATGCTCCTGTCGCGTGGCGTACTAAGAAGCAAAGTGTGGTGGCACGATCTTCAGCAGAAGCTGAGTATCGAGCAATGGCAAGTGCCGTCAGTGAAGTAATTTGGTTACGTTGGTTATTGACCGAGTTAGGAGAGAATCAATTTAAACCGACTGGTTTGTACTGTGACAACCAAGCTGCACGACACATTGCAAAGAACCCTGTATTTCATGAGCGAACAAAACACGTGGAAATGGATTGTTATTTTGTCCGTGAAAGAGTGGATTCGCAGGACATTGAGCCACGAGAAATATCAACCACTGAACAAATAACTGATATTTTTACAAAGGCGTTGGGTGCGGATCAACTCGGATATCTCGTATGCAAGTTGGGTGTTCGGAATCTCCACCTTCCAACTTGAGGGGGGGTGTTGCTATTAATAATATTCACACATATCTGTGAGGATATAATCGTATCTCAAGATTGCATAGATAGATATATATCATAGATAGATATATATTTGTTTCCTTCATGGATTAGGTTTAGGTTTTCTATATGGATTAGGTTTAGAGTTTTCTATTTTATTTTTTAGCTATATATATATATAGATACCAACCATGTAAATCGTTTTATTCAATCAATGAATAATATTGCTACACCAAAATTCTACATCGGCCAGTGCATGATTTTGGTGGGTTGCCGATTAAATTGTGTTTATGTAGAAATGAAAAAAAAAACTTTTTGGAAATTTTTCGAGTTTCATACGTAAAAACAAAAACTAAAATAGATTAAGTAGGCTTGAGAAAGTGATTTGGATAATAGTGTTGTTCCTTTTTGGACTCTCTTTACGATAAGGAATAGGAAATAAGTTGAACAAATATACATGAAATAAGTTGAACAAATATCAAACTTGTATATTTGGTTTTGCTTCTTATATCTTTATTCTTCGTATTTATCATTGTTATGTTCGATTCGACTGATTTCCATGAAATATATTTGTTTATTTACCCTCCTCATATTTTGTGTGTTATTATTAATATCCTTATGCATAATTTATGTAGTTTAAGCATGTTTGATATTAACAAGAGAGAATTAGCTAAGCTTGCCCTTGATGATTGTTGTGAATTGAAGCGATTGCAGAAACAAATAATTAACAGAAAATAAAGCGACACAAATAATTTATAGTAGTTCGAGCTATGCTCTACGTCCACTCTTCAAGCCTCCTCGGTGATGATATTATTATGGTGAAGAAAATACAAAGTATGTGACAATTTCCATTGGTGGGGATCAGGGGTATATATAGGGAGATATTCCTAAATACATAAGGAATATAAAACCTAGATATGGTAAGATATATCTAAAACTAAATCTATCTAATACATTTATTCCTATCCTAATCTAATACCAATAAGGATAAATCTTGTCCAACAAGGAAACAAGATACACACAATATATTTTCCATATCTATTCAATTCGAACTGCACCACGAGTTCCTCGACCTACACGGCTCAACCCACTTTTGTCGAACTACATCGACCCAGTCTCGACCCACTAGCTAACTACTTTTCGAGCTAGATATTGAGACTACTCCAACAATTCTCCACCTTAGGCTCAATATGACCTCGACTTGGCACCTCCTCTTCAGTTCGACTTCAACAGTTTGATCAGTTCCAAACAGTACTCGAATTTAGTACTTGGAGCTGACTTCGTAATCATATCTGCAGGATTATCGAGAGAAATTGACCTTGTGCAGCTCAACCTCTCCGGCTGCCACCACATCTCTAATAAAATGGAACTTTACATCGATGTGCTTAGTTCTCTCATGATGAACGTTATTCTTTGCCAGCTGCAAAACACCTTGATTATCACAGGAAACCTTCATCTTTCCTTGATTAATTCCCAGTTCATTCATGAATCCGAGAAACCACAGACCTTCCTTAATCGCTTCGATCAAGGTAATGTACTCCGCCTCCGCCTCGTATCCATACATCCTGCATAATCTGAGTCCACAAACCCTTCGACTAGGAGCCTCAAGCTCGAACCATCATCCTCGAAGACTAGACTCTTTCCTACTGTCCCTCGAACATACCTGAGGACCCACTTCAGAGCTGCCCAATGCTCTTTCCTAGGTTTGGTCATGAACCTACTAACCATGCTGAGAGCATAAGCAAGATTCGGTCTTGTACAGACCATAACATACATTAATGAACCGACAATGCTCGCATAAGGAACACCTCTCATAAGCTCCCGTTCCTCCTCGTCGAGTTTCCCAACAGCACTCAACTTGAAATGAGCTGCTAACGGAGTGAGCACAGGCTTTACATCCTTCATTCCATGCCTCTCAAGAACTTTCATCAAGTATCCCTCTTGAGATAATGTGAGTCTTCGAGCCCTGTCTCGAACTATTTCCATACCCAAAATCCTTCGAGCACAACCGAGATCCTTAATCTCGAACTCCTGACTTAGAGCTTCCTTCAGTTCGGATATCCCTTGCTCATCTCGACTCGTTATCAGCATATCATCTACATACAGCAGTAGATAAATTCGAGTCTCCATATTTTCACCTCGAAAATACACACATGGGTCATGTTTGCATCGAACAAAGTCCTGCTGAACCATAAACTTGTCGAACCGCCTATTCCACTGCCTTGGAGACTGCTTCAATCCATACAATGACTTCTTGAGAAGACACACCTTCTCCCCACTACCAGCTTCCTCGAAGCCCTCGGGCTGTGTCATAAGGATCTTTTCCTCCAGCTCTCCGTACAGAAATACGGTCTTCACATCCAGTTGCTCCAACTCCATGTCGTACCGAGCAACCAACGGTAATATTAGCCTTATAGACCTTTATTTCACCACCAGCGCAAACACCTCTCCATAATCCACACCTTCCCGTTGTGTGAAGCCTCGAGCAACTAGTCTAGCCTTGAATCTAACCCCAGAAACCTCTTGTTTCTTCTTGAAGATCCACTTACAGCTAACTATCGATTGCTTCTCCCCCGGCTTATCCACCAACTCCCAGGTGTTATTCTTCTTCAAGGAGTCCATCTCCTCCTTCATGGCATCGAGCCATTTGAGTCTCTCCTTACAAGTTATGGCCTCGGTATAGCTCTTCAGCTCAATATCATCCAGCTCTACCTCTTCCGCCATAACAAAGGCATATGCTACCACATCAGCATATCCGAATCAAGTGGGAGGTCTTATCTGTCTTCGTTCCCTATCTCTCGTGAGATTATAATCTTAAAGCGCACCTGATCCTCGAACCACCTCGATCTCACCATCCACCTGAGGTACTCTCTTCGACCCACTGGTCGGCTCCACCTCAATCTCAGCAACTGATCTATTTCCTTCGACCTTGTCAGATTGTTCCTCCGAAGTACCACCTTGTTTCTCAAGGATATTTTCCCGTTCCTCGGCCCCTTTATCCAGTTCTCCTACCAGCTCCTCCTTGAATGTCACATCCCTGCTAATGATGCACTTTCTTACATCTGGCTCGAGACACCATAACTTGTACCCTTTCACACCTTTGGGGTACCCAATTAATATGCATTTCAATGCCCTCCTCCCAAGCTTATCTCCATTGATGTTCGCATAAGCCACGCAACTAAAAGCTCTGAGGTTGCTAAAATCCGGAGGATAACCATACCATATTTCTTCCGGTGTCTTGAAACCTAGTGCAGTCGAGGGGCACCGATTGATCAAATAAGCTGCAGTAGTCACTGCTTCTGCCCAGAACGACTTTGGTAACTTCGCACCGAACAACATGCACCTCGTTCTTTCCAGCAACGTCCAATTGTACCTCTCCTCCAATCCATTCTGCTGAGGTGTTCTAGCCACTGTCTTGTGCCTCGCAATACCGTGCTTCGAACAATACCTCTTGATCTCTTTCGAGCAATACTCAAGGCCATTGTCAGTTCGCAGCCTCTTTACCTTCCTTTCAGTCTGATTTTCGATCAGCACTTTCCACTTCTTGAAGGTCTCCAAAGCATCACTCTTATTCTTCAAGATGTAGACCCACACCTTCCTAGAGTGATCATCAATGAGGCTCAAGAAGTACTTCACTCCTCCATTCGAACTGACCCTTGAAGGTCCCCATAGATCTGAGTGGATGTAGTCTGGAGTTCCTCGAGCTCTCTGTCGACCTACTCCGAACTTTACCTGGTGAGATTTCCCATAGATGCAATTCTCACAGAAATCCAGCTCTCTGATATTATCCTCGAACAATAGATCTTGCTTCGATAACTCCTGCAGCCCCCTCTCACTAACGTGACCGAGTCGCTTGTGCCACATTACTGACTTATCAACCGTCACTATCGAAGCCTCCCCAATCACCGTGCTCCCCATCAGAGTGTATATTCCATTTCTTCGAGCTCCTTTCATCAAGACCAGGGATCCTTTGCACACCTTCAAAGTCCCAATTTCCATCTTGATCGTGTAACCCAGTTCATCGAGCATCCCCAAAGAGATCAAGTTTCTCTTAAGCTCCGAAACGTAACTTACATCTCGAAGTACCCTTTCTATATTATCGTGCATCTTAATCCTCACTGAACCCATTCCAACCACCTTGCATGGTTTATTGTTACCCAGAAGAACACTCGAGTTCTCCTGCTCCTCAAACCCTTCAAGCCATGACTTATTAGGTGTCATGTGGAATGTACAACCTGAATCCAATATCCATTCCCTCTCCGAGCGCTCATTCGAAATCATTAATGCCTCTCCAGAGTCATATTCCTGCTCAGCAATAGCTACATCCGCTTGCTGCTTCTGCTCCAGCTTTGTCTGCCTCTCCGGACAATCTCTTTTGATATATCCTTTCTTTTGGCAGAGAAAGCACTTGACCTTTGGCTGTGATCCTGGCTTTGGCCTCGAACTTCCCCTGTTGGAGTTCCTCATCTTCGGTATTCCTCGAGCTACTCTAGCCACCAAGCCTTCTCCATGAGAGTTTTTTCGCTCCTCGTTCTTCTCATTTAATTCCTTCGAAAGTTTCATGTCAAAGAGTGCATCGGCCGTATGCAAGAATGGCCTTCCAAAAATCAATTGTATTCCACCTTTGTTCTTCATATCCACCACAAGAAAATCTCCCGGGAATGTAAATGTTAAGACCTCCACATGCATGTCTTCAACAATTCCACGTGGGCAAAATAGAGCACGATTCGCTATTTGAAGGACTTGGCTCGTAGGTTTAAGTTCTCCAATATCCAACTCCTTGTATAAGTCCCATGACATTACGTTCACACTAGCACCGGAGTTACACAAGGCTTTCTCGACACTTACATCTCCAATTTTGCAACCAATGACAAATCCCCCCGGATCCTCCTTCTTGCTAGCTATGCTCTTTTCTTCTTGCTCATCACTCCTCAAATCATATAGTTCACCATCCGGAACTATCTCAACTCCAACAAGTTCATCTAACATTGGCACACGTTCAATTTCTTCCGGTAGTGGCATCTCTATATTTCCTTTCCTCACACAGTCAAAGAAATGCACCTCTTTGGTTTGCTCTTCGTTCTTTTCTTCCACATTCTCAACTTCAACCTCCTTTCCTTCTTCCTTCACTACACTCACTTCTTCTACTAATTCCACACTCTCAACTTTTGGAGTCATAACATCCACTTTCTCTTCCATTCTATTGTCACCGTCAACCATATTACACCCTTTCTTTTGAATAATTTCGGTGTCACTTGGAAATTTCCCAGCTTGATGTTTTCCACTTAGTTGTTTAGCGATTGAGGAAATTTGCAGCTGAATTTCTGCGAACATTCCATCGTACATCTCAAATCTTTTATCAATTTCTTCATTCGGGTTTCTCCTCATCTTTTGGTTGACATATCTACCACTTTCCCCAGCATATCCTCCTTGACCACTACTCCCTCCTCCTTCCAATTGCATTTGAGGATTGAGAGCATTGTTGGGATTCGCATAAGAGAAGTTCGGGTGAAACCGGTTGCAGGGATGGTAATACATGTTTCCCAAAGGGTTGTATTGAGGCCGATTGTTGTACCTCATCCTTTGGTTGACAAAATTAACATTCTCCGGATAAGCATCCTCATGCTTAAGCACCATCATATCCTCCTTCCTACTCCCTGAAGTAGATAACACATCGAGCTTTCTTTGCATAGCAGCTAATAGTTCTTTAAAGTCCTCGCTTTCCTTGGCATCATTTATCGACTTCACCGGTCTATAATCTTTCCATTCGTTTGGCCATTGGAAACTATTTTCTGACATTTTTTCAATTGTCCGCCATGCTTCTTCTTCCTCTTGATCGAGGAAAGCACCCCCTGATGAGGCATCCATTATTACTTTCGTATCATAATTCAATCCCCCATAAAATTGACAAATTTGTTGACTACGGAGAGACCATGCCGTGGTCATTTTCGAAGAAGCTCACGGAACCGATCCCATGCTTCATAAAGCAATTCATCATATCTTTGCCCAAAGGACATTATATCGGCTCTTCTGTTCAACGTCAAACTAGGCGAAAAGAACTTGAACAAGAACTTCTCTCGAAGTTTCTCCCATGTAGCAATATTGGATTTATCTAACCTTTCAAACCAACTTTGAGCTCCATCTCGCAATGAAAATGAAAACAACCGCAATCTTATTTGATCTTAGGGAACTTGATTGATTTTGATCGTATCCATGATCTCCAAGAACCTAGAGATGTGGATATTTGGATCCTCTGTCATATGCCCCCCGAATTGGTTATTTTGTATCATTTGCACCAACTGTGGCTTGATTTCAAACTGCGTAGCATTCACTCCTAACCGGAATCCTTCGGTTGTCGGTCCCCCTTGCGGTCTAAACAAATTATGTAGCGGTCTTCTTGGTCCATTCCTTTCATTCATCATTGCTTTCAATAATTCAAGTTGCCTCTCCAACTCTTCTATTCTAACTATATCCTCACCACGATTATCCATCTCAAACTCAACTTCAATATTATCTCTCCTTTGTCAAAAATTCATTTCTTCAAGCTCCCGAGCTTTAGACCTGGTGATCATAAACAACCTACAACTTCCACAAGAACCAATTACCAAACCAACACAAATCAAACAAACAAAACAAGAACAATATTCAAACAAGAACTAAAAACAATATTCACACAAGCAATTAATCAAACACCTAGCATACAACTCTCCAAACTTTCAACAATATCTATAGACCTACTAGAAAGATTCCCCGGCAACGGCACCAAAAACTTGATGCGGTGTAAATCCAACACACAAAACAAGTTAAATTTTCAATCCAAGGTCCTTCCAATTCGCCCTATAGACAACCATTTACTTGCTTAGAAGTTTATAGCTAGGCAAAGCTTTCGTCATTGATTGTCAATTAACTAGGCAAAATCATAGCAAAACTAAACATACATGAAATAAAACACATTTCTAATCATGTTCAAACTTAAATCCAATAATCAAATCAAACAATTCTCTCAACTTAGGTAGACAGAGTATCAAGTGCAACAATGAGACAAGTGTGAGTGTTGTATGAATGTCTAAAGTGTTCAATTGAGATCAAATCGTGTTGTAAACCTATTTAATTCCTAGAAGATTGAGCAATCCACCATCAATTAGTCAACCCCTTGTCACGACGAGCTAACCGTTGATGATACTAGAACTCTCAAACAATCATGTTATCGAATCCTAGACCAGAACGTGGATTATTGCCCTACTACCTATCTCTGCACATGGATTGGATCTAGAATTGTATGAATCTACACTATTCACGACGATTCCACCCGCGTGTTGGCTGCAGTATTCACATCAAATACCTCCTAAGTTGGCTATTACCTACACCTAGGTGGTAAGGATTAAGATCTAGTGCAATGCAAGCTCTTAAAGGAAAGTAAACAATCAACATTCAATCTCAATTTCACAAATCATCCATTCAAACAACACTCACATAAAGGTTTAACTCCTCATACCTTCAATTTCGTTCAATACAATAGAAAGAGTAAGAGAATCCATTACAAACTGAAAGGTAAATGTAGATCTTCCTCAATTGTCTTCCTTGTCCTCAATCTACCCCTTGGTCTTCCTTGATCTTCACCAAATGTGGAGGAATGTGGCCTTGACCTCCTTGAATGTGGATGGGGAGTGAATGAAAGATGGATTGGGAGAGAATTTCTCTAGTGTTTATTTGAAAAATGGGCAAAAGTTCTCTTCAAACTCGAAAATCCCCCTTTTGTAGGCGAGCAAACAGGGCCTTGACTCGCTCAAGCCTCAGATGGCTCATCGGGATGGCTCGATAACCGTCAAAACCACCACAATTTGCAATCTGGCTCGGTCGACCCTGCATTGCTCGGTCGAGCGAGCCCTCTGATCCATATGGCTCGATCGAGCCAGGCTCAGCTCGGTCGAGCCGGGCCTCTGAACTCCAGAAAACTCCCTTCTCTGCTCTGCTCGGGCGAGCCTATCCTCCATTGACTCCAAACTCGGACGATTTGCCTCCAAAACTCAACCAAAAGAGTTGTTTTATGCTCAAAACTCAACCTACACTATTCCAAACACAAAAACACGCAAACACAACAAAAGAACAACGAAAACATATGATATGAGAGTAAAATGGCTACAAACATGCACATTCACATACCGAAATGAAGGTCATTTTATGCACATATCAGTAGTACCACTTAACCTTTATCGTTTTTGCTTGAATCAATGATTCAACTTACAGGACTTAGCATAACGAACCTCATGAGCTTCATAGGGAATGTCACCATCCTGAAACGATATGGTTATCTAAATCCAGCCTGAGGAAACCCCACACAAACTGCTATCACCCAAGATGCAGATATATGAGTACATGTAAGACTCTCCACCATAGCAAGTCAAAGTGACAGTCAACCTATGTGTGCCCCTCAGCTTTCATTAGACTTTAGATCCGACCAAGTTATCGAGATCTTTACTCATTCATATGTCAAGTAGAATGGTTCATCTCACTGTTGATCCTATCAATACATTGAGATGTATCGGTCACACAAAGTAGTCATGATAAACCACTTATGGACTTGTGTGCCGTAGCCTAAACCGACAGCCAAACCAGAAAATGTCTCAGCTGTGATAACTGTTTATATCTCGCTAGGTCGAACGATCTATACGATCTTCTGTGATCTCTTACACACCATATGATCTCCCTATCGACGAGATAACTGGATGTGTTTGTTCACATTGTATGATTGTTAATTCAGACAGGAGTTGTTTATTGCAAGTCATTAATGATTACCAGTATATCAAACATAACATTTCTCAATATACCAATCATAATGCTTTTATGTATAAAATTCCAATAATCTCCCACTTATTCTCAAAGCATTATACCATTACTTTCCAGAGTATAACATGTGTCTATTCTAATCTAGCTATTACATTTGGTCACCAGGTGGCCGACATCTACCTCAAACTTAGGCTACGAACATGACCCTCGTATGCCTTCTGTGGTAAACCCATTGTAAATGGATCCGCTAGATTATCCTTCGTGTCAATCTTCTCTATTAGCACATTACCCCTTGCTACGATTTCTCGTATGATGTGGTACTTTCTCTTTATGTGCTTTGACGCCTTGTGAGTTCTTGGTTCCTTAGAGTTTGCTGCTGCACCAGCATTATCACAATATACCGTGATAGTCTTGGGCAAACTCAGAACAATATCTAACTCTTGGAGGTAGTTCCGGAGCCATACTGCTTCTTTAGAAGCCTCTGAAGCTGCCACATACTCAGCTTCCTTGGTGGAGTCCGCGATACATTTCTGTTTCGCACTCCTCCATGATACAGCTCCACCTCCCAAGGTGAACACATAGCCCGAGGTCGATCTCTTCTTATCCTGATCCGCCTGGAAATTTGAATCTGTATAACCCACATCGAACAAATTCTCACACTGATAAACAAGACAATAGTCTCGAGTTCATTTTAGATACTTGAGAATATGTTTGACAGCAGTCCAGTGCGCCTGTCCAGGGTTAGACTGATATCTGGCCACCATGCCCACGACATAACATATATCTGGCCTCGTACATAGCAGCGCATACATGAGACTTCCCACTGCCGAAGCTTATGGTACTTTAGCCATCTCATCCTTCTCCTCTTCTGTTGCAGGGCATTGTGCCAGCGGAACACCATGTCTGAAAGGTAGCAATCCTTTCTTGGCGTTTTGCATGCTAAAACGGGCAATCACAATATTAATATAAGCGGCCTGAGACAAGCTTAACATCCTCATCTTGCGATCACGCAAGACTTTAATCCCAAGGATGTATCCAGCATCTCCTAGGTCCTTCATTTGAAACTGTTCGGATAACCATCTCTTTATGTCTGACAACACCTTCACATCGTTGCCGAATAGAAGAATGTTATCTACATAAAGAGCAAGGAATACCACGCTTCCACTGACGCATAATCGGTACACACAACTTTCAGTTTTGCACTGTGAAAATCCATAGGATTTAATCACATCATCGAAACTTTTGTTCCATGATCGTGAAGCTTGTTTAAGTCCATACAAGGACTTCCTTAGCTTCCAGACAAGATGCTCTTCACCATCCTTCACATAACCGTCTGGCTGCTACATATAGATGTCACGACCTTCCTCAAGGTACCCGTTTAAAAATACAGTTTTGAGCATGGCTACCGGTGAGAAGGTCTCGTCATAGTCAATGCCCTCCTTTTGACTATAACCATTCGCCACCAACCTAGCTTTAAAAATCATTTTTTCTCCTTTTGAACCTTTCTTCTGTTTGTATGCCATTTGCAACCTATGGCCCGTGAGCCATCTGGTAGCGCAGACTTCTGGTATACATCCATAGCGGTAATTGATTCAATTTCTGAATTCATGGCTTTATGCCATTTTTCCGCATCTTTGTCATTTACTGCTTCGTTGTATGTCCATGGGTCAGTATCATCCAGTCCGTCTTTCGGGATCATGTCCGAAGACTCTCCCACAAACATATACCGCTCGGGTTGGTGAGGTACCCTCCCACTACAATGGAGCACTGGTACTGCGTCAGCAGTTGGTGCAGTTACTTGTGGCTCTAAGCCTTGCACTGGCGATAGTGCAGTTGGTTCCATACCTTCAAGAGGTACACTCAATCTGCCATTGGGTTTTCCCAATGGAAGCGCATCATCTTCTCTAATTTCTTGGAGCATGATATCACTTTTGGATTTGTGGTTTTTCACAAACTCGTCCCCCAAGAATCTCGCGTTGGTGCTAACAACGATCTTTTGATCCTCAGGACAGTAGAAATAACCACCTTTCGTTTGTCTGGGATATCCAACATTAGCTTGGACCTACCTTCTAACTTATCAAGTTCCTTTGACAAAACATATGCCAGACACACTCTTATCTTTGACACACTGGGCTTTCGCCCATGCCAAAGTTCTGATGGTGTTTTAGGAACTGACTTAGAAGGTACCAGGTTAAGCAAGTACACTGCTGTTAGTAACGCGTGACCCCAAAACGAAACAGGCAAGTTCGCATAACTCATCATGGATCTAACCATTTTGAGAAGATTCCTATTTCTTCTTTCCGCCACACCATTCTGCTGAGGAGTGTACGGTGCGGTCCATTGGGATGTAATCCCATGCTCTGACAAAAAACTGCAAGAATTCGTCACTGAGATACTCACCACCATGATCAGATCGTAATGACTTAATGGTTTTGTTTAAATTCTTCTCTACTTCCGCCTTGAATTCCTTGAATTTCTCAAAGCATTCAGACTTATAGTGAAGTAAGTAAACATACATGTGTCTCGAGTAATCGTCAATAAAAGTGATGAAATACTTAAATCCTCCACGAGCTTGCGTAGACATCAGTCCACATAAATCAAAGTGGATCAATTCCAACACATCACTTGCTCGAGACTGACTTGCCCTGAAAATACATTGAGATGTACCGATCACACAAAGTAGTCAAGATAAACCATTTATGGACTTTTGTGCCGTAGCCTAAACCGACAGCCAAACTAGAAACTGTCTCAGCTGTGATAACTATTTATATCTCGCTAGGTCGAACAATCTATACAATCTTCTGTGATCTCTTACACATCGTATGATCTTCCTATCAACGAGATAACTGGATGTGTTTGTTCGCATCGTATGATTGTTAATTCAGGCATGAGTTGTTTATTGAAAGTCATTAATGATTACTAGTATATCAAACATAACGTTTCTCAATATACCAATCATAATGCTTTTATGTATATAATTCCAACAGTTTGAACACTTCATAGGACGGACCATGGAGGTATACATCGACGACATGCTAGTCAAATCCCTCAAGGCGGAGGACCACATGACGCACTTGCGGGAAGCCTTCAAAACCCTCAAAAAATATAACATGAAGCTCAATCTCGCTAAATGTGCTTTTAGAGTATCTTTCGGAAAGTTCATTGGATACATGATAACGAAAAGGGGGATCGAAGCTACCATTGGCTCTCTCGTTAACTCTACTCGTAAGTTGAAGCCCTACTTTGAATCACATCCGATCAAGGTCGTGACCGCCTACCCTCTGCGCACGGTGTTTTCTAAACTGAGTTTGTCCGGCCGACTACTCAAAGGGGCCCTGGAATTAGGGGGTTATGACATCGAGTACAAGCCAAGAACTGCGATCAAGTCCCAAGTATTGGTGGACTTTGTAGCCGAACTCACTAGCGACCTCCAAATTCAAGTGAGACGTAAAGTAGCTCACCTTCACCATGAGTCAGCAGCGGAAGAATCCTGGGTCCTGCACATAGACGGAGCCAGTAACATCCACAACAGCAGCGAGGGACTACACCTCTCCAGCCCTTGGGCCAAAATCTTCCAAAGATCAACCCGTCTGAAATTTAATGCCACCAATAACAAAGCCGAGTACAAGGCCTTAATAAAGGGAGTCCTACTGGTAAAAGAACTAGAGGCTAGGAGAGTGGAGATCCTGAGCGACTCCCAACTGGTGGTCCCAACGGGGAATATCAAGTCAAAGAACCTCGTTTGCTCCACTACAATGAAGAAATTAGGAAACTAAAGGAGGCCTTCCAAGAGTGCAGCATCAAGTACATAGTCCGGGGGGATAACTGCATGGCCGATACCCTAGCCGGACTTGCTACTGTCGTCACCACCCAAATCTCAAGATCGATCCCAATAACGTGGGTCGAGCACCCTATTGCCACAATGCAAGAGAAAGTCTCCCTAATAAGCATGAAAGATTCGCATTCATGGGTTACCCCTATATGTCGGTTCCTCGAGAATGAAACCAGACTGGAGGACAGGAATGAAACTATACTCCTTGAAAGATAATCCACAAAATACACCATCGTGGCTGACACACTCTACCGCAGATCCTTGGAGGGACCACTACTCAAATGCGTGGGGGAACTTGAGGCCACTCGACTGCTTTTTGAGATCCATAAAGGAGATTGTGGAAACCACACAAGCGAAAGATTGTTGGCCCACAGTAATCTCCGCAGGCTTTTACTGGCCTACCCTGAGCAAGGATGCGAGGAGTTCATGAGAAGATACGATAAATGCCAGAGATTCGAGGCCACCTCCCACACAAGCGCCAATCCACTGCACGCAACGATCGAACCTTGGTAATTCATGTCCTGGGAGACGAACATCGTAGGCAAACTACCCAAAGGAACCACCCAAAAAAAGTACATTCTAATAGTCGCTGATTACTTCACCAAGTGGGTGGAAGCGTAAGCACTAAGAAGAACTGGGGAAATAGAAGTCATCGAATTCTTATGGATCCATATTCTATGTTGATTCAGCATTCTAAAGGAAATTAGGACCGATAATGGAGCACAATTCACTAACGGCAAAGTTAAAGCGTTCTGTGACAAGTTCAGGATCAAGCTCGTGTTCTCCACTCCCAGATACCCCGAAGCAAACGGGCTGGCAGAAACAACAAACAAGACCCTAATAAACACCCTTAAAAAGAAGCTGGAGGATCACAAGTCCTGATGGGTGGAGGAACTGCCCGGGGTCCTGTGGTCCTACCGAACCACTCCCCGTACAGCCATCAGAGCAACCCCATTTTTGCTAGCATATGGAGAAAAAGCGGACATCCCCGTTGAAACTCAGATACGAAGCCCCAGGGTTGAATTCTACCAATCCAGCGATAACGATCACAACCTCCTCATAGGTCGCGAATTACTTGACGAACATAGAAATGACACATACAATGGCATGGCTCAGAGATGAAAACAAGTCAAAAAAAATCTTCAACAAAAAGCTCAAGTTGCGGACTTCAAGGAAGGTGACCTAGTGCTACACAAGGTGTTCCAGAAAACAAAAGAAGATAAGGTCGGGAAGCTCGCCCCCCTCTAGGAGGGACAATACGTTGTGATCGGAATTCCAGGACATGGGGCTTACAACCTAACCACAATGGACGGAAGAGCCATATGCAATAGTAGGCACATCAAACACCTAAAGCGCTACTATAAATAAGGCCTTAAAGTCCCTCCATCAGGAACCACACACATACACTACTTCTTCCCTATTTACCTTTTTATTTTAGTTTCTTGCAACTTATTTTACACAAATATGAATCTAAATTTCTTGTCTGAGAACAAGAAATTTAAATATTGTTCACGACAGAAGCTTAAAAGTTTTTAGCAGAGGAGGAATCAGGATCAAGAAGCGCCAGCACCGGACGGTTGGGAGGAGCCAAGATCTTGGGAGCTTACCGGAGGGGTTTGTTGCTTCTCAGTGCGGTCGTCCTCTTGGGGCTCCTCCAGGGTAGCATCCAAGATCGGGTTGGAAGGAGCCTCAACACCAACCTGAGAAGAAGAAGCGAGGACCGCCGACAGGTCATCCTTGTTTGGCTCTAGGGTCACCACCTTCCGACCCACATCTTCCTCCGGTACATCCACGAAGTTGAGGTTGAGATCAAGAAACTTCAGGGCCAACTGGGCACGCACGTCAGCCATCGCCTTGTCCACCATCATCTACAAAAAGGGTCAAGGAGCCTCAGTATACCTAAAGCCTTAACTCAAAAGAATTCATTAGACTTACGCCATAAGTCTCAATGAAGTGCTTGGACATGACAATGGCAGAGTAGTCGAGCCCCTCCCCCTTCCTCAACCTAGAAATCTCGTCATCCAGGTTACTGAGCTCCTGCCGGAAATTAATATCTTGGGCTTGAAGTTCCTCCCGGGTAGATCCCAACTACGCCATCAGTGTTCAAATCTCATTTCTCAAAGAATCAACCTCCGAAGCGGCCTTGGCATACTCCCTCTTCAGATCAGAGGTGCCGCTCCTGGACCGTCGAGGTCCACCTTACAGAGGCAAATCTCCTCTTCCCTCTTACTTAGCTCCTCCTTGAGTTCCTGCACCCTCCTCACCAACTCACCAACCCTCGGACATTCAGAACGCCCCTTCGCCAACTCCTTCACCTAGTTTAGCACGAGGATAGCCATCTCCTGATGAAATTTGAGGAGTCCCATTACACTCTAAGATACATGACAAACATGAGAGACAAAGCAAGTAAAATACACAGTAACCAATAAAGAAGAAGTTACTCCCTAAAAATATTACCTTGACATCTTTCATGTCGACATCAACCACCTGCTAAAAAATGGGACCTAGGGAGGCATTAGGAGTAGACATAAACCCAGTCAACAGACGACGGACTTGGGAACGAAGTGCTCTGCATTGCTAGCACGGCCCAATGTAAGAGGAGGCAAAGGACGGAGTAAAGACGAGACCTATCGACCTCACGCTTCTAGGACTCCTCTTGAGTCCCCTCCTTCCCCCTGCGCCTCCTTTCCCGATGCTGGTCACGTTCATCTTCCGCGAGGAGTACCGTCCGCTCCTCCCACCTCTCATCCTCCATCCGTGAGCCGTTCCTGCCTCGCATACACGACTGACGTTTGTCATGCTCCACCTACAACCTCTTGTGCGGGAGAGATCCCACACGACGACTGGAGGATGGGTGCTTCCTATTGGATGGACCTGCCTCCTCCCTAGCACGTTCCTTCAACTTCAGAGTCTCCGCCAGTGTCGCACATGTTGCCTTGTTTCCCTTAATCTATATCGGAAGCTCTTCGACCCTACCGTCCTGATACCTAATGTTGGTCGCCGAAACACTTCTACCTGCAGGGTTTTACTGTGAACCGAATCACCAAAACCAAATGAACCGGATCGATTTATGGATATTGTGCACAATTAAATATACAATAAAACCTAGCATGATCCTATGAATTTAATTCTCATAATTTTGGATTTAGGAATTTACCGTAACTCCGTAGTCTCTGTACCGATCTTTTGCGTTTGAACTTCCACTTCAATTCAACCACGCAATTCGATTTTTATCTGTGGAAAGTAGAAATTAGAAATCTAACTTCTTATAAAAATCGAAATTAAAAGAAAGAAAGGGAAATCTGCTGTTCTCAAGATTAGATCTTCAGATCTGTATCCCGGTGCGTTCAGATCTGCTACTGGTGAGGATTCCACAGATCTGTGCTTTGAGCAGGACCAGAATTCAAAAATTCTCCTCCCTTCTTCTTGTAGAAAACGACGCCCCTCTCTCTCTCTCTAGGTTTTCTATTTTTCAACTGTGTTACAACTTATGCGCGAGAGCTGTCTATTTATAGACCTAGGGTTGTAAACCCTAGTGGGCTCCTGGGCTCAATTCATCACACTTTCCTTGGGCCAGATCTGGGACCTAATGCAAATAATAAAGTGGGCCTATAAATTAATTAATTCTCATGTCCACAACCCAGGACTCAATTAATTAATTAATATTAATTCTTTTTCACCACATAATTAATACTGACCTACCTCTTTATTACCACGTTATGAGAACGGGCTGCATTAATTGAGAATCCCCATATTTAAGGTTACCGGACATCCATTAATTAATTGGAGCTTCTGAAAAGATCTAACTACAATTAATTAATATCTTATTATTCCTGAGTAGTAACACTCAATCCTTATCACTCGTGCCTGAAATTAATCAGCCTGCAGGACTTTGGCACGATGAATGTTATTGAGCTCCTCAGGGAATGTCCCCATCCTATTACTCGGATATGGTTACCTAAACCCAGTCTCAGGCGGTACTATACGAACTGTTGTTACCCAAGATGCAGATATACGAGCACGTTACTCAGGCTCTCCACCATGGCAAGTCAAAGCAACAATCAACCCGTGCAAACCCCTGAACATTCGTTAGGGTTTGGACTCAATCAATATCGAGATCTTGTATTTGCTGATGTCAGACAGAAGAATACATCTCACTGTGGTCCATCAATACGCCACCCATGCGTACCAGCATGTCAAGTAACCAAGATAGACTACTTATTCCGACAATGACGCAGCCATCCGGACAGACATATCCTCATACACTGTCTCGGTTGTGATCAGGTTTATGACTCACTAGGTCAAGTGATCATACTGTCTTCTGCGATCTACAACATGCCGTATGATCGTCCTTATCGGTGAGACAAGAGGATACCATTATTCATACATGTAAGATTGTTAACAGATAGGAGAAATAAACCGTTGTATACTCATTATAATAAATGCTTTCAGTATACAAAACCCATCAATCTCCCACTTATAATCAAAGCATAACTAAGCTATTACAGAGTATACATTCCGTCTAACTAGACAGCTGTCTCTTTAACCACTGTCAGTGGTCGGCATCCACCTCAGACCCAGCTCACGAATATGTCTTTCGTAAACTTTCTGCGGCAAGCTCTTTGTAAATGGATCAGCAAGATTGTCAGCAGTGTTAATCTTCTTAATTTGCACATCGCCCCTCGATACGGTTTCTCGTATGATATGGTACTTTCTCTCTATGTGTTTGCTTGCCTTGTGAGATCGCGGTTCCTTTGAGTTTGCCACTGCACCAGAGTTATCACAATAAATTGTGATGCTCCTCGGCAAACTCAGGATCACGCCCAACTCTAAAAGGTAGTTCCTGAGCCATACCCCTTTTTTCGAGGCGTCGGAGGAGGTGACATATTCCGCCTCCATGGTGGAGTCGGCAATGCATTTATGCTTTGAGCTCCTCCAAGATACAGCTCCACCTCTCAGGGTAAACACATATCCTGAGGTCGATTTCTACTCATCCTGGTCCCTTTGGAAATCCGAGTCCGTATAACCCACAGGGCACAAATCCTCACTATGATAAACTAGGCAGAAATTCCTAGTTCTTTTCAAGTACTTGAGGATGTGCTTTACAGCAGTCCAGTGCGCCTGTCCAGGGTTAGACTAATATCTTGCTTCCATGCCTACGGCATAACAGATATCTGGCCTGGTACACAGCATCACATACATGAGGCTACCCACCACCGAAGCATATGGTACAAGACTCATCTCGTCTTTCTCCCGCTGTGTCTGAGGACACTGCCCACTAGAAAGACAAACGCCATGACGGAAAGGCAGCAAACCTTTCTTGGCGAGTTGCATGCTAAACCGGGCAATCACAGTATCCACATAGGATGCCTGGGATAAGCTCAACATTCTTCTCTTACGATCTCGTAAGACCTTAATCTCAAGAATGTAGCTAGCTTCTCTCAAATCCTTCATTTGAAACTGTTCGGATAATCAAACCTTGATTTCCGACATCACTCCCTCGTTGTTTCCAAATAGGAGTATGTCATCAACATAAAGTGCAAGGAAAAGCACGCCCCCACTGACACAAATTCGGTAAACACAACTTTCGTTCTCCAACTGTGCAAATCCATAGGATTTAATCACATCGTTGAAACGTAAGTTCCACGACCTTGAAGCTTGCTTAAGTCCATACAAGGACTTCTTAAGCTTCCAGACTAGATGTTCTTTGCCCATGCGTATGTAACCCTCGGGTTGCTGCATATAGATGTTCCTACCTTCTTCAAGGTAACCGTTTAGAAAAGTGGTCTTGACATCCATCTGCTATATCTCGAGGTCCATATGCGCAGCTATGGCAAGGAGTATCCGGATGGATTTGAGCATGGCTACAGGTGAAAAGGTTTCGTCATAGTCAATACCCTCTTTCTGACTATAACCCATTGCCACCAGCCTGGCTTTAAAAGCCGTGATCTTTCCATCCGCCCCTTTCTTTCTCTTGTATACCCATTTGCACCCTATGGCCCTAAAGCCATCCAGCAAATCAGTTTTCTGGTATACATCCATAGCAGTTATGGATTTAATTTCAGAATCCATGGCGACACGCCATTTGGCAACATCCTTGTCCTACACTGCCTCTTCGTAAGTCAGTGGGTCAGAGTCCTCATGTCCGTCTTCCGGGCTCAAGTCCGAAGACTCACCCAAGAACATGTACCTTTCCGGCTGGAAAATAACTCTCCCACTACAATGAGGCTTCGGTGCCGTGTCAGTAATAGTTGCAGTAACTTGTGGTCCTGCACCTTACACTGAAGAACGTGTCTGTGGTGCTGTACCTCTCAATGGTACACCCACATCTACACGTTCCCCTTCCCTTGGAATTGCATTCTCGTTCTCAATTTCTTGAAGAACGATATCACTCCTTGACTTGTGATTACTCACATACTCGTCCTCCAAGAATCTAGCGTTGGTGCTAACAACGACTCTTTGACTCTCAGGACAGTAAAAGTAACCACCTTTTGTTTGCCTGGGATACCCTATGAACAACATTACTTTTGACCTGCTTTCTAACTTATCAGGTTCCTTCGACAGTACGTGTGCCGGACAACCCCATACTCTAAACTTGCACAAACTAGGTTTGCGACCAAGGAAGAGCTCAGAAGGCGTCTTAGGAACTGATTTAGAAGGCACCACATTTAGCACATAAGTTGTTGTCTCCAATGCGTAGCCCCAAAACGAAATTGGTAAGTTTGCATAACTCATCATTGATCTTACCATCTCTAGAAGAGTCCTATTTCTTCTTTTAGCTACACCGTTTTGCTGGAGAGTACCCGGTGCAGTCCACTGGGATGTAATCCCGTTTTCTGACAAATACTGCAGGAACTCGTTACCGAGGTATTCGCCACCGCGGTCAGATCGCAGTGTCTTGATAGTTTTCCTGACCTTCTTTTATACCTCATCCTTGAACTCTTTGAATTTCTCAAAGCATTCAGACTTGTAGCGAAGCAGGTAAACATATCCGTACCTTGAGTAATCGTCAATGAAAGTGACGAAGTACTCGTACCTTCCACGAGCATGCGTGGACATCGGTCCACATAAGTCAGAATGGATCAATTCCAACACTTCCTCTGCTCGACACTGACTAGCCTTGAAAGGCCTAGTTGACATCTTGCCCTCGATGCAGGATTCGCGACTTGATAAGGTACAGCCCGGACTAAGTCCAATGTACCGTCATCTACAAGTCGCTGAATCCGCTTCAAGTTGATGTGACCAAGTCTCTAGTGCCAGAGATATGTAAGATCCTCATCAGAAGAAGTAAGTTTTCTCTTTCTAGGATTATCAATTACGGATGAATTACATGCAATATAAAGGACATATTTGATTGTAGTAACATAAAGAGTATAAATCAACATTGCATGATGAATGACATTGTTATCGCCAATGATTGAAATCACAAATAACAAACATCCATAGAAAGTTGATGATATTTGTCCTGCCGATAAACCACGGCCCACAAATAAACTCTTAAATGTACTTAGTTCATCAAAACATAAAGAAAAGAAAACTCCATGAAGCTCCGTCATAAAACGTTGCCTTCATCCAGTTTGGTATCTTCTTGCCATCACTCACCAGCCTTGTCGGCACGGTCCCCTGCAAAGTACAACAACATGATCAACAAGTCAGCGCTTACAGCTCTTGGAAGAGCAACGCCGCAATCTAATCATGCTTTAGTTATACATGCGAATGGCATACCCTGTCTGGCCTTGTGGGCCTGACAATCTTTCCTCCTATGTCCTTTCTTACCATACCTGAAAATACTTGTCCCTCGAAGTTTCCCCATAGACTTATTAACAGCTCCCATGTCCTTCGCAGTTACCTTTCCAGCCTTCTTCTTAATCGCTCTTTTCGGCTTCATACCTTTCGATACAACAGAGTGATTACCAGAAGTAGCTAAGGCAACCTTCTTAGGATTCATAACCGATTCCGTTACCATCAAGTCATTGAGCAACTCGTTAAGGGTATACTCCTTCTTGTTCATGACAGCAATCAGTCTGAAACTCTCAAAGGATTTGGGTAGAGAGTTCAGTATGATATCGACCTTAGCCTCAGCGTCGATACCTCCACTGTGCACAATTAGATCATCCATGAGGTAAGTCATGGAAACTACGCGCTCTCTCACTCGTTGTAATAGTCTACTTCCTCTTGCGAGGATTCGATAGTGGGCACTTATAGGACAAAGTACTTGTAGAACGAACATGTGTTCTTCTGCAATCAGGATGTATTCAAGGTTGCGTTTCCATTCCAGGAAGCTTGGACCAATTAGAGAATTTTGTGCGAGAATATTGATAACACTAGACATAGACATATCCAAAACAATAAAGAATCTTAAATAAGAACATACATGTAGAACTTCAAAAACAATTGCATTGAAAACCTTTTAATAAATCAAATACAAATGTTTTCCACTAATTGTCCAAGAGTTCCCACCGCAAGCTACACTCGTAGATGTTTACGATGTCACCCTCAACCAGAACTGCGGGTTTTAAGCCCCAATCCATTTAATTTCACTACCATGTCAGGAAGCTTTTGACACTAGAAATTAATAATTAGTGAAAACCTTAGACCAGGCCATCCTTACAAGAACAGGGATGCAATTCTTGCATTATATTCTAAGATGCTTCTAAGCTATTAACCACAAATTTAACTCCGGCCAAAAGAGACAGTTTAGCATGGCACGTAACCATACCGCACAGCCCTTAAAGCTTTTGTTATCTATAATTTAAATCAATCCTAGAATACTTGTGAAAGAGATCTACGCAAGCTACACTCGTAGACGTTTACGCAAAACCCTCCCACTATTCACATGATTTAAATTGTTTGTCTAGAAATCCCAACAACCGTACCCATGCACCTCTAGGAACTAGCAAGCTACACTCGTAGACGTTTACTAGAACGAGAGATACACTTACAGCCTAGAACCGCTTTGTGGAGGTCTATTGATTTTAATTAAAAAATCTGCTTAGTATTTTTCTTTTAAAAGGTTTCTTATATGCGCACATATAATTTCTTTGTTATTATATTTTCCAAATTTTTGCATGTAATTAAACAAGCCCAAAAATTCCCAAAATAGAATCCAACAAAAGAAATTAATCACATAAGCATGCTTGAAAGCTGTAAATAATAAAAGCGATAAAACATGTTTTTCCTATTATCTACACATGCTTAAATAGCGCACATAATAAATCACATATCATACGAGGACAATTAAGGCAAACAAAAATTCATCGTGGCCCCAAAAATAGGAAAAAATAAAATCCTATCTATTACAAATTTAATTTGAATTTATTTGGATAAATTCAAATCTTCTAGGGTCTCCAAATCTTCAATCACCAAATCTTTTGGGACATGATTGCACAAACCATTAAAACACAAGCCACCGCGATGGGACAACAGTAGCCAACGACGACCACCGCCACCGCCAGCCGACCTCCACAGCCACGCACGCACCGCGTGCCTGCGGCCCTTGTCCCTTCGCTCGCAGGCCGCGCGAGCCTTGGCTGAACGCTGCCCGCGCCTACCGCGCGCGCTGTTCGCGCCGCCCGGCCGCGCGCCTGCTGCTGTGGTCCGCTGTCGCCCGTTGTCGGCCCTGCATCGGCTCCGTCTTCGTTCTTCGTCCTCGACCCGTCCAATTACATATTTTTAAAATTACAGAACAATCTATTCTATTACAATTTTCAAATCTACACTAATCACAGATTTTCTCGTGATTTTACAAAATTAATTCAGCCCTACACGGATAAACCACCGCGGGCTGAATTATACGGGTTGCCACGAGGAACAAAAACCATCCACAAAAACAAATAAATTCATACATGCAAATCGAATTTAATTATGCACAAAAGAGCCATAAATCAGAAACCTGGCTCTGATTCCAATTGTAGGGTTTTACTGTGAACCGAATCACCAAAACCAAATAAACCGGATTGATTTATGGATATTGTGCACAATTAAATATACAATAAAACCTAGCATGCTCCTATGAATTTAATTATCATAATTTTGGATTTAGGAATTTACCGTAACTCCGTAATCTCTGTACCGATCTTTTGCGTTTGAACTTCCACTTCATTTCAACCACGCAATTCGATTTTTATCTGCGGAAGTAGAAATTAGAAATCTAATTTCTTATAAAAATCAAAATTAAAAGAAAGAAAGGGAAATCTGTTGTTCTCCAGATTAGATCTTCAGATCTGTATACTCCGTTTGATCGTCCTTATCGGTGAGACAAGAGGATACCATTGTTCATACATGTAAGATTGTTAACAGATAGGAGAAATAAATCGTTGTATACTCATTATAATAAATGCTTTCAGTATACAAAACCCATCACTACCTACTCTGACCTCTTTTCACTACAACATACGCTTTATCAACCATTTCCATTCCGCTGGAGTAAGCTTGATGCGCCGCAAACCTGCACATCAAAGGAAAAAACAAACATAAGAAAGGACGTCAAAACAAGTGAATCGAAACATTACCCATGGAACGAGAACCGATTTAAAACATCTTCTCTGACTGGAATGAACTCGGGGTTCACAGGATCCATCCTCAGAAAAAACCACCGATTCCACTATTTAGAAGAGTTTTCGGGAACATCCTGAACCAACAAAGATGGGTCCCTGTCCACTTTATGACGTAATAGTAACCATGTTGGAAAGGGTTAAGATGGTACATGTAGTGCCATTCACAAATGGAATGAAGACCGAGCCCATGGTCCATGAAGATCCAGAACGTGCCGACCATGTGGCACCAACTTAAAGGGGACAAGTTATAAGGGGCAAGGCCATATGAGTTTATGACATCACAGAAGAACGAATGTAGTGGGAAATGAACCCCCTTCTCGATGATGGGGATGTAGAAAGTAACATAACCTAAGGGGGACCAAAACACCTCTCCTCCTCCAGTGGAATGCGGAACTCAGGGAGATCTCGAGACGCTTGTCCCAAAACCTCGACAAGCTGCGCTTCAAACACCGTTGAAATGGCATCTCTCATATGATCATTCTTAACAACCTTCTGCTTTCCCCTCCTAGACCTAGTGGATTGAACTGGGGGCTCGCCCCCAGAAGAGGTAAATACCCCCACCACCGGAGGGCCGAACTAGACTGAACGCCCTCACCCTTCTCAAACTCAGAAATGCCACAACCAAATGAAAGAGAACCTACTTCCTCCAAGGCGGGCGAATCGGAAGACAAAGACTCTAGAAGGGAGGCAATGAACTACTACCCCTATTCTGAGAGTCGAGTGTGAACGATATTGAAAAATATCGATAAAGAAAATCCTAGAATTCAACAAGAAATTCAACCCCAAATGCCAACTATGTATGCACCCCGCAAAAGAATAACTTAAGAGATGAGAAGAAGACGAGCACCGCTAACCTTACAGTGGGGGGAAACCGACTTGGGAAGATCGTAACCACTGGAGAGAATCGCCACTGAACAAATAGAATTAGCTCGATTGAAGAGTGAGAAAATTGGAGGTGCTGTGACTCCTTTTGCATACGGCGGTTCGCATTCCAAAAAACTCCAATAACCGCCCCCTACTACCCATATGTTTACGGTTAAACCAACCACTAGCGACAAAATCGCCCTCAACTCCCACGCACGGTCTTCAAAGCCATGCCCCGGACACACAACCCGACATGATACGAACCAAAGAAACACAACCTATCTACACAACCACATAGTCTTAAACACCCCATAAGATGATAAAAAACAAAACCCCACACAAGAGTTTCCCACGGGACGCACAAGGCGCAACACATGAAAGTCTGACTCCATAAAGCGGAACACCTTATGGGGTGTTCCCCTCCTACCTCGTGATTTTGGACCTACGAATCGAGCCCGCAAGTTAACTCCTAGGAGTTGTTTGCATTCCCGTGTAGAAGCCTACAAGTGGGCCCCTACACTTGTCAAACTCACCCACGTGGAGATTGACTTTCCATAGGAGATAGGGACCTCACGAGGACCCCCCAGGGCTCCCGATACCTCTTCACAAGGAGTTCGGAACTTTCGCGCTTTGAGCACTTGTGTTGTGACGGGGTCGATCCAACTGTTCGATCTTGGGGTCTCTCTGACATTCAACCCCAAGCCCGTAGGGGCTATTATTGGGCCCAAATCTGGGTGGGCTAATCCAGGTCAGGCCCAATATGATTAGTGACGGTCCAGGTACGAAGGCCCATCACTCGGAGGCCCCTGCCCGAAGCCCACACAACCCACGAAAGGCCACCCGCAAGATCACGAACCATAACTAAGGTCCCATGCCACGAACTATAAATAGGATCAAGGGCCCAG
The DNA here is from genome assembly GCA_026898455.1 of Plectranthus barbatus. Classification (NCBI taxonomy): domain Eukaryota; kingdom Viridiplantae; phylum Streptophyta; class Magnoliopsida; order Lamiales; family Lamiaceae; genus Plectranthus; species Plectranthus barbatus. Next base: position 445,217 of record JAPKLW010000430.1, read on the forward strand.
AAAGCACGACCTAGAACCAGGGATTCACACCTCACGACTTACCTGGAAGATTAAGGAGGCGAGTCTCAAGCCGCGCAGAATCCAGAAGACTGTTGGAGACCCAAACTCAACTGTCCCAAAAAATCGGAACTACCCCCAAGTTCCTCGCACCGCCTGCTAGGGAGAAGTCAAAATGGCCAATGATCTAACTGCGGATAATCCGGAGGACCGTTAAGGAATCCTAACCGAACGACCTCCGTAAAGGACACAACCATCAACCTGTCACAACAACCTCTGAGAAGAACAGAACTACCTCCTAAATCTTCTAGGGTTGTTACAACTCCAAATAAGCTATAAAAGGGGAGCTGCTAGGTCATTTTCAACATATTTTTCACATATAGGCACAGACACTCTCTTGACACACATTTTGTTCTCATCAATTGAGCTATAACATTTCGTCGTTCTCGCCCATTTCTCTCATTTATTTTTGCATAAGTTCCAGAAGTCCCTTATTTATCATAAATTGAACCTCAACAAATACAAAAAGTAGATTTAAAATCAAGATAGACATCGGATAACAAGTAAGTCAATGATGCAAGCCTCTCATTTTCATTGACAAGATCCATCTCCAAAGATGATATTTTGGATCTCACTTCATCCTGATCTCAAGACAACATTATGAAAATCACAAAGGAACTACTCGAAGTTGTCTAACACCACTTTGAATTCACCAATATAACAATGCAGTTCAGTAGGAAAAATAAATAATAAACTTGAAATTGTGAATGATTCATGACATATTTATACAAATAATATCCATCATAACCACACTTCAGTTTTTGTATTACTTTTGCACTTGAACATTACTTATTCTTCGCCTGAATATAGTAAAGTACATACCACATATAGAATTCATCAGAGACAAATCTTCTGCCCGCGCCAAACACCACAAGTGAATTTCCAACCTCAACATCACAGTCACTATTACTATCAGCATAGTTAGTTTCATCATCTGACACGTGCATTACAAAGCCCCCTTTGTCCTTTGAAGATTTCAAGTCTTTGTAAATTTTATATATATCATAAATAACAAACAACAAAAAGCCAAAAGTAAAAGTGAAAAAACATACCTCGGTTTTGTTTTGGTAAAAGGTGAAGGAAAATTTTACACCAAATTGAGGCATTCGTCTATTGAATTCAACTTAGATCATTTTCAACCGAAAACCCAAAACCCAAATAAAAAATGCAGTAAATGTCACATCAAACACTGTTCTTCTCCAATCGAAAACACTAAATTCAAACTCAAAATAATATTCTCAGCATATTCTTTTTATCACGACTTTTCAAACTTTTCAAATACAACCAATATCTTTAACAAATTTGCAATTTGCACCCTTTATGAATTTCAAAGAAAATAAATTATTACAAGATAATCAATTATTAAAAATACGAAATATTATTAATTGCAAATTTATTAATTGAATAATTATTTAAAATATAAATTTATAATTTATTAAAAAATATTTAAATAATAACGAAATTAAAAAAACATGATATCAAGATTATATTAAAACATATCAAATAAACTAAATTACTAAACATCTCAATAATAAAATTACATTACAAAATACCAAATAATTAAACATCTCGATAATAAAATTACATTACAACACACAAAATCTACTAAACAACTCAATAAAAAAACATTCAACACACCAAATAAAAAACTGAAAATAAAATACATGATTATTCAGATATCAGAATTAGAGTATTCCCCCCACACGTGTTCAATTAATGCATTTCGAAGTCCATGTGAGCATCTTTGTTCCTTATATTTCGATACCGAGAAATAAATTCTTGGAAATTTGCATTTTAATTCGTCACCCATTCAACCTCTGGCGGAGCCGTCTCTCTCTCAAGTTCTATCGGTGCATCAAGGTCACGCTCATCCTCAACTATCATATTATGCATAATTATGCACGTAGTCATTATATCATGGAGTACTTATTTTCTCCAATAGCGTGCTGATCCTACTATAATCGCAAAACATGTTTGTAGAACACCAAATGCACGTTCTACATCTTTCCTGCATGCTTCTTGTCTTTTTGCAAAATAATTTTTTTGAACCACGTGGATCATGAATTGTTTGCAAAAGAGTAGACCATTTAGGATATATACTATTAGCTAAATAATAACCCATATTATATTCTTTGCCTTGAATTATATAATGAGCTGGAGGAGCAATACCATGAGTTAGATTATAAAAGAGATGGGATGACTCAAGCACATTGATATCATTGTTGGTGTCGGGCAAACCAAAATAAGCATGACATATCCAAAGATCATAATCTGCCACAGCTTCAAGAATAATTGTCGGTCTTCCACTACGACCCGCATATTGTCCAGCCCAAGTTGTAGGACAATTTTTCCATCTCCAATGCATGCAATCGAAGATCCCAAACATTCCTGGAAATCCCCGTTGCTTGCCAATATGAAGTAGTCTAGAAATATCATGAGCCGCTGGCGCCCTCAGGTACTATTCCACAAAGATCTCTTTGATTGCTCGGTAAAATCTCTTCATACTTTCAATTGTATTAGACTCGCCAATTTTAATATTTTTATCTGTGGCATCTGCTGGTGAGTTGTATGCCAACATCCAAAATACAACAGATATTTTTTATAAAGGTGACAATTCAAGTCCACCACTTCTATCAACTCGTTGTTAAAAGTAGTGGTCATGATCTTTAACTACATCAACAATGCAGAGAAACAACGAGCGAGACATTCGATATCTCCTACGAAACATAACATCATTGTTCAATGGATTATCTGAGAAACAATCATTGAACAATCTATGATGAGCAGCTTCCCGATCTTGATTGATGAAGATGCGGCCTGGAATTGAACCACCGATTGTTGGTTGATGATTTTGTTGAAGCATTAGAAGATAATTGTTGTTATTTGAGATAGCTTGAAATAGTCTCGCTTGCCTCTCTTGAAAACTATTTACTATTTCACTATCTTCATCACCCGATGAAGAAGATGAAGATGAACTACTGAAATTGAAATTCATTTTCTGAAATGAGTGTGTTGGATATTTGCAATGATAAGTGATTTGCAATTAATATGATATGTTATATATAGAGTAAGAGATTGGGTGTGTGGAATCTTTCCAGTGTTTAGTCATTTCGGAAACAGATTTTGGGAAACGAGTTTGTATTTTAGTAATGAGTGAGGGATTGGGTGTGTGGGATCTTTCCAGTGTTTAGTCATTTCAAAAATAGATTTTGGGAAACGAGTTTGGCTTGTAGTAATAAGTGAGGGATTGTGAAGAAGGAATCTTCCAGTGTTTAGTCATTTCAGAAACATATTTTAGTAATAAGAGAGGGATTGTGAAGAATCTATAACTAGGGAATGAGTGAAAACATAACACTTACAATCTCACAACTACTTGATCCAAGCTATTCACCAAAAATGTCGAGCCGAGCTTCTTCATACAACCACAATGAAGACATTGTCTTGTGTCGAGTTAATATGGAAATCACTAAAGACCCAAAGATTGGGATTTACCAATCAGCCGACATAATGTGGAAACGTGTTAAATCAACATTCAACAGAGATAAGAATGAGCGATGGGCAGATCGTTCAGAAAGATCTCTACAAGCTCGAGTTAAAGCTATTGAGAAACCAACGAAGAAAATGCATGCTTGCATTCGAGCAATTAAATAAAGATATCGTGAGTATTATAATTTTTCAAATTTATTTTTTCAGATTAAATTAAATGTTTTCTTTCTTTTAGATGTGTGAAGCTAGGGTTTTATTATCGGAGGATCCGAACTATAAATCTGGGTGGAAGTTTGCTCATGTTTGGGATACTATCAAGGATTTTAAAAAATTTAAGGATGGAAATAGCTCCAAAAGACAATTTTCTGCACATGTCTCTTCCGAGTCGGATTATCCAACTTTCGAAGGGCAAGCTTCTCCAGGTATCTCGTGCTCTCCTATAAATTTAAATGATGATTTTAATGCTAGTGGTGAGTCTCTATCTGAACGGACAATCGGGATGAAAAAAGCTAAACTGAAAAAAAAATGACTCTACTTTAGCTTTTGCTAATATGGTACAAGAGCAAAACAAACAACTTCTTGAAGAGGCGCAGTTGTCAAGAGCCGAACTTAAAGAACATTTGGTCGAGACTCGTGGAATCAGACAAACAAGAAGAGACAATAAGTTTTTATTTCAAGATGAGAGTTCCATAACAGATCCTAACTTTCTTGCATATGTTCGAGCCGAAAAGTCACGTATTTAACAAAAAAGAGCTCAAGAAAGAGATGAATTTGCACCATTTGCATCTGCTACATTTGGTGGATATTTCAATAATATTGGAGGATCTAGTTCCGGACTACCAGATTATTAATAAATATCGACTAGTAGTTTTTGCTATTTGGTTGCGTATTAATGTTTAAGTATTTGAATGCATTTCTATTTCATGAGTTGCATTGTGTTTTCTTTTTAGTATTGTAATGTTATTTTTTAATATTTTGTGTAATTTTATTGTTTTAGAAATTTTAATTTTTCTATGTCAATGCTTATTAAATTTTTTAGGTTTAAATTTATTTATAAACATATAATAAATTAAAATTTTAATACAAAAATTAAATATTGCAAATGGTATTAAATTTCTATGCATTTTAATTAATCATACATTAATTTTTTAATGAAATAATAATATAATATAATTATTATAAAAATAAATGATATTAAATATCTGTTCAATTTTATTTTAATCACACATTTCTTTTAATAAAATAATAATATAATTAAACTATAAATATTATATATATATATATATATATATATATTATAAACAAATAAATAAAGAAAGAAAAAAACTAAATGTGTAAAATTGTAAAAACTAAAGGATTATAGTGCAAATAATTTTTTTTTTTTTTTTGCAGTTCTCTACAGTAACGACACAAATATGCGTCGAAATTGGAGAGAGAAACTGGAAAATGCAGTTTGCGTTTGGTTTTTCAGTTTTATTACGAAGATTTTGTATTTTGGGATTGGTTTTTGAGTACTATTGGAGAAACAACTTATCAAAACTCCAATCAGGTTGTGGGTCAACTGCGATTCCATAAACATTTTGCGGACAATGAAGCCCAAATTCAATGATTCCCCTGATTTTAACAAAGAAAATGATGCATTCAACTTACACTGTAAATCCAAAGCAAAAGATCCCAGCATAAATAACTCAAACAAAATTCTTAATATACAACAATTCAGCAGCACCAAATAAAAATGTGTATAAAAAAAAGAAGACAAATGAAATTCCCTGCTTGCAATGAAAAAGAGAAAAACAAATAAACTTATATTGTTCACGACAAGATTACTCCTTCCTTAAAACTCAGTGTTCGAAAACAAAAAAAATACCAAATGGTAAGATTAGCTAGCAACAAAATACTTTACAAAAATAAAATCGATTGAAGAAAGATAGTGCATACAAATTTCATGAGTATTCAAAATATGGATATACATTAAATAATTTCAAGATTGGGTCAGTATTTTGTTTTAATTCAATCCCACTAGACCAGGTTAAATCAGTTCAGAAAGTAAACATAATTATGAAAACAAAAAAGTGTCAATTTGTGATAGTTAAGAGAGCATGTAAGTAGCTGTGCAGGATGTGGATGCAAAAAAATCTTATGTGAATACTTTGAAGCTACAGATAAATAAATTGATACAGTAAACTGTGATGTTTGATTGCAAATTGAGATCGAGGCAAGCAAATTCAGATTTGGGTTTTGATGAAATATTTCAATTAATTGTTGAAAAACATTCTGTAGCAACCAGGCTAGCTCAAACCAATGGTTTCAAGGGAAACATGGAGCCAACGCTCAACTGGGATAGCATGCAAGAGAAGATTAATATAATCTGAACTATTTCATAATAACAAACTCCGCAAGTTTAAGAACAGCTTGACAAGCCCACTTTCATGGTAAGATGCTTCCTTTTGTATCACGATCGATCACTCCTCGCCTTAGCCAATTTCTCAACAATGAATTGCTCATACATATATCTATTAGTATTTATTTAACTGATACAGGTGGTTAATGAACAACAAAACCCAATATGAACAACCCTTCCTTTTTCTCACTCCCTCCAAATTCTAAGAAATGCAATTGTCTCAAACTGGACATTACATATCACAACTCACAAGATCTACAATGAATCATTAAACTTCTAAGAATACTCAATTTAAAAATCAAAATACAAAAATAGCAATTTCAGGAAATGAATTAATAACATATACTTGGAAAATTTTCGCGAATTGATGAGAATTTTACACAGTAGAGAGCGATAGAGGGTAGCAAGCGTTAGAGACTGAGACCAAGACCCATTTTGACTCGTAGAGAGTTGAAAATTTCTTGTAATTTAATAATAAAAAGAAATGCAAAATAATTGATGCCAAATAAAGATAGGTGCTCTACTTCAATTTAATGTGCAATTTATTGAATTTATGTTTAAAAAACTTCTTCAAAATAAAATTAAAGTCAACGGTCCAATTGAGATATGTAATATTAGACTTTTTAAGTCTGTAGAGGGTACTGTATAGCATGTATAAAAGACGTACGGGATAGTAAGAGTACAGAATAAAAAGATATTGAGAGTATAGATCCTACTAAAATCATTTATCCAATATACTGAGAGTACAAATCCGACTAAAATCATTTATCAACAGTGCTCAGTTGGATCCTTTGAAGAACCATCACCTATTTTAGACTTCTTTAGTTCTTTGACTCCATACTTCAAAAAAAAAAAAAACACAACAATAAGTTATATAGAATAATAGGAAAATGTAGTGACATATACATTTTGTGCAGGTATACGTGCACATGGCTTTTCACACTCTCCTTTCACAACCAAATCACATTCATCAACTATAGGACTTTCGTAGCAGTAGCATCTATAGTAAACAAAACAAAACAAAATTAAACATCAATCAAAATTATAATAGATAAAAAATAATAAAAAACTATGCATACTCCGAAGTTCGATCTTATTGACTGTTTGCTCAAACTTAAAATGTAGATCTTTCGTCCAGTAAATTCTTGACTTTTTTGCAATTGCAGCATCTTCGTTCAACTCATTACTATTTTAGGTTGGGAAGTAGCCGCCGAACTGGAAACACCTATAGAAGTCAGCAGAGTGGCCATAGGAGGAGTGTGCAGAGTTTTCTTTTTTCTGCTTAGCTCATAATTCAGTGTAATGTACATAAACAACTCTTTCTTAGTAACGAGTTTGCACAAAAAATTAGAAACCCCAACTCTACCGCTTTTTTTAATCATCACATCACTTCCTTCCTCTGATAACACTGGATTTTACAAATATAATCAACATATATATATGTTTGTATGCATATATACATATATATATTTACAGGGACGGATCCAGAAAATTTACTAAGGGGGGCTCGATATTTTTTTCTTGCTTCTACTTTAACTTCAATTCATTCATATAAGATATATTTCCTATTTTTCTTTATTTTTATCAATTTTTTATTGATCATGAGGGGGACTATCTTACAAAATATCAGATCACACTAACGAAAACGCGAAAAGAAAAAAAGGATTAAGGGGGGCTGGAGCCCCCTCCAGCCCCAATGTAGATCCGCCCTTGTATATTATGTATAATAGGAACTTGCAAGACAAGTGACTCACGTATGATAGGTAGGTCGGGTTTCAAATAATGCACTTGTTGCGCAAATATACTAGAATCAATATCTGGAAGACTGTGTCACGGGGTGGGTATTTTAGTTCTCGTAAACTCCGACACCGTGCGGCCTTAGGACCCGATCCTAAGCAGCCTTACCCAAACTCGCTAGAGAGAGAAAAAGTTAGAGTGAGAAAGAGAGCTCTTGGAGAACGCTTGCTTGTATTGCTTGGAAATGCTTTACAACTTGTGTGTTTAGAAATGAGGGGAAGGGTCCCTTATATACAAGTTGTTGAGCCCTTTATCGAGTTCTAGAACATTACAACAATGTAGAGAGCTCTAAGATATTCTACAAATCTCCTAGAACCTTCTATAATCTTTCGTCCCCTTCTAGAAAATATCTAGAAAATTCTGTATGCTTCTAGGGACATCAAGAGAGTTCTAGATACTTCCAGGAACCTCTTGAGTGTTCGATCATCATATCGAATTCCTCTTCACCTTGCTGAAGAAGATTTAGTGCATTGCATGCTTGAATACACATTGTAACTGAGGCTCAAGAAAAACACAAAGATATCATAGGTTCTCCAAGTCTACTATGAACACAATTATATGAATTGAGATTCAACTGAAATTATATGACAATTTATGGCTCCCTGTACAAAATACCAGAAAGATATCATGGGTTCTGAGAGTCTACTATGAATACAATTATATCAATTGAAATTACATGACAATTTACAGCTCCCTGCACATACAATTCCCCTGAAACCCCTTCCCAACCCACCGTCACTAGTACTAAACAAAATACCACAAAGATATCATTGGCCCTCCAAGTCTACTATAAATACAATTATTTGAATTGAAATTATATGAAATTTTATATAAATTGAATTCAAATGTCAGTTAAAACTTCATGATTATGAAAACTGTAAAGAAAGTAGATGTATAACTATAATTAGAGGGAAGTACGCGAATGTATAACTATAATTAGAGGCAAGACGGCGTACATTTAGCTTTCACATTGTTGAGTTCCTTTGCCATAATTCGTTGAAGTGTTGTATCTTCATCCACGACAAGTACTCGGACGATTTTCTGAAAGGAGGACTCCATATCTAAATCAAGAACTTCAAAAAATCTTAAGCGCAAACTGTAGTGGAGAAAGAGAGAATGGAAGAGCGGTTTTTAGCGCGGGAGTGTGAGTTTGTGAATTTTGATTATTATATGAGGAAATGATCCTCTACGGTGGGGTGTTCTCTCTTATTCCTATATTTTCTGAAAAATATAAAGCCCCAACTTTTTGAGAATTAAAAAGAAATTATTGAGTTGGAATTCCGAGTCAACAACAACTTATCAGAAACTAAAGCATGCTTTTATTTTATTTTTAAAAACATGATTAATAAGATACTCAACCCAAGTCTAATTATATAGATAAAAACTTGTATAAAATTGTATTGTGGATAATGTTATGATTCAAAATTTGCAAGCTATTTATGGACCTTCAGAACTTATGAGAAAATAAGGAAAATAGCCAAATAACTATAAGATAGCATAGTTAGATGATGAAAAATGAATTGTGAATGTTGATATTTGCAGAGTACAAGCCTAATAAGGCAAAACTTGTGCTCAAAATGACCTACTGACTCTCCTTTTATAGTTGAAGGGGAGCCGTTACAACCCTAGAGAATTCAGGGGCGATTTTATTTTTTCGGAGGTTGTGGTTGGAGGTTGGCAGTTGCGTCCTTTTTGGAGGTTGTTCAGCTAGGGTTCCTCAACGATCTTTCAGCCTGCACGTAGTCTGATCCTTATCCACTTGCCTTTCCAAAGTAGGTCGCATAATGAACTCAGGGGCAGTTCATACTTCTTCGGAGGCAGTTCGGCTTGGATTTCTAACGGTCCTCCGAGTTGTGGGCGGCTGATGCTTATCCCTCAATCTTCCAGGTAGGTTGTGGATTATGGCTCTATAGCTCAAGGTCGTGTGACACACGAGCAGGACATTTCTTGAGGCTCGTGGTCCTGCGTGTGGCCTGCTGGAGGCCGCATGGTCTTCAGGCCAGGCCCCCTTTTTTGTCGTGGGCCTCCGTGTTCAGATCGCCATTGATTTTATTGGGCCTGGTTTCAGCCCAACCAAGTTTAGGCCCAACAATATATTTAAAAATAGAAATGAATAGGATAAGAGTAAATTATATTTTCAACTAGTGTGATAACAACAACCCTTCATAACTATTTAAGTACATTAGACTCCTCGCTTCTAAATTTAACTAATTTAAGCACTTTCTCTTTCTTATATAATACGTACTCATTAAAACGTTATGTATTTATACTTCTTCAAAATTGAGAAATAAAATAATAAATATTTAAAAAATAAATTCTAAAATCAAGAATAAATTAAATAGAATTACGCAATATTAATTTAAAATAAATCTGGAAATAAAAAATAAAATAAAAATATAAGAACTTGACATTTACGCAAAAACAAAGTTGAAATGCTCTAATAAATAAAAATCTGTAAAATGAACTTGAAATAGAAGTTTATTTAAATTTCCTAAATAAGTTTCAAAATAAAAACATAAATCTGAAATAAAAAATTTGACATTTACAGTAAAAATAAAATTTAAGAAATAAAAACCAGAAAGAGAAATTAGGGGTGTAAATGAATCAAACTGTTCTTAAGTTATTCGGATTTCGATTCGATAAAATACGTTCGAACTCGTTTATTAAACGAATCAAACATGAACATCATATTATTCAACTCATGAGCTCGTGAGCAGACTCGTTAGCTAAAATTAGTAATAAATATAAATTAATTACTTCTATAAAAGTAATATTTTCATGATTTAAAAGTGACAATAATGATAATTCTTTCTAGTAATGATAACATTTTGAATTTAAGCATGAATATGATATTAATTTTGGAATAAATAATTTTTTTTCAAATTAATAATGAATATTTTGAATATATAATAAATTTAGAAAATTCGTTTAGACTCGACTACGGCTTGATAAAATTTGTGAATATCAAAGTATTCGATAAAAAAGTTCAAAGCTCGATTTGATAAAAAAGTTCAATGCTTTAATACATACAATTATAATTGCTGTATTCAACTGTGGTTTGTTGATTCCATAACCAAGCTAGTTCGATGGAAGATGGTTTTCTGAGGCTCCTACTGGTGGATGATGATTCCTCCTCCCTCAGAAGGTTTAAATCATAACTCTAGGAAAGATTAGGATATATTCAAATTTTTTATTTTTTTAAGTATTTTATATTAAAAAATATCTAAAAAAAATTTAAAATTAATTTTGATTAAATATGTTTTCCTCCCATAAAAGTTTACAACTATCAATTCCTCTCGCCCCTTGTCTCTCTCATAATCATCATTTATCCTAGTGATGCAAAAATCGGCGCTTAGACCGTCTAGGCGATGATTAATCGATAGTCGAATGTCCACCGATCCGATAAACGTGAAATCGTTGAAAAATTGGTTTCTTTCTAATCAGTGTCTAGGCGGCAATTAATCGAAAAAAATTGGTTGGTATAAATTTTAACTACAAATTGAATTAAAATCTTACTATTCCAAAAATACAATTAATTTTTTAAAAAAAAATTAAAAGTAAAGGTGTAAAACCTAATTTTAAGACTATTCCCAAATCCAAATCCAAATAAAAATTCACATTCACAAGTCACCCATTCTCCTCCACCCACGGCCACCACCACTTAGGCGTTTCTGTTGCAAGAACATTTAAACTTTAGTTTATGATTTGCTTTTAAATATGACAATGCTTGTTGCAGGTATATTTAGACTTCGTTCTTTGCTCTTAGTTTGGAATTGATTGGAATTGTAAGGATGTTTGTTTGTTGCAGGAATATTTAAACTTTAGTTTATAATTTGTTTTTATTTTGGATTTTATTTTTAAATGTGAGAATGCTTGTTGCAGAAATATTACTTGAGATATATAAAAGTATTACAATCTTACTTGCATTTTAAAAATATGATATGTTGGTAAGATTTTTTATATATTACCAAAGATATATTAATAACTAAAAAATAAAAATCGATAAACCGCCTAGAACTCGATTAATCTCTGCCTAGACCGCTTAGGCACTAGATTATTCCTCGGGTCCGTCCTCTCCCGAATAAATTATCCCACAAACATAGTTTTCATCAATCAAAAAACTAAATAATTTTAAAGTTTTTCGGCATAAGAGATGGAAAGTGAAAGGGAGATTGAAAAGGGGGCGTTCATTTTTCTATTAGCTTCTGCGACTGCGAAAGAAATCGAGGTTGCAGAAATTATGGTGGGTCTCAAGAGCAGCATTGTGTCGTTGCCTGAATCATTATCCAGTTCTAATTGGATTTGCAGGAGGAGGAGGTCATCCCTTGAGGTTCAGGATCCTCCGCCAAGAATTGAAGAGGAAAACCTCCCCCGTCAAAGCTGCGACGGCGGAGCAGGAGAAGTTTCCCGGAGGCGCTGCCAACACCAACATCAGCCCCGACACACCTCTGACTTTCTTGCCCGATGCAGCTAATGAAGAAATCGTCGGAGAAAAGAATACGAATATTCTTTTCTCTCTGTTTAGTTAGAGATTGTTGCATTTGCAGCAATAACCTTTCCTTGTTGAATGTGTGAATTTACGATTTTAACCATTGGAATTTAAAATTGCAGACGAAGCAGGCTAGGGTGGAGTATTAATTTGGATATGATAAAATGGCTAACCCAGCAAAAGGAGATGCTCACAAGGGGGTAAGTTTGTAAATTTTCCAAATGTTCTTGCAGTATTTTCTCTCTTTCTTAACAATTTTTCTCTCGTATAACAGGAGTTAGAATAGGAGAAGAAATACTACAAGCATCTCGTGGCCTACAATTTACAACTCAAAGCGAAGAAACAAGATGTCGAATCTACTCCAGTGGTAAATTCCAGAATTAACCCATCATTATCCGTCGTTGGCTAGTGTTCAGGAACATCAGAATTCTTCCGCCCATTCTCAGCCGTTGGATGCTCGAGTTGGATCAGATTCGGTGGCGGATCCTAAAAATCGCCGTGAGGGAGGCTTATTTTTTTTTGGCCACCACTAGACTTCAACCTTCGTATCTTATTTTTTTCTTATTTTCATTCATTTTTTCTTTTTTATGAGGGGACTAATTCCAAAAATTTCGGAAACAAAAAAAAAATCTAGCGGGGGCTGGAGCCCCCACCTAGCCCTAGTGTGGATCCGCCACTGATCAGATTCATGCAAGTTCAATCTCAACATCCCTCCAGAAAAGGATGAACATCCGCCGTTGGATACGATCGTAGATAAACGGGAAAGATTTACTGAAGCTAGGAGGAAGAGGATATCAACAATGAAGAGGAAGTCAGGTAGGGTGTAGGCTAATTCAAAGATTATTATTTAGATTTTTTTAAATTTTTTTTAGTACAAGTTTTGATATATCGTGTAAAAAGTATCATGACATCTATAAAATCTTCTTGGTGCATTAATATTTCATTTATAAAAATCGTTTTTTTATATGTAAAGACGTTTTTTTAGTAATCTTTTATCTCATGTAAGATTTTTATGATATAATGTTTATAATTAAGATTTAAAAATAATTATATTATTTAATGAGATATAATCAACCTTATTGAAAGTTGAACATGTATTGCATACCGATTTAAAAATTAATTTTAAATGTATTTTAATTTAAAAAGAAATAAAGAAATGGAGAAAAATATAAAAAAATAAAAAATTCGATCATTTCTTAATATCCTAGCGATGGAATAGGAACTTGAGAGTCATTACTTCAGTTTTTTGAACATATATAATATAATGTTTCTCGATATAGTGTACATCAGTACATATGATGATGTAAACTCGTTCGGAACGGTTGTAAATTTAATAAAATAAATTTTAAAATTGTTTAATAACAAGAGGATCACACGTCGAGTCAAATTGACAAAAGCTAAGCTCGAGATCAAATTCTCATGCTCAAGCTTGACTCAATGCGAAGCTAGCCAAGTGTGACTCAATTGAGCTTATTTTTTAAATAACTCTTTAACTTATTTAATGTACGTAATAACATTTACATAATGTTTGGTCATAGAAATATGCTCAGAATCGAGAGCAATTTATTTAGTATCTAGGGTACAAGAAGTCCTGATACAAATTTTGAATAATATCTAGGAACTATTGTTCGGATTGCCACTATAAGTTTCGAACATAATTTTGGTATGTTGGTAATTCGGGGACTTTAGTGTAAATTCTCGATGTGAAATATATTACCAACTTATTATACTTAAAGAGTAGATGATCGTGGTATAATTATTTTCTCAAAACCAAATTCCGGTGAATGAGAAATGAGTCCACGAAGTGACACGGTTGGTGGGATTATTACATAAGTGAGTTATGTAATAAATGAAGTATCCCGCATTGATTAATTAAAGTAATTAATCTATGATTATAAACCATTATGGCTGAGGTGTGTCATAACTAAGTGTTCAATGTATGTGGCACCCGGTGGCGTCCTCGCGCGCCGCCGCCGCTCGCCTCGCCCCGCTCCGCCTCGGCCTACAGCCTCAAAGAGGCCGCTGGCCGAACGCCCGCGCCCATGCCCCGAGCCCCGACCCCGGTCCCAGCTCGGTCTCGATCTTGGTTCTTGACAATGATCTTTGGGTGGTCTTTTGGCTCTTGGCTCATTGGCTTGGCTTGGTCCGTCGTGCCTTATATAAAAGGTGGAAGAACGATTGGGAAAAGAACTTATGGCACTTTCTACATATTTTTGGCGGTTTTTCACTCTCCAAAACACTTCCTACTCTCATCCAACCATCAATTGAATGGGATCTTCATCCAAATCTATCCAATTAATGAAGAACACGAAGAATCAAGTCTAGATCAAGGCCAAGGATCCAATTTGGGGGAAATTGCAATTTCAAATCTATTTGTAATGACTAAGTTTTGTCTTTCAATTAAATTGTACCAATTCCAAGGTATGAGTAGCTAAACACCTAGGGATGTTGGATTGAACAATATAGTGGATAATTTTTTATCAATTGATTACTTGCTTACCTCTTCCTTGTTGATTAAGGCATGCTAGATCTTATTCTCATTCAAGTAATGTAGATAAGAGTTAATTGCTTGATATTTGACATTGAGATTGCAGCCAATACGCGGATTGATATGTCGTGATTAGCATGTTCTTATGTATATCTCGACCCAATCCCTATGCATAGGAAATATATAGGTTAAGTGTCCACGGTCGTTTGAGAGTGTGCTAGGATTAGATAACGTAAAGGTTTGATAATCTTAGTTCATCTACGATTAATTCGCTGGTGTTAAGGGAATTAGTCATATTAGTGTGGATTGGCCATCTCTCGGAGGATTAATTAGTGTTTGCATGATTCAATTGGTTTTAATTGTTCACTACAAAGTTCTCTTCAATGTCCTGTTTCTCCCTCATTTGAGATAATTTGATTTGTGCTTGTTCACATTGTTGTTGGATTGATGAGATTGTGATTGAAAGCATGATGATGATAATGTTTGGTAGTTTTGATTTATGTTTTGTTCTAGTTAGATAGATAGGAGTTAGATTGAGCTAGTCAATACTCACACTCAACGATAGAATTTTCTTAAATATAATAGCAACGCAACACAAACTAGTATTCTAGCCGACGAACGAAAAAGGTTTCGAATTTGACATATTTTTATTCTTGTATACGCTAGGAGTTTAAGTGATTGATTTTTTAGCGCATCAAGTTTTGGTGCGGTTGTCGGGGGCTTAATTGAGTAGGTTGCTAGATATTAGTGAATTGTAGTTGCCCATAGTCTAAGTGTTTGTTTAATTGCTTGTTTGATTTGAATTTTTGTTTGTTTGTTTGATTGGAGTTTTTTTATTCTTGTAGGTGGTTTATGATCACGAGATCCAAAGCTCGCTTGTTGGAAGAGCAAAAGTTGCGACAAAGAGTTGAAGGTGTTGAATTCGAGATGGAGGATCGAAGAGATGAGACGGAAAGGATGGATAAACTTCAAAGACAACTTGAGGAGATGAGGGCAGCCTTCAATGGAAGGAATGAGCCAATGAGGCCTCTCCAAAATCTTTTCCGACCACAAGGAGATTATGCTACGGGAGGATTCCGACTGGGGGTTAATGCGACACAATTCGAGATAAAGCCACAACTCGTGCAAATGATCCAAAATAATCAATATGGTGGTCATCCAACGAAAGACCCCAACGCCCATATCTCCCGGCTTTTGGAGATCGCCGACACAATCAAGATAAACCAAGTGCCTCAAGATCACATACGAATGAGACTTTTCTCATTCTCGCTTAGAGATGGGGCAAGACATTAGTTTGAAGGTCTAGACAAGGAGAATATAGCCTCTTGGGATGAGCTACGTGAAAATTTTCTCTTCAAGTTCTTTCCTCTGAGCCTTACTTTAAAGCGGAGAGCCAATATCACCTCATTTGGGCAAAGATATGATGAACCACTATATGAGGCTTGGGATCATTTTCGGGACTTGATTCGGAGGTGCCCGAGGCATGGCTTGTCAAGGAGCCAACAAATATGCCAATTCTATGGGGGTCTCAACTACGAGACCAAGGTTATGATGGATGCCTTGTCGGGAGGTGTTTTCCTTGACCAAGAGGAGGATGAGGCTTGGAGAATGATTGAGAGGATAGCCGAGAATAGTTACCATTGGCCTAAGGAAAGAAAATAGTATCGATCGGTGAAAACAATTACAGAGGTCAATGAGATGGAGAATTTGAAGGTTCAAAAGACATTGATGCAAGAGAAGTTGGAGGAATTATCTCTTATTAATGAGAGAGACGAGTACAATTTTGGAGAGGAAGTATTTGCTATGAATCAAATGTGGAGAAATCAACAAAGATATGATTATGAGCCATATAGAGGGGTGTATCTTTATAGAACATGGAAAAGCTCATCTTTTCCTTCACAACATTATGGGAAAGCAAAGGAATTTATTATTGCAAATAAAGGATATGGCAAAAGGATTGAGTAATGAAGTTGAACGGAAATTTGAAAAGTATGAAGGGATGTTTGAGGACATCAAGTCTCAAATATTCAACATCGCACAACATTTTAAGTGATTCGGAGAAGAGATTTACATTGGGGGGACTTGTAAGGCTATTACTACTCGGAGTGGTTACTCTTATGTTGAACCAAAAATGGATGCTCGAGATGGTGACAAGGAGGATGGAGCTAGTCGAACAAGGAAAAAGTCACATTTCGGAAGGAGAGAGAGTTCATTCCAAGTGAGGAAAAGGAGCCGGAATCGGTGAAAGAAAATCCTAAGGAGACTACTTCGGGAGCCCCCATGCCCTTTCCACGACGGTTTGAGAATAGTCAGAAGAATAATAAATTTACTCGGTTTCTTGAACACATGAGTAAGATTCAAATCAACCTCCCTTTATTAGAAGTCCTACAAGAGATGCTGGGGTACATGAAGATGCTCAAGGAAATGTTTACTCAAAAGAGTAAATATGGAGTAGGGGAATATGGTGAATCTCTTTGAGGAATGTAGTGTTGTAATCCAAAGGAAAATTCGTTTCGAAAGACATCATTCGGGAAGTTTCACAATTTGTTTTGTTATTTGCGGTATGGAGGTGACTCGGGCTTTATGTGATTCGGGAGCTAGCATTAATCTTATGCTCTTGTCGTTGTTTAAAAAATTGGAAATAAATAAATTCGACTACCATAACACTCCAAATGGCGGATCGATCATTGTCCTATCCTAAAGGGGTCGTTGAGGATATTTTGGTGAAAGTTCGCAACTTCATTTTTCCGGCGGATTTTGTTGTCCTCGACATGGAAGATGATGGTTATGTGTTGTTAATCTTGGGGAGGCCGTTCTTATCTATCGAAGGGGCCTTGCTTGACATGAAAAATGGAGAATTGACTTTCCAATTTGATGGAAGGAAAATCACCTTTTCTTTTCCGGAAGCTATGAAAAGAAGCAATGTCATTGAGAATGAGGAGAGTTGTAACATGGTGTAATTGGCTCAAGCTACAAGCTATACCGGGGGAGAAAGGAGAGAACTGTTAGGAAAAGTTATCCAAGAATCATATTATACGGAGGATGTTAAAGGAAAAGAGGATAATGTAAAAGAATTGTTGGAGTGTTAAAGAGTATTGGATAATTTTCCATCCGAGTCCATGGTTGAAAAAGTTTCATATCTTGAGTTGAGAACAAAGGAAGAAGAAGAGGGGGCCAAGAAAAAGAAGGAAAAGATGAAGAGTGAGGCCCCGGATATGGAGTTGAAGAAATTGCCGGATCAACTTAGATATGCATTCTTGGGGAAAGGAAGAGACATTTTCGGTGATCATATATACTGGTCTTTCGAAGATCGAGGTTGAGAAGTTGCTATGGGTGCTTAGGATTCATAGGTCGGCAATTGGGTGGCAAATTTCCGACATCAAAGGAATTAGTCCAGCTATATGTATGCATAAGATACTTCTTGAAGAAAATTTCAAACCCAAGAGGCAACCTCAACGGAGATTGAATCCTATGATGCAAGAAGTGGTTAAGAAGGAGGTGTTGAATTTGTTGGATAACAACATCATCTATGCACCTAGTGATAGAGAATGAGTTAGTCCAACACATATGGTGCCAAAGAAAGGAGGCTTTGAGAAGGCTGTGAAGGAGAATGGAGAGGAAGTGATGGAGAGACCGACAAAGGGGTGGTAGTTTTGTATTGATTACCGAGCTTTGAATTTAGCCACTCGAAAAGATCATTTTTCATTATCTTTCATTGACCAAATGCTTGATCATCTTGCAGGGCATTCGCACTATTGCTTCTTGGATGGATATTCAGGATACAACAAAATTATGGTGGCACCAGAGGACCAACACAAGATAACATTCACTTGTCCTTATGGGATTTTTGCCTACCGAAGGATGCCATTTGGGTTGTGTAATGCACCGGTAACATGACCAAGAAACATGTAAACATTACGTGCTTAATGAATTTTTTGTTTGACATAATATGATTTTGTAGATACCTGGATTACAAGATTGGTTTGGACAAGATCTGATAAATTGTGAATGTGGTGCGTCTTAAAACCAGCATAATAGAACTCAAAGTTTACCTTCAAAAATTCACTAAGCTATTAGTTTATCTACTGGACATATATACCATAGTATGTAAGGAATGAACATTATATCTCTGAACATGGAAGTTCTAGCTAATGATCATGACATTACAGAATCAGAGACATAAAGGAAGAGGACAGAAATAGCAATTTTTCAAAACTAAAATTTGTCAAAAACTATTATAGAGTAACAATGCCTGTAAGTCTTTTCCCACCAAAGTTATCACCCAGTATTGATGATAATTGATATGGTACCTTTGATTTCAGATGAAGTTGCCAATCACCAACATCTTTCCTTGAACCAAATGCCAGAAGGTCATCAGGAATGCCTGAGGTACCCCTTCCCAGACCTAGAGTAGTTTCACTTTCATCAGCCACATAAAAGAAGAGGTGCACAATCTCTTCCTTTTGCTCTTTAAGTCTACAACAATCATAAAAGTCATTTCACAACAGCAAATGACATAAAAGTAGAAGATAATGAAACACATCAACAAATTCAATGAGGCAAGGAGATACTGCGAGACATTTACACTTCAATTCGAATTGCCCAATCCCCTCCATAACCACTCTCTTTCTCCTTTGATTTTAGGAAACTCGTGGTCAATACCATCTTTTGGTTTGACGACCATTGATGTGGTAAGCTCATCCGAGTCTTGGCATACAAGCCGCGTGAAATACCTTCCATCTTTAACACCAAGCTACATCAACTGAGGTGTCCTGACAACGAAAACTTGTAATAAATTTCGCAAATACAAAGGAATGCAGATCAGGAAAGTAATGCAACACACAGAAAATACTAAGAAATATATGAAATGTTAAGATCTTCTGTGAAACTAATTATACACTTAAAATGTAAAAAAAAATGAACAAACAAATGTCGATTTTTATGCTACAAGTAAAAAATAATTACAATAAATCTTACAACCGTCAAACAAAACTTCAGCAAATTTGAATTTTTAAACGAAAAAATAGTTACCTAGCTCGTATTCCAAAATAAACATGAGGCCTATACGTTCCCCAATACAAACTCTCCTTAGGGCATTTCCAATGGGGGATCTTAAATAAATTAAGATCCCCACATCAGCATCTTCATGCCATTTGGAGGAGAGAGAACAAGAATGAGATCTTATTTAAGATCTCATTTCTTTAAAAAAAATGGGTCCCACACCAGAAATATACAAATGAGTGGGTGAGATACAAACGCTTAACGTGAGATCAGATGGAGGCGCGTGCTTTGCACGCTCGACCAGAGAGAGTGGGCTTTCTTGGGTAGCCTTTATTTTAATTTTTTTATTCTTTTATTTTTCTTTTTCTTTAATTCAGATTTATTTACATATATATAAAATATTATAACATGCATATTTTTTTATTTCTTTTCATTATGTAATTTCTTTTATTTCAGATTTAATTTATTTAATTTATATTAAATATAAAAACATATAATTATTAAATTTTTTAAATTCGAATGAAGCAATTAAATCAAGCAAGTTTTTTTATTTATTTTAATTATTCAAACGTAATTTAATTAGTTACTAACTATATTTTATATTTATTAAAATTAAATAAAGTATATATATATATATATATATATATAAGTAAGACCCGTCAATAATATAAATTTAAAAGTGGATGAATAAAAATGATAAATATTGAGGTTCGATTTTACGGGAAATGGAGCCCTTGAGACTTTTACAAGAACATTGCATATAATAACGAGAAATAAATAAAATAAATAAGATCTAGGGACAGAAATTAAATAAACGATGAGAGAAATAACGCAAATATGATTGCTGTTAAAAAGAGAAAGAATCTGTGGAAAATTTGACAGAGTTACGGCTAAGTTTTCTAGGAGACCATTAATGCCAAAAAAGAGCCTCCTGCCCCTATTTATAGACAGGATAGGGGTAGGCAGACGGCAGTCAACCCTATGTTTCGAGCTGCAACGGCTCGCCGTGAATATCGGGCTGGTTGCGGATTTTTCGGGGGAGGTTAGGGCTCCAACGATCGGGCGCCGCCAGCGAGCTAGGGTTTCTCCCCTTGGACCGTCTCGATATCGACCAGATCAGCTGCTCGGTGATGAGGCGCTTTGGTTCTCAATGGCGAGGCCTTGACTTGGGCAGATTCGGCATCTTGTCGGCTTTGGCGAGTCAGTTTCCCGGGTTGGGCTTGTTTGCATGGGCTGACTTGTCTATCGGGCCTGGGCTCGTGGGCCCGGCCCTAACAATAGCCCCTTTTGATTGCAGGGTCTGTCCGGGACAGGCCATGGAATCAAAACTACGAGTTGAGACTCGATACAGAGTGCGGAAAATTCGAGGTGTCCAACAGACTTCCCTCGGGCCTGGGAGATACTTCCTGAGAGAGTAGCTCCGCTAGGGAGTGGCCGGGATACCACTCCTGGTCAATACAAAGGTTCCTGGGAAACGCAAGCATATGACCGTGTGGGGGATACCGGGGTATCGCCCCGCGAGCTGAAGCGTTATTCTGGGGGTCACGCGGGTCAGAATCATTCCGGGGAATGTTCTTTTGCACGGAGCGGGGCTCCTATGCGGGCACTCTGTTTGGGCTCCGTAGATCGCTAGCGGGGTGAGTTATAGCGGATCGTGGGACACCTGGTGAGTTCCCGTGGGGAGGTCTCACGTTCCCGTAGAGGGTATCGATCGCGTTATAGTTCTCCCTACTGGGGAATTTGGTTGCTTGGGGCTTCTTCTCTATGGTTCGTATCCGAACCGTTATACGGGTCAGTGGCGAGCCTCGTGAGGCCTCGGCATCGACCCATGTCCTTTGGCAGTTTTTGATTTTGCCGCCCTGCTGATGGCATAATCGTAAATATGTGGAACTTTCTGGGTATATTGGGAGAGATGAACGGTTTCTTTGCATAAATAGGCGAACGGTTCCCCAACTCGCCACTTTCACTTCCGACTTCAAGTTTGTTTTCGCGTTCCTTCCGATTACTGCGATTCCGGCGGCTGTGATTGTGACTGCTTCGACGATTATTCCGGCGCTCTGACCGATACTCCAAACGTTGACAAGGTAGTTTTCTCTGGCTATTCACGTCTCATTCCTCCATGTTTCTCTTGCCTTCGATTTGTGGATTTGGGTTAATTATTTGCTGGTTGTGGGGTTTGTTGGTTACACTTTCTGGTTGCGCATCGCCTCCGTGCTGCTTTATTCGGTTGGGTTGGTTGACCGCATATAGTTTGGGTTTGATGATATTCTGTATTGCGCCTGTTCTTGAGCTTTAAGGAATTTCTGATCATTTGCTTATGCCTGTCTTCGTTTTGATCGGCTGCTTTGGCCTTGAGTGATGCCAAGAACTTAGATAGAATAGTGAACTGTCTTTTACTTGCGATCGTGTCTGTTTTGATCTTGCTTTCTGGGTGGTGTGGTTTGCGTAGAATCCGTTCGTCCCTTTCGTATTATTGATCGCGCTGGGTGCCCGATTAGGGTAGGCTAGGGAGATCAAAGTGTGCGATTTTTGTTTTCGGGTTGCGCTTTAATTCCTTGCGTTGGTTATTTTATCTTGCGACCCTTCGTGTGCATGGCATGATCGTGAGTGCTCGGCATCGGATGTTGTATTAGAGTCGGGTTCTTGTTGTTATGCGGGTCTCAGGTCCTTTCCTTTTCCTGGATTGTGTGTTTTCCTAATTTTGTTCATTTATATGTGGGAGGCCTTTGTTTTCGTTGCGTCAAAAATTTTCATTTTAAGCTTCGTTCGTTACAGTTTGAATTTTGAGTGATGGGGTCGCCGGTTGAGATCTGGGAGGAGCCTTCCTCTTCCTCTGGTTCAGCAGAGGCGGAGATTGGGGGGTCGCCTCATGAAGATGAAGCGGACTATGAAGCGGGTCGGTTCGTTCACGAGCCTCCCATAGAAGACCTCGAGCCCGAAGAGATGTCCGGGGAAGAAGGTTACGAGGACTTGGGGGAGGACGACGAGGCCGATAGCGAGGGTTCATTCGAACCTATCGAGGTGGATCGATCTTTTATTAAGAAGGACCAGATCATACCGGACGATCCAGTACGGACGGCGGTGTCGCTCGCCACCGAGGATGATGTGAAGAGACACTCGATGGGTGTGGCGTGCCACAAAATGGTCTATACTCTTCCGGGTCGTGATGAGAGATGCGATCGTCCACCGCGACCCGATGTAGTCGCCTTTTTCCTTCCTGTAATTCGTTATGGAATTGGGGTGCCGACTCATGCCTTCTTTCGAGCGGTTCTCCAGTCGTATGGATTAGCTCCCTTCCAACTTGCGCCGATTGCGTGGTGTCACATGCTCGGGACTTTGCTGGTCTTTTTTGACGTGGGCCTTGGGTACCCGACCCTTCGCGAGTGGCACTTCTTGTACCAATTGGGTCGGTACCCTGCCGGTTATTACTACTTCTCGAAGAGGGATTCGCTGGCTGAGGCGATGATCACAAAGTGCGCTCAAAATACTCCGAAGTGGAAGAATCAGTGGGTGTGGTTGGAGATGAATCATGCCGACCCTGAGTTTCTGGCAGAGGGCGGTGTGCCCATAAGTGCGATTCTCGATTTGGTTGATTTTGCGTAGTGCTTCCTCGATCCGTACTTGACATGTGTTCGTTGTTTTCACAGGGTACAAGCAAAATGTTCTTACGTCGGAGGAGGATTCGAGGATAGAGATCGCCTATTCTCGAAAGAATCGTACTTACTCTTCGGTGCGAGGAAAGAGGAGTGTGGATGCCGAGCACTAGTGTAATTCCAAAGGCAAGAAAGAAGTTCTTCCAGCTGACATGGCCGGGTTGAGCCCTCAGGATTTGTTGGCGGCAATGATGTCGCAGAAACGGCCTCGGGAGGTGAGTACTTCTGCCCCGACCGAGGATCAGCCTCGGAATAAGAAGACAACAACCGAGGCTCTTCAGGTCGGAGGATCGCAGGATTCAGGATCGGCTCCGAAGGCTGTTGCTGGTGATGGTTTGGGGATTGTGGCTACCCCCCCTTCGCCTTCTCGCAGGTCTTCGCCCCCGCGCAGATCCTCGCCTCCGAGGCAAGAGGGCTGAGATGAGCGAAGGAAGAAGAAGGTGCAGGATTCTAGCACCGATTCGAGGGCTCGGTCGGAGCCGACTAGGCAGTTCGGCCAAAGCGAGCTCGTGTTGAGTGGTTCAGGCCCAACCGACATAGCCTTCTCCACTACTGCTTATGCCATTCGGGTCAAACGTATACTGGATGGGGAGATCAAAGCTGATGATTTCGACAGTGCATATGCTCGGGAGGCCTTCACCATGGAGATGGTCATGCATAAGGTTAGGGATTTTCTCAAGTTCACATTTCGGTTCCTAGCTGAACTTATTCTTCTATTGCAGACGACTTGGAAGTTTGCGATCTACACTGAGGGCTTGATCCGATCATTGGATTCGGCGATCGAGGGTGCTAGCCAATCCCGTAAGGAGCTCACCATCGAGCGTAAGAAGAGGGCCGACCTGGCCGATAAGTTTGCCTCGGTTTCTACCGATCTTAAAAATTCGAAGTTGGAGAACACCTCCCTCCGGAGCAAGTATGAGGAGATGAAAAAGGAGAGGTCGGACCTCAAACTCCGAAGCAGGGTGCTCAAGGACGAGTTGAAGAAGGCCATGGACGAGTTTGAGGCTTCTTCTACCAAAAAGGATATGGAGTTGGAATCCTATAAGCTCAGGTTCAGAAAGGGCCAAGAGGAGAGGCTGAGCGACCAGAAGAAACATGAAGCGGAGGTCGAGGCTCTGAAGGCAGGAACGGGGGTCGATATGGAGCTCCTGGTGGCTAATCCCTCTTTCAAATCCACATTCGACCTTCTGGTTAAGATGGTGACGGGCTCAATCTGTGCTCTTGTTGGTCGGAGGTGTCCGGGGTTCAAACTTGACAACATTACTCGCCCCCCGACTCCCCCTTCCACTCCTATCGAAGAGACTGTAGTCGAGCCCGTGGTGGTGGTCGAAACTGAGCCGATGAAAGAGGTCGAGGCTGGGAAGAGTCGTGAGGAGGTGGAGGCCGAGTCTTTCCTGAATGAAGAAGCTACCGACGACGTTGAGAAGAAGAATGATGGGGATGGCCAAGTGTAGATTTTCTTGTTTCTAGCAATTCTGACTTGTATTCGTATAACTGATGTGCTACATACTTTCTTTTGACGTTTTGATGGTTGATCTCCGATCATGCATTCGTGCTTTGATTTGTCTGTTGTTCCGTTTGCGTACTATCCTCTTCTTTCTGCTATTGGTCTGCAAATTGTTGCATGTTTAACTGCATTAATGCTTGCACATTGAATATCGTTTTTTGGTTCGCTCGGGGGTAACTTCAATTTTTGGTCGAACCATGCGGGTCGACACCGAGGAACTGGGGGGGTCGACATCGAGCGGATGAGCCTGTTGACTTTGAACCTCTAACTTTGCTGCGGGACGAATGACAAGGGGTCAGGTTGGGCGAAGCCAGGGCGCCGCCCCTCCGACGCTCAAGTTAGTATAGGTATTTTGAAGAAAAGACTGAAATGATGAAATGTAAATATAAGATAGAGAGAGCGTATCTGTATACTAATTATAGTATTTTTTCAAATGTTTGATATTCCAACTGTTCTGCACCTCTCTTCCTTCTAATGTTTCGAGCTGGTAAGCCCCGTGCCCTATTACTTTGGATATCCTGTAGGGGCCTTCCCAGTTTGGTGCTAGCTTTCCGGCTCCGGACTCCTTTGTATTCTGGAACACCCTTCTTAGGACTAGCTCACCGTCTTGGAAACTTCTAAGCTTTAGTTTCTTGATGTAGAAACGCTCCACTTGTAGTCGTCGCCGGGAGGCTTTGACCATAGCGTCGTCTCGTATTTCGTCTATGAATTCAAGATTCTTCTGGAGTAGGTTTAGGTTTTCTTCTTTGTTCGCGAGTTCTACTCTCGGACTGCGGGTGGTGACCTCGACAGGCGCTACAGCCTCGATCCCGTATGCTAGTGAGAAAGGTGTGGCTCCGGTTGCGGTTCTCTGTGTGGTCCTGTAAGACCAAAGGACTGCGGGGAGTTCTTCTACCCACCTTGATCCGTGAGGACTCAGTTTCTTTTTCAGGGTCGCCATTACTGTCTTGTTAGTGGATTCTGCCAGTCCGTTTGCTTCGGGGTACCGGGGTGTCGAGAATACTAATCTTATCCCATAGGTGCTACAGAAGGTTTGCATTCTTTCACTGACGAATTGTCGTCCATTGTCGGTGCGTATCTCTTTTGGGATTCCGAAACGGCATAAGACGTGTTTCCACAGGAATTTGATGACCTCGAGGTCTCGGGTTTTTCCCAACGCTTCACCTTCCACCCACTTGGTAAAGTAGTCCGTTACCATGAGGATGTGATCTTTTTGCCCGGTCCCTTTTGGGAGAGGTCCCACTAGGTCCATGCCCCAGACCATGGACGGCCAGGGTGTAATCGACGCATGGAGTGGCTCAGCGTGTCTGTGACTTGACGTTTCAAAACGTTGGCAGCTGTCACATCTTTTAATGTAAGTGGTGGCGTCTTTTTTGTGGGTAGGCCAGTAGAATCCGGCGGTAATTATCTTGTGGGACAATGATCTGGCCCCAGCGTGATTTCCGCAATCTCCTTCGTGAATCTCTGCGAGTACGTTTTCGGTTTCTGGTGACGCAATGCATCAAAGGAGGGGTCCTCCGAATGACCGCCGGTACAGCCTATTGTTGATTAGAATGAATCGGGTGGCTAATCTTTCTATCTTGGCCAATTCATTTCTATCGCCTGCTGAGGTTTCTCCGTTTATGTGCTGGATGAGAGGGTGCCTCCAATCGTTTCCGTCCTGGTTAACAGGTGCAACATGGTTTTGGGTGGAGACGGATGGTGCTAGTAGCCAGATCTCAGAGATTGGGCGGATGCTTAGGGAGGAACTGGTAGTAGCCAGATTTGCTAAGGCGTCTGCTCTGGCGTTCGACTCCCGGGGATATGGCGGAGGTCCCATTCGTCCATTTTCTCATTCAAATTCTCAATGAGAGAGTGATATAGCCTTAGGCGATCTTCTTTTACGGCATAAGTTCCATCTAACTGGTTGACTATCAACTGGGAGTCGCTTTCTGCACGGACTCTATGAGCCCCGAGTTCTAGAGCTAGTTGGATCCCCTGGATGAGTGCTTCGTATTCGGCCTCGTTATTCGTGGTCGGGAAGTCCAAGCGTATGGATCGTTCGTAACTCTCTCCTTGAGGATCTGTCAAGACTACCCCGGCTCCGTTGCCATAGACGTTGCTTGCTCCGTCAACTTTTAGAGACTAAACCCCGGCATCGTTGTCGGCCTCTGTCATGTGTGCTACTTCGCATTCTGCTTTAAGTTGTAGGTTGGTGGAGAAGTCGGCTAGCACTTGCGACTTGATGGCAGTTCTTGGTTCATACTGGATTCCGTAGCCGCCTACCTCTACTGCCCATTTGAGTAGTCTTCCTGATAGGTCGGGTTTTGATAATACGGCCCTTATGGGGTAGGCCGTGATTACTTTGATAAGGTGTGCCTCGAAGTACGACCGCAGTTTCCTAACGGCATTTATGAGGGCCAGCGCGAGTTTTTCTAGGGCAGTGTATCGGGTTTCTGCATCTAGTAAAGATTTACTAGCATAATGCACCGGGTGTTGTCTGCCGTCCATTTCGCGTACCAGGACGGCTCCGACCGCGTGATCTGATACGGACAGGTAAAGCAGCAGAGTCTCACCTTCAACTTGTTTAGACAGCAATGGTGGGCTGGCCAGGTAAGCTTTTAACACCTCTAGCGCCTTTGCGCAATCTTCGGTCCACTCGAATCGCTTTCCTTCTCGTAGGGTGTTGAAGAAGGAATGAGTCCTTTCAGAGTAGCGAGATATGAAGCGGCTGAGGGCTGCGAGGCACCCTGTCAGTTTCTGGACTTCCTTCGGTGAATTCGGATGCTCTATGCTTTGAATGGCCCGGATCTGTGTTGGATGTGCTTTGATTCCCCTTTGGGTTACTACGTGACCGAGAAATTTGCCGGAGGATACTCCAAACGAGCATTTCGCCGGGTTTAGTTTCATGTTATATTTCTCCAAGGTCCGAAACACGTCTTCTAGGTGAGTCATGTGATCCTGTGAGCTGAGTGATTTGACGAGCATGTCATCAATGTAAACTTCCATGGTTTTTCCAATCTTATCCTTGAACATGGAGTTAACAAGGCGTTGATACGTTGATCCTGTGTTTTTCAACCCAAAGGGCATCACTTTGTAGCAATAGATGCCCTGACTAGTGATGAAGGCAGTCTTTTCCTGATCGGCCGGGTGCATTTGTATCTGATTGTATCCTGAGAAAGCGTCCATGAAACTTAGGAGCTCATGCCCCGCCGTTGCGTTAACAATGGCGTTGATGTGCGGTAGAGGGTAGGGGTCCTTCGGACAGGCTTTGTTTAAGTCTGTAAAATCGATGCAGACCCGGTTTTTTCATTTTTCTTTTTGACGACTACCACATTGGCGAGCCAGGTGGGGTAATGTACTTCTCAAACTGAACCGATATCAATGAGCTTTTGCACTTCCTCATTTATTGTCTGGTTCTTCTCTGCGGAGAATTTGCGTCTTCGTTGTTGCACGGGCCTGTAGTTGGGATCGACTTGAAGACGATGCGTGATGATTGCGGGGTCGATTTCGGTCATGTCCCGGTGCGACCAGGCGAACACATGGACTTAGCTTTGGAGGAATTCCACAAGGGCATTTCTGGTAGCGGCGGGAAGTTCCGCTCCTATGAAGGTGTTGCGTGTCGGATCTGACTCGTCAATCTTCACTTCTTCGAGTTCTTCGGCCTCGGGTTTGACGATGGGATCCGCCGGTGGGCTGTGCTGCTGTGCACAGACGGCTCGAAAGCTGGCGTAGTAACAGTCCCTTGAGGCTTTTTGCTCGCCTCTGATTGTCCGAATTCCCCAGGGAGTGGGGAATTTGAGCGCCTGATGATATGATGAAGGTACTGCCTTGAGTTCGTGAATCCAGGGCCTTCCCAAAATTGCGTTGTGCGCGGAAACAGTATCCACAACTCGGAACTTGATGTCCAGATTCATGCCCTCGCAGTACACGGGTAAGGTGATTTCCCCCAAAGTTTGTTGTTGATCTCCATTGAACCCATTGAGGGTCATGGTAACCGGTTCTATTTTGCTCATTGGGATCTGCATCTCTTTCAATGTTCGAAGGAACATTATATTTGCGGAACTGTCGTTGTCCACGAGCAACCTTTTCACTTGGCAATTGGATATTAGTAGTGAAATAACGAGCACATCGTGGTGCGGATGAACGAGTCCCGGCATGTCGTCAGAGTTGAACTCGATTGTTTCGTGTTGTTGCGCGAGACTAATGTGATTAGCTTCTTGGTTGAGGACTCGACGAGCTCTCTTGGCTGCTGAGCGCGATCTTCTACTGATCTCTGACCCCCCGGTGATGACGTGGATTATCCGCTCGGCGGGGGGTGGTTTATTCTGCGGTTCGGCGCCTGTAGGAGGGTTAACTTGCCGACCCCTAGTCCACGTGTTCTTCCCTTTACTGGTCAAGTACTCAGTAAGGAATCCTTTCTTTAACAATTCGAGGACTTCTAGACGTAACGCCTGGCACTCCTCAGTTTTGTGACAGTGATCGTTGTGAAAGCCGCAGTACTTGCTCGTATCCCTCGTCTTTGGGTCGGACTTCATCTTGGCGGGCCACCTCACGGCGGTACCGAGCCCTTTGAGTACGTTATTGACCAGGTAATTCTGGTCGATGCTGAGGCCGTAAGGTGTAGGGTTTTACCTTGAACCGAATCACCAAAACCAAACTGAACCGGATCGGATCTATGGATATTGCTCATAATACAAATTCACAAAACCCTAGCATGCTCCTATGAATTTAATACAAGATTGTGGATTTAGGGTTTACCGTTATTCCGTAGTCTCTGAACCGATCTTTCGCGTTTGAATTCCAAACTTCGATTCAACCACGCGATTCGAATTTGTCTGCGGAAACAGAAATTAGCAATCTAATTTCAAAAACAAAATTCGAAAACAACAGAGGGAAGAAAGAAAATCTGTTCTCCAGATTAGATCTTCAGATTTGTATCCCGGCGCTGTTCAGATCTACTACTGGTGAGGACTTCGTAGATCTGTGGCTTGAGCAGGACCAGAATTCGAAAATTCTCCTCCTTTTTCTTCTCCAAAATCGGCGCCTCCCTCTCTCTCTAGGTTTAGTATGTTTCAACTGTGTTACAACTTATGAGAGAGAGCTGTCTATTTATAGACCTAGGGTTTTATCCCTAATGGGCCATTTTGGGCTCAATTCAGCACACTTATTTGGGCCAGACCTGGGACCTAATGCAAATAATAAAGTGGGCCTATAAATTAATTAATTCCCATGTCCACAACCCAGGACACAATTAATTAATTAATATTAATTCTTTTTCACCACAGAATTAATACTGACCTACCCCTTTATTACCACGTTGTGAGAACGAGTTGCATTAATTGAGAATCCCCATATTTAAGGTTACCGGACATTCATTAATTAATCGGAGCCTCTGACAAGCTCTCACTACAATTAATTAATATCTTATTATTCCTGAGTAGTACCACTCAAACCTTATCACTCGTGCCTGAACTTAATCAGCCTGCAGGACTTTGGCACGATGAATGTTATTGAGCTCCTCAGGGAATGTCCCCATCCTATTACTCGGATATGGTTACCTAAGTTTAGTCTCAGGCAGTACTACACGAACTGTTGTTACCCAATATGCGGATATACGAGCGCGCTGTGTTGGCTCTCCACCATGGCAAGTCAAAGCAACAGTCAACCCGTGCAAACCCCTGAACCTTCGTTAGGGTTTGGACTCAATCAATATAACGAGATATTTTATTCGCTGATGTTAGACAGACGAATATATCTCACTGCGGTCCATCAATACGCCACCTCTGCGTACCAGCATGTCAAGTAACCAAGACAAGCTACTTATTCCGACAATGCCGCAGCCATCCGGACAGACGTATCCTCACACGCTGTCTCGGCTGTGATTATGGTTTATGTCTCACTAGGTCAAGTGATCATACTGTCTTCTGCGATCTACTACACGCAGCAAAATCATCCCTATCGGTGAGACAAGAGGATACCATTGTTCATACATGTACGATTGTTAACAGATAGGAGAAATAAACCGTTGTATACACATTGTAATAAATGCTTTCAGTATACAAAACCCATCATAAGGTACTTCACCGGCTCGTGGTGTTCGGCTATACGGGTGATCCCGTCGCGACCGACGCTCGTTCCTGAAATCCTTTCGATCCACGTATCTCGAACTCAAGGAACCTGCCCTCGGTCGATCCCCTCGATACTGACTAGCGAGCTCATAAGCTTTATGTTCATTCAACCGCGTGATACGATTCGGCTCGTCTTCTTCCCAGTTGATCTCGGCCCATGCTTGCGAGAGGACAGAGTCCATGTCATAGCAGGGGTGGCTCGTCAGGTCGCGGTAGAGCTTTGAGGATACGTCTAAACCATTCTTGAAGGCGAAGACCGCCTTCAGGGGTGGACAGTTCGGTATTGAGGCAAGTTCTCGGTTGAAGCGCCCGACGTATGACCTCAGTGATTCTCCCTTCTTTATGCGCATGCTGTTGAGCGCGTTGGGGTGCTTCGCTACACGTCTGCAATTTGAGTATTGCTTTTTGAATGCCATGTGAAGCTCGGAGAACATCGGGAATGAGCAACTCGGTTGGTTTACGAACCACTGGAGAGCGGGGCCGGTCAGACTCGACCCGAAGCTCTTGCACATGCACGCCTCGCGAAGTTCGCCAGGGATTGAAGTGGTTAGCATCTTTTGTTTGTAGAGAGCAATATGGTCCTCCAGATCGGTCGTTCCGTCATAGAGCTGGAATGAGGGTGGCACGAATCTTGCCGGGACATCCGTATTGGTGATGTCGGGTGTTAAAGGCGAGTCAGCGTAGCTGTCGCGTGGTATCAGAGCATCTGGCGTTGTTACTCCTGGGATTCGAGAGATGAGTTTTTCGAAGTTCGCCATTCGAGCCTCGAGGCGTTTCTTGTATTCACTCTGCGGGCGCTCGATGATGAGGCGCTCCATTGATTTACTGGTCGTTGCTCCCGCGAGTCCGCTCCCGAGACCTAATCCCGCAGGCGTATTCAGGTTGTCAATTCCGTCCAGGTCGAAGGCCAGGTTCTTGCGAGGGTTGGGTGGCTTCTCGCTAGTGAGGGGTTCCTCGATGAAGGGTTGCTTTTTGCTCGCGCTATCCTTGCGAAGCTGTTCATTCTCTCTTCGTAAGGCGTGATTAGTTGCATGCAACTCCATGATTCTGGAGTCCATCTCTTTCGCTTGGCGTCGGTTCTCCTCGGCTTCCTCGGCCAGTCGCGCCAGGATTGTGTTCAGCAGATCCGGAGGCACAGCTTGGGCGCCGCTGGTCTGCAAAGTCTGCCGTACCAACTCGTCGACAGGGATGAGTTCCCTCGAACCAGTCGGCTTTGACGGGGGGGCCCAGTCATCTTCTTTGTTTGATTTCCTGCTTTCTCGATATTACCTGCCATTGAAACAACGAAAAAGTAGTCCCAAAGGCCCCAGGGTGGGTGCCAAATGTTGAGGTTCGATTTTACGGGAAATGGAGCCCTTGAGACTTTTACAAGAACATTGCATATAATAACGAGAAATAAAGGAAATAAATAAGATCCAGGGACAGAAATTAAATAAACGATGAGAGAAATAACGCAAATATGATTGTTGTTAAAAAGAGAAAGAATCTGTGGAAAATTTGACAGAGTTACGGCTAAGTTTTCTAGGAGACCATTGATGCCAAAAAAATGAGCCTCCTGCCCCTATTTATAGACAGGATAGGGGTAGGCAGACGGCAGTCAACCCTACGTGTCGAGCTGCAACGGCTCGCCGTGAATATCGGGCCGGTTGCGGATTTTTCGGGGGAGGTTAGGGCTCCAACGATCGGGCGCCGCCAGCGAGCTAGGGTTTCTCCCCTTGGACCGTCTCGACATCGACCAGCTCAGCTCCTCGGTGACGAGGCGCTTTGGTTCTCAATGGCGAGGCCTTGACTTGGGCAGATTCGACATCTTGTCGGCTTTGGCGAGTCAGTTTCCCGGGTTGGGCTTGTTCGCATGGGCCGACTTGTCTATCAGGCCTGGGCTCGTGGGCCCGGCTCTAACAATAATAAATGTTGATGTGGATATTTATGATATATAAAATAATAATAATTATTGATGTGGCGCATACGTGGCGGGATCTTAAATTTTTTAAGATCCCACCCACTGTGAGTGCCCTTAGACTACATTTATCAGCAACCGACTCAACCACCCAATCATTTAACTTTTTTAATATTTTATTAATTTCTCTCTCATCCACATCATCAATTATCGCTCCAACCTAACCACAATAATTTGAAAATTTTATCAATGATCATTCAACCACCCAACCACAATATTTAATTTTCTTATTTGGTTTCATTTAATTTTTTTAAAATAAAAATACAACTTGTAATTAAATTATATATAAATATAAATTATAAAATGATTAGTAAAATAAAAATGATAGATTATATAAATAATATAACTATTAGGAAATAAAGTTACATTGCATAAAACATTTTCATATAATCACATTCAATTTAGAAAATGCATATATCAAATTAGTTTCTATTTGTAGAGAATAAAAAATATAACTTGTAATTAAATTATATATAAATATAAATTGTAAAATGATTAGTAAAATAAAAAATGATATAGATTATATAAATAATATAACTATTAGGAAATAGAATTACATTACATAAAACATTTTTATATCATCACATTCAATTTTTAAAAATGCATATATCAAAATTAATCTTTTTTTGTAGAGATAAAAATTTGAATTTTGATATATTATTTATTTATTTTTATTTTATTATTTAAAAGATATATAAATTTTATTATTATTGTTATACAAAATTAATTAATCAATAGGATGAATATAAATGGCACCATTCTATTAGTGTATCTATAAAGAATAAAGACAAGGAGGGTGGGACTCACAGACCTTTAAGGTTGAGAAAGGTATCTGGTCGATCAATTTCAAATGAGCTGGAATGATTTTTCGAATTTTTAATACAAAAAATATGATGTAACGGTTGGATTGGGGTGAAATAGTCGCTGTTATTTCTAATCTTGAGAGATCAACTCTTTTTATTTTGAATGGATATTTTACGAATATGTATTTTGTGCGATATTTTGAAATTCACGCAGGCATTCCAAATATAATGCACATTCTTTTTTAAAATAAATTTTACATTGAGTATATTTAATGTTCAATTAGTTAAATTGTGTATTCTATTCTGATTTCTGAGTACGTATAAAACTGATTTTAATATGGAAATATTCCATTAAAAATATCTCACATAACACAAGTCTCACACCAATTTTTACCTTATCTTATTAATTTGATTCTTGAAATTTTTAAATAATATAGAATTTACACGATTCTTGAAATTTTTAAATAATTAGAATTTACACGCTTGTTTAGAAAAAGAATCTTTTCGCAATAAAAATTACTCCCTCCGTACCGTTACAATAGACTCTTTTCATTTTAACATATTAATTTTAGAGCTAGTGTTTAATAGTTAATTGTGGTTAATAATAAAATTGACAATCATAATTAACTTATTTAAGACTTAAATAAGTTAATTACGATTGACAATTTTATTATTAACTACAATTAGCTACTAAATACTAGCTTTGAAATTTTGAAATTAATGTGTCAAAATGAAAATGGTCTATTATAACGGGACGGAGAGAATACTAAGTTAAATAAAACTAAAATATTACTCCCTCCGTCCCAGCAGAATAGACTCTCTTACCAAATCGGACGTCCCAACTAAATTGGTCCATTTCCAAAAATGACAATTTTTTCACACTCAACAATAAATATAAATTTCACTAACTCATTCTACACTCACAACTCTTAATTTCCATACCAAAAAAAAAGGGATCTAATAAACCGGGACGAAGGAAATACTATTTAAACACACTTAAGAATTAAAGAAAAAATGTTTAATATTAATTGAGTGCGAGCCTAGACAATTTATAAGCAACACCTATTGAGTCATTGACTCTGTCGATATTTTTTTCTCTTTTCACATTCAAATATACATTCCAGAATTTTTAAAAAAATACAAAATACAAACTTTAAATTAAAGTTCATGGTAATTTTATAAACTATGAATATCATTTTTAGTAAAAATGAAATGCCTTTTTTAATAAAAATCAAAATAAAAAATAAAAAATCATAACTAGGTGAAATCTCATCCTCTTTTCTACTCGGGTGTTCAAGTACAGTTACAGTAAATAACTATAACAAGTTACAAACTTGCATAAATATTAATATACAGGACAAGAAAACCACATAATACAAATACAAGCAACATATTTTCTAGGAATGATAGGGGATTGGCCAAAAAACTCTAATTTTACACAGCACACTAGCATGGATGCTGTGCAATCAATAATAATCATTCGACTCTAGATGGCTGCTCAGTTGCAATCCCTCAGGTTCTCTCTTGTACTGCTCCGACTCGATATAATTTCGAATGGGCATCACGACCTTGACGAGCTTGACATTCCTTGATTCTGCACCACCATCTGGTAATGCATTGAGAAAGTCACGGGAAATGATGCTCAGTAGCTTCTCAAACTGATTTTTGTATCTGCAGTACAACGCATATCCTGCCATCTGCCACCAAAATCACAGTGCATTGCAAATGGGTTAATGACTGTCAAGTTTCCAGTTAAGAAGATAATATGTTCATTGCTATCTCACTTCGAGGAATGAATCCAGCGCAGTTGCAGTGAGTCGGTTTGCTGGGAGAGTATTCAAGAATCTTGCAAGCCATGCCCAACCTTCTGCAAGTCCATGCAAGTTCTGGAATCCACCAACTTCAGTCTGCAATAGCAAAACAGAATGTGAAACCAGTCTATGGCATGTGACAGTGAATCGAAGAGCTCGGATAGTAGAAGCGACAAACCTGCACTAGAGCTCCATACAGTTTCATGTAACAGCTCAACCTCTCGAGAAAGTCATCAGTGCTCTCAACCTTGCCATTTTCTTCCTTGTAACCAATAGCTTTAAGGTACTCTTCTTTGGTTCTGAATGTTTCCTGAATGAACAAAGATGGTTTTTTTTTATATAAATACGAAAAGTAGAGTTCAAATCAAGATATACATCGGATAAAGAAGTAAGAAAAATCACCCGCGAGTAACTAATGTGCTTTGGAACTGTGTAGATACAAACTCTGTTCAACTCAGCAAGGAGAATATCCATGGCTAGTGGGATCTGTTTTCAGAAAAGGACAAGCCACATACTGTAAGAGCTCAATGGCATTAAATATCCGAAAATGTATCTATGTTTATCAACCTTGCAAATTATGTGTTTTTGCAAGCATATACTACTAGAGAACTCCCGAAGCCACAAAATCCATGATATAATCTATATATATACTAATTGAGAGCAGTCGGCACTGTTCATTAAGCGGGAAGAATAGCGCTCATTTTCCATGCACAAGCAAACCAACTTTAAAAACTTACCATCAAAACACATTTCCCAAGAAACACAGAACTGTCTCTATAGTAGTTCTATAAATCAAACACTGTAGTGGTTGAGAAATTCCACACAAAAAATAATGCACAATTCAAAATTATTTATTTTCCAATTTAAACAATTATTTTCAAAATTCAATTAAACTTCATGTTTCGCTAACACTTTCATGCACCAAAAAATTAATAATTAATTTCTGATGGTTCATTACATCAAATGACAAATATGATATATTTATTGTATATATATATATATATATATATGACATATTCACTCTTTAGTATTTTTAATCATTAAGAATTAGGAAGATCTTGGGTTAGACAGACCTAAACGATTTAGACGGGTTTTATCCATTAACTCAAGCCAAACCCATATAAACCCTATTTGGGATGGGTCAACCCATTTGGATAGGATAAAACCCGCCTAAACCGTTTAGGCCTGCCTAACGCAAGTTTTTGCCTTAAGAATTTAGCTTTAAGACGTTTCGTTTTCTCATTTCCAACCGCAAGCAAAGGCTAAACCATGAATTACATAATATAAAATAGAAAAAATACGCGCCATCAAAATATAAAAAACATACACCATGATAGACAAATAAAAGGAAGTATAATAGGTATTGATATAAAAAATATATTTAAATATTCCAAATAAAAATAAACATAAAATCATAAAATATTTGTTCTCTTCCTTAATAGGGAATAATAGGTGTTCTCTAACCATATTGACAAGATATAACTTCAAATGTCATATTTAAAAAAAAAACTCTTTAAATATTTTTAAAAATATTTTGCTATTATTGTGTAATTTTTAAAATACAAGCAAATTTAATTTAAATATGCAATGCAACCCATGCAATACACAAGGAGCCTATTGTAGGGTATTAAAATTTTAATTTTAATCTCATTACTATTGAAGAGATGTCTACTCAAAATGATAAATACAGTGAAGTTTTAGAGATTTATAAAGTAAAATTCTATTTTAGCTATTGAACATTATTATATATAAAATTATTATATATATAATATATATCTATACTATATTAAAGGAATCTCAAATTTTTCCTCCACAAATTATTGAAAAACGTGAACATATTAAGATAAAAAAATGTTAAATAAAATAATATTATTTTTGTAATTATTAAATAATGGTTGAAACATCTCAATATATATAATATATTGTGTGCAAGTTGAAATAAAATGTATTTTTTAAATAATTATTAGATATTAATTTATTTAATATAATGATTTAATTTATAAAATTGTTAAACTTTAAATAAATGAAATTATATAGCAAACCAATTTTAAGATTTTTAATATTAAAATTTTCATTTTATGATTTTAATTTTTAAATTCATATTTTTTTCTCAAATTAGTTCTTTTTAATTTATAATATTTATTTTGTTTACAAAAAAAATAACATTATAATTTTATAAATGTTAGATATTGAATTGGTAAAATGAACTAATTAACTTAGAAATTAAACTATAACTTCCGGTGTAAGATATTAAATTAAAAATATAGACAATATTGTGAATTAAATTATAATTTTGTAAGCACTATGTTATTTTTGTAAAGTTGACAAATATTAGGACCGTAAATTCAAATTCTTTTATTTTTATTTTTAGTACAACTCTGAATAAATAATACATATGGTGATAATTTATTAGAAAAATTGAGTATTTAACCAAATTTTTATACAATACGTAATTAGTATTGTTTTAAACGAACTATTATAATATATTCACTGAAACATAAGTTATCATTCAATAAAGTGAATAATATTATTACCATAATAATTTAAATTAGATGATTTGTATTTTGTTTTGAAAAATATTTGTTCGCGCAGCCCGCGGGTGGAAATCTAGCATATATATATATATATATATATATATATATATATATATATAGATTCACTCAAGTGCTAAAATTAAAGTTTGTGCTAAATAGGAACGAATCTCAGCCATTGGATTGATAACATCAATGGTTGAGATTAAAGCATAAAGATTAAAAAATTAAGCATAATTTTCGTTCGTGCTTAATTGCTTAATAAATCGTGCTTAATTCGATTAAGCATGATTTATAAAGCAAAAAAGCATAAAATCTGGAAAAATATTTTAATCTCAACCATTAATATTTTTAGATGAATGGTGTAGATTCATTCCTATTTAGCACAAACTAATTTTTAGTATATGATCCACTCCCTATATATATATATATACACACACACACACAGAGAGAGAGAGAGATCAACTCAAGTGCTAAAATTAAAGTTTGTGCTAAATATGAATGAATCTCGGCTATTGGATTGATAGTGTCAATGGTTGAGATTAAAGCATAAAGATTAAAAAATTTAGCATAATTTTCGTTCGTGCTTAATTGCTTTATAAATCGTGCTTAATTCGATTAAGCATGATTTATAAAGCAAAAAAGCATAAAATCTGGGAAAATGTTTTAATCTCAACCATTTATTTTTTAGATGAATGGTGTAGATTCATTCCTATTTAGGACAAACTAATTTTTAGTGCGTAATCCACTCTTAATAACTAAATCCGTGCAACGCACGGGTGAAATTCTAGTAAATTATATAACCAAATAAAGACATCTTTTTTCTCCCCACATGGATACAAATAGAACCACAGGAATTAATATTGAATTATCACATCTATTATACTAATAACTATTATAACAAAAATTTCAAAACAAAGCAACCTCATGACAGAATATGAGACAAACTTGGGGGGGGGGGGGGGGGGTTGGGGACATATAGACACACGCACCATCAGGTGTATATAAAATATTGGTTCCTGCAATGCTTAGTGTAAGAAAAACAAAACACTACATTTATACAAGTAATATTTAGTTGATAAATTTTCCAGAGTTTTGGCCACACTAATGCAGTTTTACAATTTTATTTTTTATTTTTAAAAAAACCCTCTACATCCACTCTATAAAATCATAAATTACTAATAATTTTGATAAAGACAACTCTAATGATAATTTTACATGGTGGAGAATCCAGTTCCCCTCTTGACTTACAACATTCTAAAGGTGAATTTTGGGAATATTGAATGTTTTGGAGCTTATTCATGTTTTAGTCTTTTAGATCATTCATGAGTACTCCAGTAATCATTCTCATTGTATCTAAGTCATGGTCAAACAAAACCGATTGTGTAGATTTTGATGTGCAAGATTATTTTCACCTCTTGATACTGCAACAAGTAATTAAAGAAAAATGAGAAGGAGAGATTACTTGGAGTATGTGGTACCTTAGATGTCACAAGAACAATAACACGACTCGTAGCGTATATGGCTTTAGAGCTCCTTTGATTTGTGCAGATGGATATAATCTGCAATAATAATGTGCTCAGTAAGGACATCAATTACCAGATTTCCATGAGTACATAAATTCACACAACGTATCAATCATGATGTAAAAGTAACACTTTCAATCAAATAAAGCTGATAGTAACAGATTCTTGAGGTTGATAAGAAAAACCTTCTCTGCAAACAATTTGATACTGATTGACTGCGGACATTCTGGACTATTAATCAGCCTTACTAACTCTGCTGCCCTTGTTCTACAATCAAAATAAGACCAACAAGTTTAGTTAATTCTTGGATAATAAAAAAAATGGTACGGTTTGGACAAACCAACTAACCTGATATTTTCTATAGTAGCTGAGATGGTTTTAATTAGTCTACCTATAGTCTGTCCATGTCTGTGATAATCCTGTGAACAGCAGACAGATGTTCAATGAACTTCAGAACTAACCACATATTCTAGGAAATAGGAAAACTAGATCATTATTAAACAATGATGGAGAGATCAAAACTGAGAATATATTAAATTGAATTAACAGTAACATGGAGAAGAAACAAACTTAACAAACGAAGCCTGTCCAAGGCGTAATGAGGAAGAGGACTTCCTTCCAATCTGCCCGATAGACTGATAGCCTTTGATGCCTCTAATGACTCGAATCCCACTACTTAAATAATTAAAACTAGACCCATAATTAGGGTTCTGGAACAAGATCTATGACGCAACAGCCTTCGGACAAGGCTGTAAGTTAACTATTGTTCTTTGCAGAATTCTCCGGTGATTCTGTTTCATGGGAGCCTAACACTAATGGCTCATACTCAAACAAGCAAGGGGCAAATATCTTGCAGGAACTATATTCATAATGAGGGATCCAGAAGGTGCTGACAATATTGCAGGCCAAGAGTTGCTATAGGAAGCATGCAGCCCTATTCAACACAAGTCTAATAAAAAATAAAATAAGAAGACAAGCAAATACAGATTAACTGACTAAGGTGCCCTTCCGGTCTACACACGATCTGTAACACGTTTACATTCCTACTGTGTCTGTGACACTAAATAGATTAGGAAAGAAAAGGATAGATGGAAATAAACAAAATTAACAAAAACTAAAGTTTGTAGAAGATCCCTGCAATCAATTTCAAACAGAACTTGAGAACTAACCACATATTCTAGGAAAGAAGAAAGAATAGATTATTAAAACTTAAAAGATATCTTTAGCTGTGTTTGTTTTTCTGTTGCCATTGAAATATTCCATATCATCGAACTGTATGCTTAAAAAGCAAAGTCAGGAGTTTCAGACTTCAAATCAACCGCTTTATAATGATTTACCTGATTTGCAGTCCCTCTTAGACCATTGTCTTTTGCCGATAATTCTTCATAAATTTGCCGCCTTCTTTTTTCCAACTCAAGAGCATTTTCTGAAGCTTTAATGAAGTTTATTACTGCTAAAGAGAAGTCAATACCACGTGAGAATCAATTCATAAAGTAATGTATTTTAATAGTAGAATCTAAACAAGAGACCTGATGATTGAACTCCGTTCTTGACATCAAATGTTGAACCAGAGGGGCCGAGGGTATCCTTGGAATCTTTCCCTGCATTATGAGCAGTTTGTGAGTTTTCAGAAGCAAGTTTGGCTGCAGCTTCTTCGGCAGCTTTCTTTTCAGCCTCTATAGCCTTGGCTTTAGCTCGCTCAGCCATTTCAGCTTTTAGTCTGGCCTGCATCATTATGCATGATTTCAGAGGATATCAATATGATCTTGTGACAAAACTACAAATATGATTCAATCATTGTGCATGAGGACAGAACCTCCTCTTCAGCTCTAATTCTTTCTTGCCGCATTTTTTCTTCCTGGATTGCTTTTTCCCTTCTTTTAGCCTCCTCACGAGCCATATCATCTCTTATTCTTCTTTCTTCTAATTGGGACACATGTTCATGATCCCTTTGAACAGCTGTGAGGTGATTATCCAGGGCTTCTGCACTGTGACAGATGAGGGAGACATCAACAAAAATTACCTTCAATTCAAATCAATAAAAAAACAAATCACGGAGAAAACCTCACGCTCTTGCAAGAAACCCTTCAATTTTAATAGAAGTAGAATATCAAGTTCCTCAATGAAAATAGACATCACAGCATTTTTCAGGTCATTAGGCTATCAATGAGATTTTTCTAACTTTCCCGGTCAGCCAGGTCAAATTCACCAGTGTGTTTATAATACTTCACTTTCCATTTTTCAGCCAACTGTGACACTATCTGTAAGTTTAAACAAAAATAATACACATGGTGGCGGCTCCATTACTGTATGTTTAATTCCTGACAAGAAAATAAGTATGCTGTAGTGTAAGCCTCTCTGGGAATATGAACACTGACTAAAACTTTACAAATAGATAAACAACTACTATCTAGATAACCCAATCGGCAATAACTTTTTGTATGGTAATCAGCAAGTGCAAGATTGGTTCCTAATACACGATCTCCAACTTTCACCTCCAATGATTATTTGAGGCATCTTCCCATTGTCAAGAAAGCATGCCAAAAGAAGACAGATAAAATGCAACCCATATTTTTTCGATAGTGAAGTTTAGTAGAAGCAAAAACTATAATATTTTATTAGCATGAAGCTAAAGGAGCATTTTATGTAGAACACCAACAATATGGAAAGAACAGGAACCCACATCAGTTTCTATCAGCAATTTAGCAGCAAAAATTAAATAACTTACATTGTGCGCTGATACTGCAGGTCAAAATTTCTCTCCCTCTCCTGCTGCAATTCTCTGTATTTGTCAATTTTAGCTGTCAATGATGCAAGCCTCTCATTTTCATTGACAAGATCCATCTCCAAAGATGATATTTTGGATCTCACTTCATCCTGTTCTCAAGACAACAATATAAGTGATATTTACAAAGCTAACTTGAAAAAGTGCTAGATTACTATATGCTCAGATCTTATGATGTCCTTATGTATAATACAGTTCTAGAGATTTTATCGAGCTTCAATTGATCCAAAACAAAAGGAAAGCCCAATTGTCAGACTACCAGATATAATTTCAAAGGTACTTGATTACTTTAAATCATATTAATTCAGCATGACCTCCATTTCTAAATGAGAGAACCATAATCGTCATTTAACAAACAGAACTCTTTGTAGGACTCAGAATCAGTAAGTTGTTGAAATCACAGAATTGTCATCTAACAATTCAGAGTTGCTGAAAACAATTGCTTTTAACAAACATTTTTAGAAGGACTTTGACCCACCGTTACACTAAGTTGAAGTTCATGTGTTAGCTCATGGACTGCAGCTTCTGCTAATCCAACTTTATCCATTAGCTGGTGGAACTGCATACCATGAGGTATATCATCTTCAGAATCATCACTTCAGAGAAAGAGATAATTTTAGTCAAGATCTTAAATCAAATTGGAGAGAAATCACATTCTTTGAAAATGGATGGTAGCAGTATATAAGAATGCAGCCGGTCATGCACAGTTTTAAGAAAAAGGCATTGTGCCTCCCAGTTTTTCGCTGCTCACAGTTTTCCCTTGTCTCGGACTCAGGGAAGACTTTGGTTGAATTCTTTCTGGAGTTTTAAAGAGTCACTTATAACATGCATCACCTATACGCTAATCTTAGACTGAATATAAGTACAAAAAATCATTTCATGGATGTGCAGCACTATCTAACACCTCTTCAAATTCACCAATATGACAATGCAGTTCAATGGGACAAAATAATAATAAACTTGAAGTTGTGAATGATGCATGACACAATTATACAAATAATATCCATCATAACCACACTTCAATTTTTGTATCTACTTTTGTGCTTTAGTCCATTACCTATTCTTCGTCTGAATATAGTAAAGCACAAACCTCATATAGAGTTCATCACAGACGAATCTTCTGCCCGTGCCAGACACCACAAGTGAATTGCCTACCTCCACATCACTGTCACTATCACTATCAGCATAGTTGGTTTCATCATCTGACACGTGCATTACAAAGCCCCCTTTGTCCTTTGAAGATTTCAAGTCTCTGTAAATTTTATATATATCATAAATAACAAACAACAAAAAGCCAAAAGCCAAAAGTGAAAGTGAAAGTGAAAAATATACCTCGGTTCTGTTTTGGTAAAAGGTGAAGGAAAATCTAATGTCAAGCTGAGGTCTTTGTCTATTGAATTCAGCTCCAAAAGTAACTTATCAAAACTCCAATCAGGCTGTGGGTCAGCTGCGATTCCATTAACATTTTGCGGACAACGAAGCCCTAATTCAATGATTCCCCTGATTTTAACAAAGAAACGATGTATTCAACTTATATTGTAAATCCAAAAGCAAAAGATTCCAGCATAAATAACTCAAAAAAAATTCCTAGTATACAACAATTCAGCAGCACCAAATAAAAATGTATAAAATATATCACAAATGAAATTCCCTGCTTGCACTGAAAAAGAGAAAAACAAGTAAACTTACATTGTTCACGGCAAGATTACTCCTTCCTTAAAACTGTGTGTTCGAGAAAAAAAAAAAAAAACAAATGGTTAGATTAGCTTGCAACAAAATACTTTACAAAAATTAAATCGATTGAAGAAAGATAGTACATA
The DNA here is from genome assembly GCA_026898455.1 of Plectranthus barbatus. Classification (NCBI taxonomy): domain Eukaryota; kingdom Viridiplantae; phylum Streptophyta; class Magnoliopsida; order Lamiales; family Lamiaceae; genus Plectranthus; species Plectranthus barbatus. The sequence continues at coordinate 489,439 of JAPKLW010000430.1, forward strand.
CAAATTTCATGAGCATTCATATTTGGATATACATTAAATAATTTCAAAACTGGGTCAGTAGTTTACTTTAATTCAATCCCACTAGATGACACCAGGTTAAATCAGTTCAGAAAGTAAACATAATTAACAAAAAAGTGTCAATTTGTGATAGTTATCAGAGCTAGTATGTAGCTCTGCAGGACGGGGATGCAAAAAAAGACCTAAGTAAATACTTTCAAGCTACAGGTAAATAAATTGATAAGATAAATAAATTGATATGCAGAACTGTTGATGTTTGATTGCAAATTGAAATCGAGGCAAACAAATTCAGAATTGGGTTTTGGTGAAATCTTTCAATCAATTGTTGAAAAACTTCCTGTAGCATCCAGACTAGCTCAAACCAACGGTTTCAAGGGAAACATGGAGTCTATGCTCAACTAAGATAGTGTAAGAAGGAGGAAAACATACAAGATAAGATTAATAATCAAAACTATTTCAGAATAACAGACTCCGCTAGTTCAAAAACAGCTTGTCCAGCCCACTTTCTTCGTAAGACGCTTTCTTTGGTATCACTATTACTCCTCGCCTTGGCCAATTTCTCAACAATGAATTGCTCATACATCTATCTCTTGCTACAGGTGGTTAATGAACAACAAAACCCAACATGAGCGACCCTTCCTTTTTCTCATGAATTCCTACAACCACTCCCTCCAAATTCTAATAAATTGTAATTCTCTCAAACTGGACATTAGATATCACAATTCACAAGCATGTACAATGAATCATTAGCATACTCGACTCAAAAATCATAATAATACAAAAATAGCAATTTCAAGAAATTAATAAATAACTTATAATTGGAAAAATTATGCGATATGATGGAGAGAGAGAGAAGTGAGAATCTTACACAGTAGAGAGCGACAGAGGGTAGCAAGGGCGACGGCAGGCAAGGAATACCAAGCGTGTCAGGAGAGCTTCCTGAGGAATGCAAATAGCCGATTGCGGGCAGCGGACGCAGGTGCGGTGGTGGGGATTCAGACGCTTATGCGGAGGAGTAGAAGTAAATTCTCTGCCGGGGCGCCATTTAAAAAAATTAGTCCCAGTTATTAATCTCATTTTCAAAATTCAAATAATAATGGCAAAGACTTTATGAGACCTACTCACCATTTTTTTCTCTTTGTTTTTTTTATGAGACGAAATCTAAACCTATTCATATATAATTCAATTCCGAAATATATCCTCAATCCTTCAAACAAAATCCGCGCGGTGGATTCTGCAACGCCGACTCCACCTTCCGCCAACCACCATTACCCACAAATCGCTAGCTTTACTCCATATAATCATTTCTTCTACTCAAATTCCAGCAACCATCCCTTTGAGATTCAATTCCAATTGAAAAAACGAAGGATGTTACGTTGGATTGTCTAATCTAAAGAGAGAAAGGGGATAAAAGTCAGGGGAATAAGTTGTGGACAATAACAATTTTATTAGGAGGAAACTGCGCTGTCATTCATGTTAGGGCGGACGTCATGCTTTGGCCTCTGAAGCGTCGGCCCCTCCAATCCAATCGCCTTTTCTTCGCCGGCGGCGGTTGACATTATTAAATTTAATGTTATAATATGCAATTCATTTCCAAACACAAAAGTTACAAAGTATTGTTACGCATTAACCAATAGTAATTTAAGTATAATTTTTTAATATAGAGATAGAATATATACAGACGAATTATTAAGTACTATAATAAGAAAAGATGATAGCTTACAAAAATTCATTCAAAGTAGCTCATCTCAAAGAGTTCAAAATAACACATCAATATTAAAAAATATTATAGAACAACCAAGAGCCAGTACAAGTAATATAAGTCAGAATAGATGGCTTGAACCACTAAGAACATTACATTCAGATAATCAAATAACACAACTAAATAAATAAATATAAGAATTAAAAACAATAATTACAGAAATAAATGATAAAATATGACTCTTGTAGAAGATTTTTATATTTCTATAAATATAAGATTTGGTAATTATGTAAAAAAGTAGACCTTTCGTCACCTATAAATAAGGTGGCTCTCATTAATAGAGTACACACTCTTGTAACATATCCTTTAATATATGATAAGTTTTTCATCGTGTTAAGGCGGACGCCATGCTTTGGCCTCTGAAGCGTCGGCCCCTCCAATCGCCTTTTCTTTGCCCGCGGCGGTTTCTAGTTTTTCTATGCTTTTTATTTAATATATATATATATATATATATATATATATATATATATATAATCACAGGCTATAATGGTAAAACTATAATTACACTTATGGTTGGTTAATTGAACTATTAATTAAGTTTATTCAATAAATTGATAATATATTTATTGTATTTTTAATGTATGAAAATATAAATAATATATTATAAATTTAATGTAGAAAATTCTTTTATAGATTTTTTCATTTTCATTCAAAATGTATGATTTTATTGTCATTATTTAAGAAAAATTATCCATAAAATTGAGTATAATATCACATTAAAAAAAGGGAAGGTCTTGGGTTAGGCAGGCCTAAACGATTTAGGCGGGTTTTATCCATTAACCCAAGATTTAGGCGGGTTTTATCCATTAACCCAAGCTCAAACCCATATAATATACCCTATTTGGGATGGGTGAACCCATTTGGGTAGGATAAAACCCGCCTAAACTATTTAGGCCTGCCTAACGCAAGTTTTTGCCTTAAAAATAATATTATAAGAATCCAAATCTTATTATTTTTTATATTAATTAAAAGATTTATGAAAATAAATTATTATTTTAATTAATTTATATATCAATTAGTTTTATATTATTTCATTGTGTATATTTTTATATGTAATGTTATAATATTTTAATATTAAATTTGGAAATACAGTAAAACATAAAATTTATTGTTTTAATGCATTAAAATTTATATTTTATTATTTTATATGCATCGCGTGGGTGCAATACTAGTATTTATTTAATTGATTAAGTTTCCGAACGTTTATGTTTGATCAACCATTGAATTCATTAATTGAGATAATGCATTGAAATAACAATAAAGATTGTATTTTAAACCAAGATTTGGCGTGGAGAAAGAGCTATGTATAATAATAGATGCAGCGTGGGGCAGCGGAGGAGCATAGATGTGTTTTCTCTTGATTAAGCTGAGGGAGCCGATGGAGAATGCTGATGCTAATGGATGGAATTTCATTGTTCAAGTCTGGAACATGTGAACCACCATTTCCGTCTTGAGAACTCATATTAAAATACATGGAAGACTCAAAACGAGCAAGGTTTTTCGGAGTTGAATTGTAATGGGTATATCTCGGTGGACTGTTTGACGCCATGAACGGTCTATAGGGGGATGGCTCCCGATATGAACTCTCATAATAAACATAAATATTGGGCTCTGAATTAGGACTGCAGAGCCGCAATAGCTCGACTTTTGTCGCTAACAATGATCTAACAAATTTGTTGCTTCGAATCTGAGTAATATAATAAAGATTATACTCACCATGAATATTATCTGCATAAAAAATTGACTAAATGTTGGATCGTAATGCAAGTATAGAAAGATTGATCATTGGTATGTAAACCAATCTTTCTCATCCACCGATATAGTTGCAAGATGCGTCGAATTGCCCATTATAGTGAACAAATACAAAACACCAATTCTCCATTTTGCTAAAATAACGAAATTTAGAGTTTACGAAGTTTGAAGGAAAATTGAATATAGCAAAGGTGGAGAAGAACTGAAGGAAATTTCGTTATTCGGTGATTTCAAATGTGCATGTAAGGCTGTGAATAAATTATTTCTATACAGTAATTGATTTGATTGATCAATACAGTGTAATGAATTCAGTCATCTGCATTTCACCGTGTGAGGTATTTCAATGCAGTATAGTAAATTCAGTTATGTGAATTGCAGTGTACGTGTAACATGTTATCACTCATTTAGTCAAAAAAAGTAAATTTATTTAGCATGCATGATTGAGATTCCAACCCGTAATCTCTTTTATGACATTATGTACCGGGTCGGGATACCTTTACGATGCAGACTTTCATCCCTACCCAATTCTTGACCACTTTATTTCTGAGTGATTGGGAACTGGGTCATGATCACTCGTTCATGACCTGATCCTGACCCGACCCAATTCTTAACCACTTATTTCTTAGTGGTAGGGAACTGAGTCAGGATCAGACGATCATGACCCGATCCAGAATCCATCCAGACCCGATCCAGACCCTACCCAATTCTTTCCATTTATTTATGAGTAGTAGGAAATTGGGTCAGGATCACCCGATCTTGAACCCATCATGACCCGATTCAAATTCTACCCAATTCTTTGGCACTTATTTATGAGTGGTAGGGAACTGAGCCAGAGTGATTCGATCATGACCCGATCCGAACCGAATCATGACCAAAAATTATTTGAACTTATTTACTCTTAATACCGACCCAAAAAAACTTCATTTTTGAATTAATTTTCAACATTATAATTATTTTTAACATCATCACCCCTATGATTGCATCGGTTTCATGTTCAAAAATAAGAAATAGTACAACTATTGTACTTTTGGGGGTTTTAGAGTATATTTTCATAAAGAGAGAGATTTTCATGAGATAGATAATGAAAAGAGACATTTTTAAATATTTACACTTCAAGAAATGCCTATTTTTATTTTTGTATTTACTTTTTTGGCATTGAGAATTTTTTTTTAAATTATGAGAATATGATGATGGAATCATGACCAACAATCACATTTACCAAGTCTTTTAATAAATCTTAAGATTGAATATAATAATATAATATAAAAATATACATATTTATATATATATATATAGAGAGAGAGAGAGTTGTGATCAAGTGTAAAAATTAAAATTTGAGCTAAATAGAAATGAATCTCTACCATTGAATTGATAGCATCAATGGTTGAGATTAAAGCATCAAATATAAAGTAATTAAGCATGAAATCTGGAAAAAAAAAATAATCTTAGCCATTGATATTTTTAGATGAATGGTGTAGATTCATTCTTATTTAGCTCAAACTAACTTTTAATAAATCAATGATTGATTAAAATCAAGCAACAAATCAAACACAATCAAGCAACAACTAAAACACAATCAAGCAATTGCTTGATTTTGTTTTAATTGTTGCTTGATTGCATATCAACTATTGATTTATTTAGATCAAATGGATATGATTTATTCTTTTTTCTCACAGAAGAATTTTTTCTCACATGATCCCTCATATATACACACACACACACACACACATTTAAGCATAATTTTCATTTGTGCTTAATTACTTTATAAATCATGCTTAATTCGATTAAGTATAATTTATAAAGCAATTAAGCATGAAATCTTGAAAAAAAGTTTTAATCTCAAACATTGATTTTTTTAGATGAATGGTGTAGATTCATTCCTATATATTTAGCACAACCATTATATTCTAGGAGTTCATAGTCTCCCTAGAGTTAAATCCGAGACAAGTTTCTGAACTCCTTTCAGAAACTGAGGTTCTATCAACCAACCACTACTGTCAAAGTTTTGTGATGAACTCAAACTCACACATACTAGCTGGTGAGGCCTACCGACGCGTTCGTAGTAAAGCTGCATCACCTGAAGAGAGTAGCTACGAAGTGGACTAGCTCTAGCTGGGTGAGCATTAAGTCGGAAGACATAGGAGCTTCCCACGACTGCTACAGACCAGTTACATCACACTATAAATATGTTCTAGTGATTTTCGATTCATCTAGCGATCGAAGAGTGGACGTAGGATCATTTGTCATCCGAACCATTATAACTCTTGTAAAAGAGTTATATTCTCTTGATTTTAATTCATTTTGGAGAGCATTTGGTTTATGTTTAGTCGAATAAATGTCGTTTTGGTCTAGTGTTTAGGTGTTAATGTTTTTTATGTTTATTTAGCATTTTAAACTAAATAATAAGGTTTTTGGAGGATTTGGAGTGAAAACACTGTGCAGGAAAATTCCCCTGTTCTGAAGTCTATGCTGGAGTAAAGAAAAGGATGTTATAGCATTGCGAGCTGGGTAAGTTCCCAGTCAACTCAGGTCAAAGCAGCGGGATGATGTGGAAAAATTCATTTAGCTGAGCTGGGAAGTGCGAAAAAACTGAATTTCACCCACTTTCTCCAAGGACAGTTTGGGAATTTAGCTAAGAGAGGAAACCTAGAAATTGGGGAAAGGTATAAAAGCTAATTTTAGAGGAGAGAAGAGGGTGCCCCATCATGCATTTTTCATCACACACTTACGGGAGCCCCATTTTGCAACAACACACTTCGTAGAGAGAGAGAGAGAGGAACCAGCTGGGGAGAAAGAGTGCAGCTGGGAGAAGAAGAAATCGAAGGAGAGAGAGGATTTGAGCTGCAGCTTCACCACCGAAGAGAAATCAGCTGGAGATTGAGGAATCATTCCTCTTGCTGATCGATTGAAGGGGGAGATCCTATCTTCATCTCTTTTTATCTTTAATTTCAGATTTTAAGTATGAATCATGAGTTCCAAAGAATGATTTCAGCTCCTCTCTTTGTAAATATGAGCTAAACCCATTTGGCTTGGGCTGTGGATGATGCTTGCTTGTGCTTAATCTACATGTGAATATTGTTGGTGGCATGAGATTTTGAGTGTTCGAAGGTTTAATTTCCTTAATTGCAGCTTTTGTGGGAACTTGTAGTTGTGATTCATGCTTAATCTTGGTTTGGGAAAATTAGGATTAAGAGTAGAAGCCTTGAACACTACACAATATATGCATAGGAATATGTGGATGTTGTGTTTGCTAAAATGCCTATGAGAGTTATAAATGGTGCTGGATCTAATTTGAATTTGGGCATAGGAATATGTTAAGTTAAATTAGGAAAAACTATCTCACCTATTTTGGAAAATCTAGTTGAGAACAATGGTTTAGCAACAACTTTGTTCTGTGTTGTTGCAATGTTGTAGCATGTCTGTCTGAAGCAAGCTGATTCCATAGCCTAAGTCGTTTATACCAATTGATTAAATAGTTTGTCAAACTCGTTCACATCATCTCTCCCATGTTTTTCTACACCCCCTATTCATATGGTGTTTGTTAATTTTTATTTAAATCATGCCTAGATTAATTAAACCAACCAACCTATTTTTCCTCATCAATTAAATCAAGTTGAGTGTTTGTGCACCTTTACCCCTTCGCTGTGGATCGATACTCAGAAAATACTCCGTTTTATATTACTTGTGATAGTGTGCACTTGCACTAGTGAGTTTCACACACGAACAAGTTTTTGGCACCATTGCCGGGAATAAATTTCTTTGGAACTTAGGATTCATACTTAAAATCTGAAATTAAAGATAAAAAGAGATGAAGATAGGATCTCCCCCTTCAATCGATCAGCAAGAGGAATGATTCCTCAATCTCCAACTGATTTCTCTTCGGTGGTGAAGATGCAGCTCAAATCCTCTCTTCTCCTTCGATTTCTTCTTCTCCCAGCTGCACTCTTTCTCCCTAGTTGGTTCCTCTCTCTCTCTCTCTCTATGAAGTGTGTTGTTGCAAAATGGGGCTCCCGTAAGTGTGATGAAAAATGCATGATGGGGCTCCCTCTTCTCTCCTCTAAAATTAGTTGTTATACCTCCCCCAATTTCCAGGTTTCCTCTTTTAGCTAAATTCCCAAACTGTCTTTGGAGAAAGTGGGTGAAATTTAGCTTTTTCGCACTTCCCAGCTCAGCTAAATGAATTTTTCTACGTCATCCCGCGGCTTTGACCTGAGTTGACTGGGAACTTACCCAGCTCGCAATGCTATAGCATCATTTTCTTTACTCCAGCACATACTTCAGAACAGGGGAATTTTCTTGCACGGTGTTTTCACTCCAAATCCTCCAAAAACCTTATTATTTAGTTTAAAATGCTAATTAAACATAAAAAGACATTAACACCTAAATACTAGACCAAAACGATATTTATTCGACTAAACATAAACTAAATGCTCTCCAAAATGAACTAAAATCAAGAGAATATAACTCTTTTACAAGAGTTATCACCCCCCAAACTTAGCTCGTTGATCGTCCTCGAGCAACAAAAAGAGACAAACCGACTTAAAAGACAAACAAGTTGGAATTCCCAATCATGCTAGCTCATGCTCTTGCAACTCTCAACACAGTTTGAAAAAGACTTGGGATTCAATCATCAAAATAGCATCTAATCATCTCAAGACTCTTCCAACTAGTTTAACATCTCATTTCTATCATGCTTCAGCATCTGAATCTCAAAACAGCACAGCACATCATTACAATTGCAAAGTCAAATTGATCAAAATCAGTTCCACAACTCAAGTAATGCTCATGATCATCATGCTCACTTATTTTGACTTCAAACTACTCATAGCAACCTCTCCACTAATGGAAATTACACCACAAAGGATCAAAAGGACTTTATTGGCTTGTAATGTGGGCTAAGGTTAAGGTAGAGAAATTTTTGGATGAGTGACTAAATCGAGAGCACTAGTAAGTTCTACCACTTATTTAAGAGGACTTAAACACATGAACTATAACCCCAAGTGAGAAAAAGAAATGCTCTCATTATTTCATAAGATGAAATAAAAAGAAAAACAAAAATTTCCCCCTTTATTTTCACTCTCCTTTTTTTTCGATTTTCCTCTCGATTTTCTGTCTTTTTTTTTTCAACACATTTCTCTTCTCTCTCTTTTTTTTGTTTTTCTTTTTTCTTTTTCTTTTGATTTGATTTTTTTTGTTTTTTTTTTCATTCTTTTTTTTATTTTTTTTTTTTTTTTTTCTTTCAATTTTTCTCTTATTTTTTTACGCACACCAAAATAAAAGAAATGAGCTACAAAACTCAAAAATAAAATAAACCCGAAACGGGAGCACACCCCCCAAAACTTAAAGACGGGCATTGTCCTCAATATCGAAAGGCCGAACTCACTAAGGTGCTCACGAGGAGGGTCAAGAAAATAAAGGAAAAGACAGCATATAAAGAAAGGGAAAGAAAGAAATCATGGCTAAGGCAAAAATATAGAGCAAGGGTTAAATAAAATTGAAAGAAATAATAAATGCTCAAAGTAAATCATAGAAGACCTAAATCATATCCAAAGTGGTACAAAATCAGATTTCGCCTCAAGGAAACTGCAAGTAATTGTAGGTAAACAATCACACTCACAAAACCGGAGCAAGGAACCAATAAAAATCAATAAATAGAGCACGTAATGAAGTTTTCAAAACAAAGATTTTCAAACCACGAGATCATATGGAAAACACATCAAGAATTAAAAAGTTAAACCTAAGGAAGAATCGAGATATGAGAATCAACAAATCAATAATTAAACCCATAAGCAACAAGAAACAAAAGAATTCATCATCGAGGAATAGCCGAGCAGCGAGATCGAAAAACCAATACAAAAGACAAAAGGAGACTAGGTAAGTAAAGCGAAAATGAGCTAACCATAAGATCCGAAACAAAATACCACCACACCACATCAACAGCACCAAAGTATCAAAGTATTAGGTACAGACCCATCAAAATATAAAGCAGAAAATAAAATAAAGAGTAGCAAAAGAAACCAAGTTTTAGGAGGATTAGGGAGGAAGGATAAACCACAAGTAGCTATTTTCCGGGTGGAGGGATTCCCACTGTTCGTCCTCTTCTTGGTGGTGGAGGTAGGTGTTGTAGCCAGCTCAAGAGTTGCTGCAACACCAGTGTCAGCAGCAGGGGTCGCTGAAGGTGGATCCTGAGCAGGGGAGGTAACCTTTTTTCGTCCCTTTCTTTAGAGCGGTAGTAGCAGTTGATGCAGCATCCTTTTGTAGCCACAGGGGTAGCAGTGGGTGGGTCTTGCACACAACTCACCAAAACACCCTCTCGATCAAAGTGATTTTGCACGTCTTCCATCGTTTCGTTGACTTGCTACCCTCCCCCCCAAACTTGATTTTACAAGAGTCCTAAAACTCACAACACTATTGCAAAAAGATTAATCAATTTAGCTTTTTTTTTTAAAAAAAAAATTCCATTAAACTCACAACTTAAGAAAAAACTAGAAAAACATGAGATTGAACTGGGCATAGATTTAAAAATGCAAGAAAGGAAACCAAAATATGTAAAATAAATCAATCATGAACCATCCAACAGAGTGGATAGTCCATGAGTACCTCATACTCAAGTATCAAGAAGGGTAGAGGTGGCCTTCTCCATGCTGAAGGCTCCACCAAATTCTTGCTCAGCATTATCATATAACAACAACCTCAGCTCATCAAATTCATTCAACTGCAACATCCTATCCGTCCAACCTTCCTTCAAGTTCAGATTCAGTTGCTGCAGCATAGAGATCAGCACTGCTTCATGTTCAGCTCCCAAGTTGGAAGAAAAGATAACTGAAAGAGTGTCCAGCTCCCCAAGGTAGACATATTTCAAGTGGGAAGGTAGCTGCTTCAGCTCAAGCTTCGGTGGAGACTCAACTGAGGGCTCGGAAACCTTGAACTCCCTTTGATTGAGCTAGAATGGCTCGAAGGCAATCTTGTTGCAATTTTCAATCTCCTTCAGTTCTGATGCTTCAGCATAGTGATGCGGCTAAAAGTTCAATCAAATTAAACTCCTAGCTACACAAGAATAAAATTTGTCAAATCCAGGTCCTTCTCCGCTTCGCCCGCTATAATACAGAGATACTATGACAAAGTCTTATAGCTAGGCAAGATACAATCGTTGAGTAGTTTTTTATCAACTAGGCAATCAATTTAAACCTATGCTAACAACATATGACAAACAATGAATTAAACCAACAATCATCTTTCAATCAATTATTTCCACAAATCGGTAAACCAAGACAAGCAAATACTCAAATTAGGAAGATAGGATGTTGCAATGAACGTAGATGCAATCCAATTAGGTTAATCATTGATGTAAACACATTTTAATTCCTAATTGGATGAACTCTTACCCTACACTAGCCAATCCTCAGTCACGGTGAATCGACCGTAGATGATACTAAAATCCTCAAATAGCTACGTTATCGGACCCTAGACCACTCCTAATAGCACGTAAATCATCGCCCTATGCCCTATCTCCGCACAGGGATTGGATCAAGGTACACAAGAAGTCATGCTATTCACGACATGCGTGTTGGCTGCAATGATTGTGTCAATTATCATCTAGACTGGCTATTACCTACATCTAGATGAATAGGAACAAGCTCTAACATGCTTCAATCACAAAGAGGAAGGTAAACAAACAATTATCAAACCTAATCTTCATACATCATTGTTCAAATCAACATCCAAATTGAATTAGAACATCATACCTCTCAATTGTAACAATACAAAGTTGAAATTAAATACATCCATTACAATTGACAAGTAGAGATTGAAATCTTCCCCAATTGGATTTGTATGTCTTGATCTACCCCCTTGGATCTTCAATTCTCCTCCAAGGATTGATGAATTAAGCTCCTTGATACTCTAGGATTGAGATGAAATTGTGATGGAAATTGGAATCTAGGGGAACTCCTAACTAGATCTAATGAAAAATGACAAAAAGCTCCTCAAATAACTGAATTTCCCCCTTTTATAGACAAGCAAACAGGGCCTCGGATCGCCCGGTCGAAGTATGGCTCGCCCGGTCGAAGTTGGAAACCACCAAAATGCTGGAAAAACCCGGCCAGGATCGCCCGGTTGAAGTGGCTCGATCGAGCCACCTGTCTGTTGGCCTGGCTCGGCCGGTCGACGCCTCCAAACTCCAAACACGTGCAATTTTCCTCCAAAACTCCACCAAAAATGCTCGTTTATGCGCAAAACCTATCCTACAACATTCAAAACACAAAAACACGAAAACACAACCAAAATACGACAAAAACATATGATACGGAAGTAAAATAGCCACAAACAAGCATGCGCACACATTGAAATATGGGTCATTTTACGCACGTATCATAATCCCCCAAACTTAAACCTTTGATTGTCCTCAATCAAAACAAAGTAAAGCTATTAATCTACCTCATGCAATACCTCATAGCTCATCAAAGTCATCTTAGCATATTCAAGTAAAACGAGATTATCACCTAACTTTGTAACAAGGTTAATGCTAAGGACATGAACCACTCATCAAAAATGGATACAAGAAACGAAAGCACTCCCTCACGTGTTTAGGGATGATGAGATTTCACACAATCACAAGATATCGAGCTCGATTTCCATAAGCTTGCATCCATTCTCACCACTATACTGCAATGAGTTAGTTTCTAGAATAAAAAAGGTCTTTTCACGGGTTGTAACGTGGCTAACTAGAAGGTGGGTGGTTTTGGGTCAAAGTGACTAAACTTTTCAATTTCCCAAAACCCCCAAACTTGTTCTTTTCGAACCACTACAAACCCCCGAGGCTTTTCATTTCACAACACACCTTTTCTTTTCTTTCTTTTTTTTTCTTTTCTTTTCTTTTTCATCAATTTTCAAATGCACCATCATTCTTTCATTTTGTCGGTGCCTCTTTTCCCAAACACTTGCACCAAAATTTTTGTAGGTGCTCATTTTCTAGGATTCAACCCAATCCTTTATTCCATATCTTTCATGCCTCAACATTTCCCATCAATACAAATTCAATCAATTCCCAACCCAACTCTCATCACCGTATTCACCCTCATACACTCTTTCCCCCCAAATATGGTCCTAATTATTTCAAGGAAAATTCACCAATAAAGCTTAATCACGGGGGTCAAAGATATGAAAGGCAAAATTATGATAACAACCACCTTATACTCCCGGTGTGAAAGGTAAGACTAAGAATCGATGGCCTAAGATCATTTTCTAGTTACACACTCATGCCAATAGATAGAGAACGGATGCAAGTTCTAGATCTCGTATTCTCAATCTTACCACTCACAAACAATATAGATATGACAATATCATGGCTCAAACCTCACAGCTTTTTGTCAAGTCCTATGCATTAACCACATACAAAACTCGGCAATTCAAAAGTTAAACTTATAACTTGCTTCGAAAACCAGATTCCGCCCTATCATTAGTTGAGGTAAACATCAAACTCCACTAAGTAAATCATGATTAAATCTCAAGCCTCATTTGGGTTCATCACACACACACAAGCACACAACAATCCTAACAACACTCTACATGTCATAAAACAAATGTAATGAAACTAAATGGTAGGAAAAACGATAGAAAATATTACCCATCAGTAGGCACGATCACCGCTCTCCAGTCCTTATTTGCACCTACTACAAATCAACACAAACACCACCAAACTATTGAGCATAAACTAGCCACTTAAGTTCTCATTTCCACCGACTTCCACAAATCAATCATCAACAAAAATAAAGCAATATCCACTAGTTCCACCATTCATATCAAACCATAACACATCCACATACCAAAACCTAATAGAAAGGATTAAACTCATGCAAGCTTGCCAAAATATTCCATCAACACATCATATTAAACCATAAAAATCATCATCCAAATCCACATCAAACATCCAAATCAATATCATTATACAACCCAATCGAAGATCCAAATTCATTGAAATTCAACACTAAACTAAACTAACACTAGAAAACATAGTAAAGATAAAGGGATAGAGGAGAGAATGAACCAGAGCACCGACTACCGGCACTTTCCCCCAAACTTAGTCAAGTTAGACCAAGTTTGTCAAAAAAGGTAGACGGTGCGTCATTGCTCAACCCTATCCTGCTGCTGCTGGCGTTCCCGGCGAGATTGGTATGGAATGGGGACTCGGCGCTGAATCTCACGGACATCCTCCTGAATAGAATCCACTCTCCGATCAAGGCCGTCAAAGCGAGAAGTCATAGAAGTATCAAGACCCTGCAAAGAGGAAGATAAAGAATCTATAGAGGCATTAGTCTGTTGCAGCATCGAAAACATCTGCTGCTGCCAATCCGCCATCGGAGTCTGCCGAGGCTGCGGAGGTGCACGGGTGCTCGGACCGGCCTCGCGCAACTGTTGATGCTCTGCCTCAGAAAGATGCCGGAGGATCGTGAAATATCCATCAGGAGATAACACTCCAACCACATCCTTGTGCTCCTCGGTATCCAGCAACCAATTGGATCTATCAGACAGATCCGCCACTGTTGTCCACTCCGGTCGGGGCATCTTTATAGCCAAATTCCCAAATTTACAATAGAACGAACCCCTCTGCCCAGGAACCACAAATCTGCCGGCTAACAAGGAATTTGAATCCAAGAATAAAGCTGGAGCAGAAGCACCGGACAAGTCTACACCAATATCCTCAAAGATAGGGGTTAACATTCCACAACTAAAAGTCCGGGTGTTGGTATTAGCAGCCCGACTCCATGCATCCATCAACATCGCTCCCAAAGAAAATTTAATACCATTCATCAGAGCATACAACATATGAAGTTCAGAAGTAATCACATTACTCGACTCATACCGCCCGCACACAGAACCACCAACAAACTTATGAATATAACGGATAACTAGATTCCTAATTGCCGTAGCTCTACACTCCTTAATATTGAATTTCCTATCAAGTGAAATACCAGTAATCTCCTCCCAAAATTCCCCCAAGTTAACATTCTCATGCAGAAATACCGAATCAGAGTCACAACCAAAAATTTCATCAATCTTAGCCTGTTGATAGAAATATTCCGTACCTTGGAGTTTAAATTTTATGGATAATGGTATTTCTCCCGCCCCTTTCATGACAGTAACTGAGGCAAGGAATTCCCTTGACAACTCCATGTATCCAGGCCACTTTACATTGAGCATCTTCTTCCAACCGATGCCTGTGAGGATACTCCAAACATCATCCTACAACTTCAAAGCTTTCAACGTTTCGCGACACAAATATTTAGTGCCCACGACTTGCCGGTTCGTCAAATTCTTGTACTTAGCAAATTCCTCATCGTCAAATCTGAAGAAGAAGAAGATGCACCTCTTGCATGTTTGCTTGCCATAAGAGAAATTGAAGTGTGAGATAAGAACAATTCAATGCACCAAAGTATGGGAAAAAAATTTGGAAGAGAAATTTTGACCGAGAGGCAAATGGGTCGAGCAATTGCTCGATCGACCCTTTAAAATTGCGCGTGGCTCGGTCGAGCGAAGGGTCTGTCCGCGCGAAGGGCTGCTGGCACGTCTGGGCTCAGTCGAGCCTTCCTCGCTCGACCGAGCGAGGCCTCTGTCCACGGCCTACGACCCAGCTCGGCCGAGCCTGCACCACTCAGCCGAGCTGCCCCTGCTTCCACCACTTTTCGCCCTTTTTCCGACATTTTCCCGATCATGCTGCCTTCCATCCTTTCAATTCTTCAATCACAATGCCAATTAAACTTGTAACTCCACAAACAATTAAGAATCCTTCATCAAAAACACTAAACAACATTATTCAACCAAAATCAATAACACACCATTATTCAAAAATGCAAAAATAACAAAATTTAAACATTGGGTTGCCTCCCAATAAGCGCTTGTTTAACGTCGAAAGCTCGACGACCATACCTCATATCAATCATGATCAAACAGTGTTGACCCCGAACTCATACCTCGACTTATCACGACGTGATCCTCCGGGAAGAACAACTTCCTTCTTGCACTTCGAGGTGGATCCGTATCCACTTGAGCCTTCTTTGTCCGAACTTGTTCATATTCATCTAAGTCTCCCGGATCATCCTTTTCTTCATCTTCGTCCCCCATGAGGTCTAATCCCGGATCGAGCTCGTCCTTCAACCTCTTTTTCCTATCAACTCTCTCTTCTTCAAATTCATGCAAACTCTTTTGAGGTAAGGTAAAGACAACTTCTTTTCCACCACAACGGAAAGTGAGATCCCCTTGTTTCATGTCGAAGAGTGCATCGGCTGTATGCAAGAAAGGCCTTCCAAAAATCAATTGAATACCACCTTTGTTCTTCATGTCCACCACGAGAAAATCTCCGGGAAACATGAATGTCAAGACCTCCACATGCACGTCTTCAACTACTCCACGAGGACAAAAGAGAGCTTGATTTGCTAATTGTAAGACTTGATTTGTAGGTTTAAGATGTCCAACCTCCAACTCTTTGTACAAATCCTACGATATTATATTTACACTCGCACCGGAGTCACACAAGACTTTCTCTATTATCACATCTCCAATTTTGCAACCAATGACAAAACCGCCCGGATCCTCCTTCTTGCTAGCTATGCTCTTCTCTTCATATTCATTGCTTCCCGGTTCATTCGGTTCACCATCCGAGATTACCTCAACTCCAACGAGTTCATCCAACATGGGTACACGTTCAATTTCTTCCGGAAGTGGCATCTCTATATCTCATTTCTTCACATACTCAAAGAAATGCACATTTTCAAGTTGTTCTTCTTTCTTTTCTTCCACATTTTCTACTTCCAACTCCTTTCCATCTTCCTTCACTATACTCCCTTCTTCTTTAATCTCCCCACTTTCCACTTTTGGAGTCATGACCTCCAATTTCTCATTCATCCTATCTTCACCATCAATCATATTGCAACTTTTCTTTTGTACGATTTCCGTGTCGCTTGGAAATTTCCCAGCTTGATGTTTGCCACTTAATTGTTTAGCAATTGCGGAAATTTGTAGCTGGATCTCCGCGAACATCTCGTCATACTTCTCAAAGCGCTTATCAATCTCTTCATTTGGATTCCTCCTAATCTCTTGATTCACATATCTACTACCTCCCCCAGCATATCCTTGACTACTACTCCCTCCTCCTTCCAATTGCATTTGAGGATTGAGAGCGTTGTTCGGATTTGCATAAGAGAAATTGGGGTGGAATCGGTTGGATGGATGATAGTACATGTTTCCTTGAGGATTGTATTGAGGTCGATTGTTGTACCCCATTCTTTGATTAACAAAATTCACATTCTCCTGATAAGCATTCTCATGCTTAAGTATCATCATATACTCTTTTTCACTCCCCGAAGTAGATAACTTGTCAAGCTTTCTTCGCATGGCAGCTATTTGTTCTTTGAAATCCTCCGTCTCATAAGCATCATTTACCGACTTCACCGGTCTATAATCTTTCCGTTCCCTTGGCCATTGGAAACTGTTTTCGGCCATTTTCTCAATTGTCTTCCAAGCATCTTCCTCCTCTTGATCAAGAAATGCACCTCCCGGTGAAGCATCCATCATGACTTTTGTATCATAATTCAATCCACCATAGAATTGGCAAATTTGTTGACTCTTAGAAAGACCATGTCGAGGACACTTGCGTAGAAGCTCTCGGAACCGATCCCAAGCTTCATAGAGAGGTTCGTGCACAAACGATGTTATATCTGCCCTTCTCTTCAAAGTCAAACTTGGTGGAAAAAATTTGAAGAGAAATTTCTCTCTTAATTCTTCCCAAGTGGCGATATTTGACTTGTCTAAACCTTCGAACCAACTCCTCGCCGAATCCCTCAAAGAAAATGAGAATAATCACAGCCGTATTTGGTCTTGGGGAACTTGGTTGATCTTTATGGTATCTGTGATTTCCAAAAATTGAGATATATGAACATTCGGATCCTCGGTTGCATGTCCCCCGAACTGATTATTCTGTATCATTTGGACCAACTGTGGCTTTATCTCAAATTGCGAGGCATTTACTCCTAACCGGAAACCTCCAGTCATCGGCTCCCCTTGAGGTCGAAAAAAATTTTGAAGTGGTCTACGAGGACCATTCCTCTCGTTTAGCAAAGCTTTCATCAATTCAATCTGTCTTTCTAACTCTCCAATCCTAAGCGTATCTTCTCCCGGGTTAGCCATTTCCAAATCAATCTCAATACTTCCTTGCCTTTGTTGTAATTTCCTCTCCAAGAGCTCACGAGCCTTGGACCTCGTAATCATAAACAACCTACAACTCCACAAAAGAGTCCAATTACCAAACCAAAACAACTAGATCAAACCAAAGAAAAACAACTATCAAACAACAAGCTAAAAACAAAAAGTTCACACAAGCAATAAAACAAACACCTAGCCTACAAGCTTCACTTTTCCCCCAATATCTAGCAACCTATTAAATGAAGTCCCCGGCAAAGGCGCCAAAACTTGATGCGGCTAAAAGTTCAATCAAATTAAACTCCTAGCTACACAAGAATAAAATTTGTCAAATCCAGGTCCTTCTCCGATTCGCCCGCTAGAATACCGAGATACTATGGCAAAGTCTTATAGCTAGGCAAGATACAATCGTTGAGTAGTTTTTTATCAACTAGACAATCAATTTAAACCTATGCTCACAACATATGACAAACAATGAATTAAACCAACAATCATCTTTCAATCAATTCTTTCCACAAATCGGTAAACCAAGACAAGCAAATACTCAAATTAGGAAGATAGGATGTTGAAATGAACGTAGATGCAATCCAATTAGGTTAATCATTGATGTAAATACATTTTAATTCCTAATTGGATGAACTCTTACCCTACACTAGCCAATCCTCAGTCACGGTGAATCGACCGTAGATGATACTAAATCCTCAAATAGCTACGTTATCGGACCCTAGACCACTCCTAATAGCACGTAAATCATCGCCCTATGCCCTATCTCCGCACAGGGATTGGATCAAGGTACACAAGAATTCATGCTATTCACAACACGCCTATCCGCGTGTTGGCTGCAATGATTGTGTCAATTATCATCTAGACTGGCTATTACCTACATCTAGATGAATAGGAACAAGCTCTAACATGTTTCAAACGCAAAGAGGAAGGTAAACACACAATTATCAAACCTAATCTTCATACATCATTGTTCAAATCAACATTCAAATTGAATTAGAACATCATACCTCTCAATTGTAACAATACAAAGTTGAAATCAAATACATCCATTACAATTGACAAGTAGAGATTGGAATCTTCCCCAATTGGATTTGTATGTCTTGATCTACCCCCTTGGATCTTCAATTCTCCTCCAAGGATTGATGAATTAAGCTCCTTCATACTCTAGGATTGAGATGAAATCGTGATGGAAATTGGAATCTAGGGGAACTCCTAACTAGATCTAATGAAAATGACAAAAAGCTCCTCAAATAACTGAATTTCCCCCTTTTATAGACAAGCAAACAGGGCCTCGGATCGCCCGGTCGAAGTATGGCTCGCCCGGTCAAAGTGGCTCGACCGAGCCACCTGTCTGTTGGCCTGGCTCGGTCGGCCGGTCCTGCTCCGCTCGGCCGGTCGATGCCTCCAAACTCCAAACACGTGCGATTTTCCTCCAAAACTCCACCAAAAATGCTCGTTTATGCCCAAAACCTATCCTACAACATTCAAAACACAAAAACACGAAAACACAACCAAAATACGACAAAAACATATGATACGGAAGTAAAATAGCCACAAACAAGCATGCGCACACATTGAAATAAGGGTCATTTTACGCACGTATCACATAGTCTTCAGCATGCTCAATCTGCTCACAATCTTCAAGCTTTGTCTCTTCCACAAGTGCATCAAGCACATCAATCATCGAACCCCCTTCTTCACCATCAAGGAACTTCTTGTATTGATCATCTTCTTAATGCTTTTTCAACCTTTGAGGAAAAGTTGATTAAGGTATGTATTTTCGAGCAGCATCAGCAACAACTTCCTTCTTTTCTGCCTCTTTCTCAACTTCACATTCAGCTTTTTTTTCCTCCATTCGGATTGAAGAGGGCTCAGTTTCATCCATTTTTGCAGGTGTTACCTCTTCAAGCACCTTTCCACTCTTCAATGTTATGGCCTTGCCCTGTTCATCATCTTTCCTTGGGTTCACCGTGTCACTAGGCAGATCCTCTTGCGGCCTATTTTTCATCTCAGCAACTAGCTACCCCATTTGAACCTCCAGATAGCGTAAAGTGGCAGCTCGCTTTTGAAGAATTGCCTCTTGTCTTTGTGTTATACCTTCAATTCATACCATAAATTCCTTCACCATCGCCTCAAGTGAACTGTCTTGTTGCAGCTGCAGTTGTTGTTGTTGTGCTGGGTGTTGATAAGGTTTCTGCTCATGTTGTGGCTTCTGGTAACCAGGAAGTGTAATGTGGTTCTGTTGTTGCTGACTTAACCCTGCTGTAACTTGTGGTGCAGCCCAAGAGAAAGTTGGGTGTTGCTGCCATCCCGGGTTGTATGTGGTTAAATATGGGTTATGTATGCTGCCCCATTGATGTCCCGCATAGTTCATCGAGTCAGGATTATATTGACAATCAAAAAATAGATGTTCTGTCTCGCAATAAACACAGGACACAACCTGAGGTAGTTGCAACATAGCACTAGCAAACATATTTTTCTCTTAATGGCCTTGATTGATGTTCAAACAGCAGCACCAGAAGCAGCCATCACTCTCCTTCTTATTCTTTGTCTTCTCCGGTTCCTCCCAAAGGTCCTTTAGATTTCAGAATCAAATGGATATAATTCTGGAGCAGAATCGTGATTCATACACCAACAGCATGATGGATTTATATACTGAAAGCATTATGATTGGTATATTATGTTCAAGGTCGATTGGTTAATATACTGGGAATTATAAATGTTGTATGTTCATCTCCTGTCTGAATTAACAAACATGTGTCGCAAACGCAATTATCCTCTTATCTCATCGATAGGGAGATCATACGGTGTGTAGAAGATCACGGAAGATCGTATGGATCTTTTGACCTAGCGAGATATAAATAGTTATCACAGCTGAGATAGTTCCAGGATAAACTGTCGGTGTAGGCTGCAGCATACGCAGTAATAAGCATCTTATCTTGGATGGCTTGGTATGCTGGTGTGGGGCACACATTGATAAGGACCTAAGTCGAGATCGATTCTTTTATCTGACATTAAAAGAATCTAGATCTCTATGGCTTGACGAGATCCTAAGCCTAAATGAAGGTACAGAAGTATATGCAGATTGTGTATTACTTTGAGTTGCAGTGAAAGGCTCTAGTTGAGCCTGTATATCTGTATCTTGGGTAATAGCAATTTGTGTATGACTGTCTGGTACTGGAACTAGGTAACCACATCCAGTATAGGATGGTGACATTCCCTGAACAGCTCAAAAGGTTCGTTATGCTAAGTCTTGCAGGCTGATTAAGTTCAAGCATAAGTGAAAAGGTTTGAGTGGATTGATTCAGGAATATAAGATGTTAATTAATTAAATAGCTTGTCAGAGCTTAAATTAATTAACGAATGTCTGTAACCTCAAATGTGGGGATATATCGAGCCCATGCAACCCGTACCTCAAAACGTGGTAGCAAATAGGTAGGACAGTATTGATTCTCTGGTGGAATGAATCAATATTAATTAATTAATTATATTCTGGGTTGAATATGGGAATTAATTAATTGATAGGCCTTATTTGCTATTTGCATTTTGGTCCCTGGTCTGGCCCATGAAACTCAAGTCCAATAGGAGTCCAGTATTTTCCTATAAATAGGCCTCAGTTCCTCAGATCTCAATACACCACAAGATCATAAGTTGCACACAGCAAACCAGTATTTGGGAGCTGTGGTGATCGACTAAGATCTGAGAACGAGGAGGAAATTCTGCTTCTCAACCGGGCAAGGGATCTGATAGAGAATCTTTACCAGATTTTCAGATCGAGTTGGGATACAGATCAGAAGATCAAATCAGGAGGATCTTTCTTCTTCTCTTTCCTCTTTATTTTCGAAAATAATTGTATTATTTTCATAGATTTATTTCCTCAATCTGTTAGGAAATTAAATCCTTGTGCGTAGGAAAGATCAAAGGGCATCTCCGTGCACGCGTTCTTCAGAGTTCTTCAATCCAGGTATTCCGCATAAACCTTCTTATGCATAATAATATAGGAGCATGCTAGGATTGTTCATAGGCATAACAATTTATTTTTGATATTCCAATTAACGATCCTTGGCAAACGGACTTCGTGATTCAGTTCACGAATCCCTTCAACCTATGCAAAACAACAACACAAATTACTTCTTTTTTTTAAAGATAAAATGCAATGAAATAAAATCAACAAATCAAGCGAATTGAATAGCAACAACTTAATCGCCTTCCCCGGCAACGGCGCCAAAAACTTGCACTAGTGTGTTTCACACACGAACAAACCACTACAAATATCATATCTTATTTTATCGCCTTTTGTTCTTTACTTTCTTGTATATTTGAAACCCAAATTGTTGGTGTATATCTTGAATTTGACTAAGTAATATTTCAAGCTTTAAACTAGTTTTTAGAGCATTAATTGACTTGAGTAAGAGTCAGATGGGTCACACTACTCTTAAAAGACCTCTGTTACATTTTTAACTAATATTTTGGAACCAACATTAGGTTTGCTACAATATAAACTCAAATTTGAGTTTTCTGGAAACAAACTCAAATTTTAGTTTTGAGTTTTGAATATTGTTGGAGAAGGAAAAGCTGCATATTTTAGGTGTAGTTTAGAGTATTGTTTGAGATGTCCTAATTGTAATACACATCAAACTTAGAAAAATTATACTTATTATTTAATAATTAATAATTTTTTTTAATCATTGATACAATCAATTCAAAAATTGAATTTATTCATATATATAGTATATAAATTTTAATTTTAGCATTAGATCTAATTTCCTATTTGTTCCCTTTTGCCATTTGGGGTTGCCTGGAGTAACAATTACTCAATGAGATAGTGGTTTTGTGAGGCTATATTTTTCAATCTACATGGGGTGAATATTGCCTTCCAAGTCTTCCAAAGCTTAACTATTTATAAATATATTCTATTATGATATGAATTCGTTGCATCAAAAGTGATACTCCATAAACTTCTTGTTTTACTATGTACTTCTCCATTTTTTTTGCTTGCTGCTTCCTATATCAATCATATATATATATATATATATATATATATATATAGAGTAGTGTTCATTTCCGAACTAAGTGGTTGTGAATGAACAATGACCTATAATCTAACCATTAATTTTTTGAATCTGATGGTTATAATAATGACACGTGGCAGTCATTAAATTTATTTATTTATTTGAAAGGGCATTTTAAGTAGTAAATATTATTATATTTTATAGTAGATTTGATAATTATGGTAGTTACCTAATTTTTTGGGATTTAATTTATTTAGCTTCTTTTAGGGTTCAATTAATTTGTTAATTCACCCTCTCCTTCACGATCGTCCACCCTCTCCCTCATGATCGTCAACCCTCTCCCTCACCATCGTCCGACCACCAGCCATGGCTCTCCCCTCTCGTCTATCCCCTTCTCGCCGCCACAGTCGCAGCCCGTCGCTGCTCGTCATCTCGTGCCAATCAATCCCAACATCAAGTTCTCTCGTCTATCCCCTTCTCGCCGCCACAGTCGCAGCCCGTCGCTGCTCGTCATCTCGTGCCAATCAACCCCAACATCAAGTTCCACTTGGACGATTTTCATCCAGTCTTAAAGTCCGATTCGCGATTTGGCCATTCCACTTGGACGATTTTCGTCCAAGATCCGTTGTTATGACTAGTTGTTTGCTGCCTTGTCTCATCTGGCGATGTCGACGTCATTCTTCGAATCCGGCTGACACTTAGTGGATCGCCTTCACGTCTAGATTTTATTTTTTTTCTGTCATATGCGATTATCATTTTTATTTTTTGTGAGTGTCATTATTTATGAATAAATGTATCATTCTTCGAAACCGGCTGACACTTGGTGGATCGCCTTCACGTCTAGATTTTTTTTTTTTTTTTTTCTGTCATATGCGATTGTCATTTTTATTTTATGTGAGTGTCATTATTTA